>CADDXX010000862.1:189320-239859 GCA_902810485.1 Alauda arvensis
CCCCCATAATTTCTTCTTGCTGAGGTGGGCACTTAGAGAGAAAGGCAGTGCTGCAGTTGGGAGAATCAATACTTCCATTGCAGGGTACTTACAGTGCTTCATTCTCTTTGCATCCTGTGCCCTTCACATGTCAGGGATAGGGATCAATTATGAAGATCTGTCAGGTTTGTTATTACATGAGAACATTTATTCTGTTAAGAGGATAAAGCAAAGTCAGCAAGCCAAGAACATTTCAACTACAGCTTCCAAGCCTTCAGTTACAGCCTGTTAGAAAGACAAGAATATTTCCTTTATTCTGAATTTACAGAACAAAGGGACAATTCTCTTCAGCCTGAGTGCTGAGGAAATGGAATTGAGAATGACAACACAGAGCTTGAAATTATCTGGAAAATTTTTTTCTAATGGTGTTTTTGCCTAAAGGCTTTCCCCAAAGCCTCTCCTAMATCACAAAAAGAGTCGACTAGAACAGAACTTACCAGACCCCTTTTTGTACTGGACCCAAGAGCATTACTTCRTTTTCCATGGCTGGCCCAGTTCAGGCTCCCAGGGATTGCCAGCAGGGCATGCAGGTGTGCTCCCCTTGCCCCMTCTAAGACAGGGTGAACTTGAATTTGCCAAAACTAGCAGATGTCCAAGTACACTGCAACAGATAGGAAGAAAAGCAGCAAGTGGGAGCAGAACCTGGCTCCCAGATCTCCAGGAGCCAGTTATTAGTGTGATTAGCTGGAGTACTGTAATTGAATAGGCTGGGCACATTAAACTTGCAAACACATTCAGCTGCTGACTAACAAAATTCTTGTTCCACATGTGTATACCTGATCCAGGCAAGGGCAAGGTTGGAGACAGGCTTTGTTCCTCAAGGTTTTATGGTTTTGCATTTCTTTACAAGATAAAAGGCAAAGACAAGAGCAGAATTTCATACAGTGATTTTCAACTAATGCTTTGAAGGTGAATTCTGAATATTTAAACTTTTCCTCACAGTGGGAATTCTGATATTTGTAGCCACTGCCAAGGAAGGATCTTTTGCTATTAAAGTGGTCGAAAATGAAAGTGAACATACTGCAGAGTCTGGGAGAGATGCCAGAACTGCACGTTCCCTGCAAGGCTGAGAGCAGGGTGCAGTGCAAGTGCTGCATGGTGAAGATGTTATCTACCCTCAGCAAACATCTCTGACCAATTTGGAAAGGACCACGGTGAGGGGAAAATGGTTTTTTATTCTGCACTTCCATTCAGCAGTGATTTAAGGAGCTAATTAGTGCCAACATTTGAGGTCCAGGTCCTAAATAAGCTTGAGTGCCTGTTAGCTCTTGCATCTCCTGCCAGCCASAAGCTGTGTCCCTCAGAGGATGTGAACCCTGACTGTGGGGTGAGAGGAACAGCTCCACACCTGGAGCTGTCCAGTGGGAGGACAGCCAGTGCCTGGAGATCAGTTCTCACTTGTGCTCAGCCCCTGCAGGCAGCACAAATAGGCACAACTCTGAGAACATGGAGGGGAATTTGACTCCAGGTACCAATCCCAGAAAGGTTTGAGTTATTTCAAAGCCCTATATCAGATATCACTTAACATTTAAAGTCCTGAATCAAATTGTTTCCATTGAAATGCATTAGGTGTGAGGATCTGCTTGGAGTTATATATAACACCACCACCACTCTTACATTAGCTCCTGAACTAAAGAATGACACTTAAAATAGGCTTTACTGTGTCATTCTGCTTTATGGGACTCAAGGCACAAAATATCTTCTCAGACCACAAAGTCCCAATACTTYTTCTAGCTCAGCATGCTCCTGGCTAGACCTACAGCTGSTCTGTGCTATTTCCAGGGGCAACTTTTCTTCTCAGTGCAAATTTAAACTCCACATAATGCAGAGAAGGTTTTCCAGACATAGCAGTCAGAATGCATTTAAAGTTGAACYTCTCCTGTTTCTTGTCATTCTCCCATATGTCTCATGCACAGCTTTCTTTTCAAATGAGAACAGTCTTTAAATGTGTATTTGCATATATGAAACCAGAGTTTGCTGCTCTGGCTGTGACCCTGTGACACTCCTGGTGCCTGTGCTGAGGCTGCTGCTGTGCTGCACAAGCAGCAGGGAAACAGTCTAGGAGGAAAGAAATGCAATTCTAAAGCTTTTATGCTTATCTACCTTTGTAATTCCAGTCATGGATCCTATCTGTTTGTAAATTCCAAAGCAAAATACCTCTGAACYTGCTAAGTCAGTGTGGATATGCTCATCTTTCCCTTGCTACATAAAATTACACACATACCAGGMAATGGTGGACTGATTAAGAGTCTCTCCAGCAAAATAAAAGAAGATAGGTCTTGTTATCAACTTGGCTGCTGACTCTTGASAGAGGCAGGAGTGTAAGGTGCATTGAGATGCTTATGAGATTCCTACCCTCTATTATGAGAACTTTCAGCAGTGGYTTTATGCTGAAAAGTGACTCTGAATAAATAGCATTGTGAAGTTCYAAATTTATTTTCTCTCTAAGTCTTGCAGAATAAATTTGCCCACTTTACAGGAAAAGATGCATCTTCTCTTGCTGACATCCCTGCAAACTCTGAAAGTCACAGCTGTGTTCTCCTTTCATGGTTGCTCTCCTGAAGTGGTGTCTTAGTTAAAACTCTGTTGTTAATGTAACAGGGAAAAGAATTCAATATCTTCAGAAAGAAGTCCCTTAAAAGGCATTGAATATAAAAAAACCCAATGCATATCCAAAGRTTACTATAAAGCTATATCCATACCTAAGGAGGGGGAATACAAATCACTCTGGGATTTGAATTCTCTGAATCATAAAGATTCAYCATAAAAATGCAGTTATGAGGTCGTTAAAGAAATGAGCTTCAGAGCATGAAATGTTACAGACATTTGCAATCTTTTAGAAAAATAATGTCTCGTTCAAGATCAGATTTTAAATCATCCTCTCTAAGTTGTCTGAATGCCAGCTTCTTGCAGGCAGGTCAAATAGATGTGAGGAAATGTAGGCAAATGTGTTTCAAAAGTGTGATGTAACACACCCAGCACTGCATGTCCTGGTCTTCTCTTCTCAGAAAGGGATTAGGGTCACACTTTGACAGACCTTCCATTTTTAAAGATGCAGATAAATTCCTAATGACAGTTTTGAAAATCTTGATTGTCTCMCTCTTGTCAGAGTCCTTTAAAACCCAGAAGCATCTCAGCTGTTTGGAAAATTCCAGGAGTTACTGAGCATGGCAAATGCCCAAAAGAGTTTAAAAGTCTGATCATCAGTGCCTTTAAATGGCTGACAAAAGAACATGGAGAATATGCAGAACAGACCCCCTACAGATTTAAAGCAACAGATAAATAGATCACACAATGTAYTGGTATATTTTGCATTTTATCCTTTTACTAGGATAGATGTCTGGCTTTGTCTCTTTGGAATGTGCATTTGTTGTTCAATTTAACAGAAGAATCTTCTCCAGAGATTCTGAAGTAACACTAGAGGGCAATAATGCATGAGATATTCAGGATTTCTGAGCCTGAGAGTATCTGACATGGGTGGTCTCCATTTGTTAATTCATCATTTGCTTCRTGTGTTTGCTTTAATTAAGGAAGGACTTGCGCTGGGGTAGGAAAAGAAGAAGAAAAAGCTTCACAGAAACCCAAAAATTAACAATCACTTGTTTTCACAGTGTTGTGGTATTCTAAAAAGAAAGTGAGGGACCCTTTTGGGAAGGAGATCTGCATGCAGGGTGGGGGGTGTCTCTCTATAAAAAATATTAAAGGACATTTTTAAATCACTGAATTTGTTTTGAATTTTGCTGAATCACTGACRGCAAAAAAATCTCTTGAAAAGGGAAAGAGGGAAAAGGCAAAACAGAAAAATAAAAAAGGGAAAGGGAGAAAATAAGAAAGAAGGATATCGGTAGCATAAAAAAAAAATCTCTCTCCATTAGAGGTATCTCACCTGCACAACAAAAAGATTGTATTTTCCCTTACTGAGGAGTCTTCTCATAAGGTTGTTCTTTAGAGCCTGTTGATCTGTAAAGTGACACTTTGGCCAGGAAGGGGAGGAAGGGTTAGGTTTGGTTCTCAGTCTGATCTGTCACACCTTCAGTGTCTTAGGTCACACACTRTTTTAACAACTGCTCTTCCTCAGATTGCTGTGAAAAGGATATTRTCTAAAGCTTGGACACTGTATGGTGCTGGAAAACAAACCCAAAATCTTTGCACCTTGCTGCTTTCAAGTCTCAATAAATCCAAGGAATGGATGGCTTTTTGTCTGGAGTGTACCTCTCTGGTGATTAACACCTTCAGGGTGCACTCASACATGAAGAGAAGGTTTTGCTTCAAAAAAAAGCTTTCTTTTAGGAAAGCCAAGTGCAAAATTAAAGATTCAGGACTGAGTCTGGAAGAAAGAGATGTAAGTGTGAAGTGAACCTTTAATGGTCTGTAAGAGGGACTGCTTAGAAGAGTTTTTATGGCTCTGCACTTCCTGCTACCTGGGTAATAATAACAGCAGTAACAGTAATAATGCCTGCCTCTGATAGCTCACTTCCCATCAGCAGAACACAAGTAATTATGTTCATTTCTTATCTTAAGGCAAGTGTTACCGAAGAGAGGAATGTGATAATGTGGTGTTTGCTGCTATCTGTGTTTTTAAGCAAAGTATCAGGACCAGTTTCTTCTGTACTGAGGCAGAGAAGGACCAAATRTCAGATGGAGCTGTTCTTGAGAACCCACAATTTAGACAGATCATCTCTTTAAAGGTGAGGTGGGGGTCATGTAATGGCCACAGAGGATGTCTGTCTCCTTTGAGTACAGAAAGAGTGTGTTTGTGACATTTAAAAGCCATTTTAAAGACATTTCTGCTTTCAACTCCGCAGCGCTGGAGTGGCACGAGAGCACCTTGGYACAGCACATTATTGATGGGTTATGACACCTGTCCATTCAAGCCAGGCACTTTAAAAACAGAAGGTGATATTCTTTTCAAGATAAGGAATTAAAGAGAAGTCTTAAAATGTTCATCAGCCTGGGCAGACTTCATTTTTTTTCCTTCCTACAGCCAAGAGGAAATGATCATGCCACAGCAAATTAATTCAGGTCATGATAGTGCCATGGTAAAGCTAGAGGCCAATTCATGGAGATTGCTCAGAACAGCCTCTCTGTTTTCATGTTGCATTTAATGAGCYTTTTGGTTGAAAAATTTGCTATGCTGCACTTCAATTCCAGCACAAGATGAATATGGCTCCTGTATTTTTGAGCCTCTCCAAGGTAATTACTGTGATTCCACTGTTCCTCCTTGATGTCCCTGTGCTCGTGGGGCTGCACTGCCTCTGTCACTGGCAGGGTATGAAAGGGAACACTGAGGATGCTCACACAGGTCAGGCTCCCCTGAAGACACCTTGCCTCTCATACCTGTGCTCTTTCTGCTAATCCAAACGTAAAGATGAATAGTAACAATTCATTTCAGCCATGTATTATTAATTTTAAGCAGTCTAGTTTTTCTATCAGCCACTTTCTATTACCCACGTGTAATGACCCTTGCCCACATAAATCAGCCAGGAAGATTTAATTTGCTTACTGATGAACCCAGTTCTGTTCATTTCCAGCCTCTTCCTGCAMAACTCAGAACAGAACACTCAGGTTTTTTTCTTGGACTTCTTGAAGAAGTAATGCACAACTAAACCCTTCAGTAAAACTTGGAAAATTGCCCTTCAGTGCCTAAATGCTGACTATTAACTGCAGGAATTTTAAGTGTTTTTCTCAATTATATTTAGTCCTGCTCTGCTAAATTATCCTTGATTTTTGCACYGTCCATTTCTGTTGAATGAGGTGATAATTAAACACATGCAGTCCATAGAACAGAAAGTGTTATTCAAAACTAACCAGCAAAGGTCATGGAATAAATACATCGACAACTTGCTAAGAAAGGAGATTACCCAAAGTCTTGACTTGGTGTTATTTCAAATCCCAAGACACAAGAGAGTTTTTATTCCCTCTCAATTCCTTTGTTGKTTAGGGATTTCTGTGTATTGCTTAGCTTAAATTTCTCTCAAAGCCATTCAATCAACTCTGTTGACTGCTTGGCAAAATTCCCTCCTACACTKGGGTCAGTGTGTACTGGAGAAGGAGGTTATCTGCACTATTAAACCTTTGACTCCTTGTCTTTTGAAGAGATCATTTTGCATTTTGCTATGGCAGAGCTGTAATTAGATCTGTTAATTAAGGACAGAATGAACTTTTTAAAAACTCTAAACCCCTTTGCATTTTTGATAAGTTTGCTTAGGTTGCTACTGACCTTCGTACAGGGTTTGCCACTGCTTATTAATTGTTAAATTTTAATTAGGCATGCTGATGAATGTGCTAGCCTCKGCAATAAATAAAAGGTAGCTTCATTTATAATCGGATATTTACCAGTCCACACAGAAATTATCTGCTTTCCTAGAACACWGTTAATTTAGCATATTTTGATAACAGTAATTGGTGGTCTATAAAAACCAAATGCAAACAGATAAATATGATGACTCCCGGGTTCAAAGATTGAATTAGCAGTCCTAACAAACTGAGCTAGGACATGGGRTCTTAAAAACATTCCACAGGCACTTGAACGAAGAGACTTCAATGGCTGGTCAGATATTCATGGTGTTTTTATTGAAATTCATTGAAAACATGTTTTCCAGGGAATMATCAACACTTCTTATAGGAAAAGCAGGTCAGACTGGGGAGATGGAGGAGTAGGAGGATGAAGAAGGAGATCATCTTTCATGCCTAAGGGAAGTGAAATTTTGCATCACTAGTGAACAACTTGCTTTTTCCTTTGCCAGCAGTAACAGTGTGGTGAATCCCAGTGCCTGTGACACCCACCCAGGGCCTCCACAGACCAACCCACCAAGGCTGTAAAACAAAATATCAGGAAATCAAAGGATACTGAGAATCAAAATAATTCTTTTGGATTGACCAATATCCTCGTAACTGAAAAAAAAATCAGTTTTCCATCCTGTTTGACTGCTCTGGTAGAATTGGTAACTGCATCTTGTAAATTGGACCTCCTGCCACTTTCACCTCTTGCCTCTGTGGAAGATATCACAGAATCTTGTCCTGAGGAATGATATACTTAATTAGCCATGCCCAYTGCCATTAAACAGAGTTAACAATCAGCAGCTTCTGCCACAGCACACTCAGGTATGTAAATTGATCCCTGATTTCAGTGCCAGAACTGAACAGCAGACTGTGAAAATGCTGCAGACAGTGTCTCAAGTCCTGGTTCCCACAGAGGCAAGTGGCAAAAATCACCCTTAATTCCCACAAAGTCACTGCCAGGCTTCAGAGATCAATGGCCAAATGCTTTGCTCTTATCAAGACCCACCCTCTTCATAAGGAAATATTGCTGCTTTTTAMAGACAACAAACTCAGTTTTGAAAGTTGAAGGAATGGGGCTCCATCCACTTTCCATCCAGTGCTGATTTTCCAGCAGTTTCATTGTTTGCCTCCAAGAAAGAGCACACACGATTCACTTTTTTGCTGGGAACTTTAGCACCTATCYCTTGCCAAGGGCTGGATAATCAGATAATTATCACATTGCCTGTGTTATTAGTGCTGAAATGCTCCCTACATTTCATCAGGGGTGTTCCAGCAGGTTTAGCAGGCTGATGGAGTGCAGTGCTCAGAGCTGTGTGAGCAGTGCCAGAGGTCCCTGTCCCCTGACCATCTCCAAGCGTGTGGTCACTGCTGCCTGGTTTGATGCCAGTTCTTCAAGCACTCAGTGCTGCTTTCAAGATTCCCACTGCAAGGAGCAGGGCTGGTGATTGACTTGCCAGGGTGATTTCGGGCACTGATGAAAGCAGGGCTTTTCAAAGGCTGSTGCTTTGGGAGCATTCTGCCTGACTGAGGGAATATTTTGCTAGTGGCATGCCTAACTGGGCTTAGAGTGAGAATTCAGAGACAGGTAAATTAATTTGCTAGGTCCTAATAAGTTTGTCTTCCCAGAAAACAAGTTTCAGCAGAATCCTGATGTGGGACTCAGTGATATGTGTTTGAATATCTCCTGACACTGAAAAAGCCAGTTTTCAGAGACTGTTTGAGCAACCTGTCTGCTGTTAACCCTGGTTTATCCTCAGATGTTCCTGCAACCCTACTGAGAATCAGCTCTTTTCCTTTTGGAATCAGGTATGACTGCATGCCTGGCTTCACTTTTCCTTCCCTGCCATGGAAAAGACAGGGAAACATCTGAAATCTTTCCCCCTTAGGGACATAAAAATGACATTACATCCTCAGCACAGGGTGGGGATGCTTCACCTGCTCCTTCCAGACACAGCCTGACACATTTTACCTGTGCTGTTGATGCAAGTGAGGACTGACACTCTGCAAATACAGTTGTTACTGCAATAGAAAATGGGGCATGAGAAAGGGGCTGTGGATCAGGCTGGTTAATAATGATCTCCTCAGAGCTGTATTAACGAGCTGGAAGKGAGGAGAGCAGAATTTCTTCCCCTTGAACTTAGACTAGCAGCAGGACATGAAGGAGCTGTAATAGAATGTTATTTTACAAGAAGTAAATAATGTAATAGAGTCTATAAGGATGTCAGCAGGAGAGTTAGAACTGTCATAGCATAATCCTGACTTGAGCAGCAATGTGTGAAAAAGTAGCCTGCAGCAGTTTTTCCAGTACTTCAATAATTTCTGCTTTCTCACTGATCTTTGTTTACTCTACTTACCTTGTCAAAAAAATGTTTTACCTTATGTTAAAATGCTAGCTAACAGAGGGAAATGTATTCCCAGAAATCCCAACTTTTCAAGCATACACATTTTATTTTCTTTTCTGCTGTTGTTATTGTGGAAAAGATGGAAGAAYTGTATTCCCTTCACTTAAAAATATGAAGAGTAGTAAAACCATAAATAAAAAGAAGCTGCCTGTGTCTTTGTGGCTTCTTTTTCCTTCAGACTAATGAATAATTCACAAAATTGGCAGTATTAGACTTCATATCCTTGTGATATGATGGCAGATTTTCCAATGAGGCCTCAAATGTAAGCTCAGGAGGGTCATGAAACTACACAGTTATCATTATTGGAATGCAGCAACATCTTCCAAGGTACTGCAGCACCTTTATATCATCACTGAAGCAAGGCAGAAAGGACAAGTTTGCAACTAAAGAAAATGCTAAGTATTAAACTGAACCTACAGAAAAAGGGGAGGGGGCTAAGTCTCCATTTTGTCATTTCTCTTTTCATATGACACCTATTTAAGTTTTCTCAAACCATTATTACAGCAGTGCTGTAAAGACAGGGGGGATAAACAAAAGATAAACAAACCCMAATTTTCAGGATGCTTTTGCTCGTGCCTTGACACTGTGCTAAGAATTCAGAGCCTGTACCCCCAGAAGAATACTCTCACAAGCATTCCCTGGAACAAATCCTACCTGACTTTCCACAGGACCCAGGCTCTTCTGCCTTCCTTTAAAAAACGTTGCTTCTGTTGTTACTTTGCTACTGGAGCTCTTGCAGGCCCCAAGCTCCTCTACAATTCCCTCACCCCATCCCAGCCACAGCCTTGGGAATAYTGTGCTGTGTTTTAAATTCAAATTGTATTGGTTTCTCCAAGTCTGAGACAGACCTTTAACATCAGCCTGGTGTAATGTATTTGTATGGTATATTTGTCTTGGCTTTAAGGAAATACATTAAAAACCTTTCACTGAGAATATGAGATAYTGCATTGTCCTTGAAATTGTGTTTGGACCTTCAGAGCCATTTAATCTCAATTAAAGCAGAGCATACAAGATAAGGTGCTCTGAAGATGCATTAAAGCGTGTTCCAGAGCCAAGCCTGCTGCTCTCTGACACATCCTAAAAGCACAGTGGCACTGCTTGGAAGGTGGGTTCAGAGCTCTCCCCGTGCCCCATTATCCATGGATCATTAGCATGGCTCAGAGCTCTTCCCTGCACTGTGCCAGTGGGTGCTAACAAGTGCTGCTAATGTATGAAGGCTTGACRTGATAGATTGTAATGCCTCTGGCTCTGTCATGTCACAGGCAGCCTGTGCATTAAATAAAACACACCAGGGGATTACGGAGTTAAGAGATTGGAAATGCACCACGGAGCCTTTCAATTCAAAATCTCCATTTGTGGTCTGTGCTGGAAGTGCAAAGTGCAGCCTGAAGTGTGACCTCGGATGGGTGGCCAGGGATGGGTTTGAGGTGAGTTTGGGGTGCTCAGGGCAGTCCAKCCACCACGGGACAGCAGCCCTGACATCCTCCCTGCTGGAGGGAGCAGGGCCAGGCTGCCCTCACAGCTGAGTGAGCAGAGACATTGCAGGGTGACAGCAGCGAGTTGGAGCTGCCATTGATTTTGCTGCACTAATTCAGAGGATAAACAGAGGACTCAATTCTCCAGAGTTATCAATCTGGCACCTTTCAAGCACATTTAGATTGGCATGGGCTTTTGTTTTCTGTTTTCTTTCTTTTTYCCCCCTTCCCAATTACATGTTAAGTGTAGCAGTGTCAACAGATGTCACCAGAATATAATCTCCAAGGATTTCMAGAGCAAATAACACTAGGAAAAAATTGATTCACAGAGAAATGTTTAGCTATTATGATCATTGGGAGTAAACCACATTATTTTCTTAAATGCCTAGTTCAAATACTGTTTTGAGAGTTATTTTGACAGAAGATTTTGTGAAAGGTGCCAGCAAACAGTGTGGAATGACAGTCACACAGGAAGAAGATGGTGCCACAGTCAGAATTCACCAGTGACAAAGATGAAAGGCACTGGATCATGGTTTTTGCAGGAATCTGACCTCCACGCCTACAATATGGTTCACATAGCAGAGTCCTACTGTGCCAGAAAAAACATTTATAYTTGTAACATGTTAAAAATACTGTGAGTCCCATGATATCCTGGTTCTTTTTCCTACTTGTCTTTTGGGCTAAGAAAACAATTTTTAAATTTCTGTCCTTAAGTTTTTAAACTGATTTTTAAAAGCAGCTCACTTTAAAATTAATTCTGTTGTTGTTGTTACACTTATAAAATAAATATTTTTTTAAATTTATGGCTGGTTTGACTGATAATTTTTTAAAAGCATTATGAGGGAATGTGAAGTAGTGAATACACCAGAATGCCTATTTAGATTCCTAGAAAATAATGATCTCAGAAGCACAGAGCTCCCATGGTTTCCAAACAAGAAGTGAAAGCTCTGARAACAGAGCTGTTTCAATACCCCTGCCCACATATGACATGCATGTGAAAGCTGATGCCCACGAGGTTTATAACCTCTGTCATGATAACTGATTGCTAGTTAAGCTTCTTTTTGGAGTTCATTGCCATTGCCCCTTTATTTTAGACTAACAGACAGCAGTAATTTTTAATATGTGTGTTCTGTACAGGGCAAAGCAGGCCACAAACAGCTGAGCACACCGGCATGAAAGTGCTCAGCACAGAGTGTCTCTGTAGCTCATGCACAAGGACTTTGTGTTTGCTTACTGCTCCCCAGGTGCATTGCCACAAGCAACAGCAGCAGAAACAGGAGAATAATCAGCGAAAATTGATTTCTGTGTGAGATGGGAACATCCCTGACCCTTATCAAACCCGGAACATCCCTGACCCTGATCAAACCCACTGATGCTCACCTTCCCCTGGAGCCCAGTGCCTGGAGCTGCACCAATGCCTCAAGCGCAGACAAGTGTGTCCTGRGCTGGCTGCTGTGAGGGAGGGCTTGCCAGAGATTAACCGGCTCGTCAGGCCCCTCAGGGCATGCAGAAAGCACATGTGTATCTGTCTGCGCTCAGCAGAGCTTTTTTCTCACTTTTTTCCCCCTCCAACTCTGCCCCTGGGCTCTGGGATGAAATCCGTGCCCCTTGCCCATGCAAGTGGGGTCTCAGGGAGTTCCCATCCCCCTGGAGGAAGCCCATGAGCTGGCTTAAAGGCCCTGAAGTCTCCCAGCCCAAAGCAGGCTGTCCCACACCCATTGCAGCACAGCTCCAGCCCTGTGGGARCAGCTCCTGCCACTGGAAAGGTTCAGCAAAGCACATCCAAACTGGGCACTTTTACCCTCCTCACTGCCCACGGCTTAAAATGTGAACAGAACATTTATCTTAACAGTGGCATTTCCAGGCTCACATTGCCAGTRTTTCTGGAACTATTTCAGTGATGAACTGTAGATGGAGTCGTTAACCCACCAGAAGAATCTGACAGAGGAAAAGGCCCTCGACACATTCTGCTCCAAAAAAATTTCAAATCTTAGCAATTGTTTGTTCATTTACTAAAAATAGTATATTTAAAAGCACGGAAAGGCAGAAGGCTGGAGTTATTGAGGCATGTCACAGATATGACAGATACCTGGCTTGGAAATGCCACAGGACTTTTTCTCCACATTCCATTATTCACCTCCGAACACTTCTTAACAAATTCTACAACTGCAGAAAAAAAAAAGAACGAAAGACAAATGCAACAGGAAAAGGAAAGGCTTCAGGATGAAACAAACAAACAAAACAAAACAAAACAAAACAAAACAAACAAAACAAAACAACCAACCTACCCCTGAAGTAACAACCTTCTTAGAAACACAAATAGCCAAATTTATTTGATTGCATTTTTATTTTAGGAGTGGCAATAGCTCCTCACTCTTGCCCAGTTTTCAGTTCACATCACAGCTCACTCTCTCATATTTCAACCTTGTTTTCAGCTGATCTTTAATGGTTTCTGAAGTTGGACAATAGTCAGCCCCTTGTTCAGTAGCCTCAGTGTTGGGTTAATACAAACAAAACCAGGTTCACTTTCTGAGACATGCCAACTGCCTGCTGGAAATGTCTGGATGACATTTATTCCCTTTGTAATAGAAGATCTCTCAATTGTTACAATACTTGCACATTTCTACGGAATCAGGACACCCAGCCTGCAGTGGGTTAAGAAAATCCCCTGGAACTGYATCATAAGCAAATTTTATTCCTGTTCAGTGATTTATTTAAATGCAGTTATCTCTGAAGGATRAGAAACAAATCCTCAGGGTATTCACAGAAGCAGGGAGTTAGGGCACAAGGGGATTTTTCACCTTCAGATTGAATTAACTGACTTTATTCTAAAATGAGGGTGGTCAACTGGGATGGTCAACCAAGCATTTGTCCAAGACTACAGAACATCACTAGCAGAGGAACTCTGCTGACCTGAAGGGGTTTTGAGTAATCTGAAAGCTCAGCTGTGGGAGCAAGTGAATTTACAGAGACTACTGGGGCTGAAAACTAACAGCCAGTCCTRGAGAGGATCCTGGAGAGCTGTTTGATTTACAGACACTCCTCACCTCCCTCTCATCTGCTCTCCAAGGGGTTTGGTATGCTTTTCCTTATCACCCTCGGCAATGTGAAGATATCAAGACAAGGTTTGTAAAGTTAGGAAAACTGGTCTGATTTCTGAGAACAGCAGCTGTTCTCAGAACTGCATGCTGAGGGAAACGTGGGAGTGTCCTCTCAGAGATCCACACTGCAGCCTGGGTCAGGCCATTAATTCACACCAGGGCACTGTAGGGGATGGGCTCATTCAGAAAAGTGACAACACAGACATTCATTATTGTCAGTCTGGGCAAGGTGGTCCAGGTAGACTCCATTCAAGCCCACATAATGTTAAATATTCAAGTTTTCTTACGTACCTAATGCCACAGAATGAACCTCAGACAGAAAATTGTTCACATTTACAGGGAGTATAAACATKATGCCTTTCAGCAAGCTTAAAAGTATGCAGTTACCATTTAAAAAAGAAATGCCTTGATAAATGTTTGTTATAATCCATTTGATACTGCAATTATTTGAACTGGGAAAGCTCCACACTTTGCAAGGCAGTAATTTGATATCTTGCTAGAAGAAACAAGACATAATAATGTACTTGTGCTAATATCCCCCATAAAATGGAAGAATCATCCTTGAAAGGGTGGATATCTGATTTTCTGTTACCCTGATTCTCTGTTACCCTGGGATTTCAGGCTCCTCTGATGAAACAGCCCCAGTCCATCAGTGCTGTTTATGTGGGAGAGCAGAAATGGGTGTTTGGGCTGAGAATTGAATAACACAGAATGTGTGACTGGGGTTTGCTGTATGCCACTGGAGCCAGCATGGAGATAGGAGGTGAGAGAGGTGTGCAGGCTGTGGCTGTGCAGAGCAGCACTGTCACACTGCTGCCAGGGCACCACTAGATGTCTGTCTCTGCCTGTGCTGGCCCTGGCACCGTGCTCCGGCAGGGCCTGGCCACCACCTCTCCTTTGGGACTTCTGTGCTTTGTGCTTGGGACAATTTGCCTCACATAACCTGGGTGCTGGTAGAGAACACCCACTCACGGGATTAACTGTTCCACAGACCCAATAACTGCAGCTGTTCCTCTCCATAAGTGCAGGAATGAGATCCTTCTCTTCCCCTCCACAATATGACACGACTGTGACGAGAAGTCAGAGCAGACTGGGTGAAGCCATGTATGCAGTGTGACCCARGAATTACTGCAGGGAGTGGGACTTTGGATGTTGTCTGCAGCTGTGTCAAGATTTGCAGGAATCCCCTTTCCCACGGCAGAGATGTCCATTTTGCTGTGTCATTTTAGCAGACTCATGGGTGGCTCCACTCACTAAAGCAGGGTTTACCTCTCAGGCTCTGTGTGTGTTAATTAATCCTGCTCATACTTTGCACTTCTTTCCAGCTGATTCAGCTGTTGCTTTGTTAAGGACTTTTCACACATGAAGTAAACCTGACTTGCACGCTCAGTTTGCACTCCCCAAGCAGTGCCAGAGCTGAGTTCCTGAGGAAACACTTCCAACAGACACACTCAGGGTAGCATCTGCTCAGCGAGGCACGTAAATTCCACACTGAGTGATTCCGTGTCTTTGGCTGACTCCTGCCATTGAACCTGCACCGAGATCCACCTCAGCAGCACTGCCAYCTCTAAATTAACCTGTGGCAGGAAAGGCAGCTACAGCCTGCAGCCATTTGTGCCACTTCTCTGCAGGAATTCGCTGCCTCATGGCAGGATTAGGAGGGCTGGCTCAGATGTTGAGGTTTGCATGTGGACAGGGTAACAGAGGGCTCTCCCCTCAGCTCTTCTTCTTCCCTGCTCACCACTCATAGGAAAGAATTGGAGATTTTTTTAGGATAAGATACCAAAACACTTTAAATCTGACTTCAGAACCATTGTCATACAATTTGGCTGTACTAAATGGATCAGTGAGCACATCCCTTGCATATGTTAAAGTCCCTCAAAGTAAAGAGTCGTGCAGTCATCTAGCTTGTTTTCCCTCCTGGTAAATAATCAGTTCTTTGTTTTGAGYGTGTATCTGCAATTACCTCCATTTCCATTTGAGACACTGAGTTGGAGTGAGTCTCTGGTTTCTAAAGGACCGCTCACAACACTCCTGGCAGACCAGAGAGAAAGCCAGGAAAGAAAGGACAGCTAAAGACTCAGTGTTTCATCAAGCTGGCAGCAAGCTCCTGAACAAAATAAAATTACTGTTCCACAGAATATTCAATTATGCTTTGGAGTTCAGTATCATTTAATAATATGGTGAATAAAAGTGTAAATTGTTAGAGGAAGGAATTAGAAAAGTTGATCCCCAYGATGACAGATCTGTTTACCTGTTTAATTAACAGACAGGTTTTTTTGTATTGTACTGAGTACAAAAGTTCTTTTGCAACAGAAACAAGTCCAACCCATGGGACGAGGGAAAAAGGTTCCCTGTCCCATACCTATTCCTTAAACCCTACCCCCATCTTCCATCCTTGTCACTCTGAAATGGAATGTGTCACTCCAGAGGATTTGTGTTGAGGGCACCACTCCAGCCAGAGGAGAGAGCAAAGCTCTGTTTCATGAGGGAGATCTAGCAAGCAAGTGCAGTTATGGTTCTATAATGCAAACAGGATTTGCAAGGAAGGAAGAGCTATTTTTGTGATTTTCCTCCAAGGTTCAGAGACTTTGTTCCCATAAAAAAGTATCATGTCTTAATTCAGGAGGGCTGGTTCAGGACAAGCCATGGAACAAGCAAACAATAATGGAATGGTTTGCAGCATGGTCAGAAGAATAAGCTGGTTAAGTCATTCCAAGTGGTTCTCCCTTTTCACAGACAGCAAATTAGGCCTTTCTGCCCTGATACAARCACCTACTGCACACCAGGCTGCCAGGTGTGGAGATCAATATGAACAAGAGAAGAATCAATAAGAATAAGAGAAGACAAAATTTCCAAAGGAGCCTCTCCACCTCTTGCGACCCAAGCATGGTACAGTGGTTGTAAGGGTAATTTGGAAACTAAGGGCACTGCAATGCTGTTTGTGCTTTGCAAAGCAAATGCCACTTCYCCAAGCACAGTGGCAACTGATGGCAGCTCAAGGCTATATCCATTTTTATTCCATGAGTGTACCAGGAACCAGTAGTGCTGGGAGGTGCTTGTGGAAAATGAGGGCATCTAAACAATTACTTGTTTACATAAATAYTCTAAATATGCCTTTAGTAAAGCACTGGAGTTATAGAACTAATTACTCTGCTCATCTCTTGCTGATTTCCATGGCTCTACCTCTTCCCTTTTAGGGTGGATATATAATWTTTCATATGGATTTGTATATGCTCTGGGTTTTGTGGATTGTTATGTGAAGGTCAAACCAGGTTATGTGTTTTCCTCTCCTCAGGATCCTGTTTCTAATGCCACAATTATTAAGCAAGTACGTTATTAGCAAATGCAGCAAAAAAAAAAAAAACAAACACATCCAATTGAAATAAAACCAAACACAAACAGTCTATTTACATGCTTATTTAATAATGCACTTCAGTGCATGGCTAGTTATGCACGTTGCCTCGCAGTTAGACAAGACAGAACTCACATTTCCCTTTCTTGGCTCAGGGAGTTCTTAGCAGCAGTCCCAGAGAAGATCTCCCACACCTTGGCTTTGCCTTTCAAAGGAAACTGAACTCCCTCAAAAAAATCCTTATCTTATTTCTCCTCTCATTTTCATACTGCTCAGTCTTTACTTTTTTTTCTTTCTTTGCCACCATTAATTTTTTTAAGCTTGCAAAATTCTAGSCAAATAGAAATACCCAGAGATAAATATCCAAATGCTTTTCCAGTTTAGTCCAAAATGGTCGGTGTGGAGCTTTTTTCTCAAAATGAGAAAATCCTCTCTTATCAATTGAAACATTTTGTTCATTTCACACCACTAATGTTTCAGGTTTTAACTTTCAGGAGTTTTTTCCCTCATAAGCTTCTAAGTTACGTTTAAGTGAATTTATCCATACACAGRATGCTTTTGCTGTTGTTTGCCATGTCAGAGGCTGAACTGATCCTGTGCTTGCTGAAAGACATGTAGGAAGGGTATCTGTGATAGCCCACTTCTGATACAGAATTAATCCCACTTTGGAGCAGCACTGTGAGAGCCCCACCACAGCCACTCTGCTCCTGAATAAATGGACAGACCAACATTGTCAGCAGCCTCTCCTCTGCTGCTGCTGACTCTGTGTAACTTGGCTTTAAACGGGCTGTACTTTGGCTCTGAATATTTTCTTTTAGGTCCTTAGCATTAGACTCCCTGGCACACTGTCAGCATTACCAAACCTTTCAGATACATCAAGGAAACAAAACTGAAACATCAGTGAGATAAATCTGTGCTCCCAAATAGATGCTGCACAATCACATGCAGCTCAAGATGCCGGTTCCTAACATCTTATTTCAGCAAGTCTTACAGATAAGAAATTTTCCACAATCTCACCAAACACAAGCTGAATCACTTGTAGGATTCATGGATTTCAATGTAAGCAAGGAGAGCTATGACTATCCACTTKGATTTGCATTGCACAGACCAAAGAATTTCATCCAATAAATCCCACTGTCAAATGAATTATTGCTTCCTTCCCTGTAAGCAATCCTTAGATCCAGTAAGTTGTGGCTGAATTATAGCACACCCTGCAGGAGGGCATCCAGCTTCCTTCCATCCCRTAATGCTTACAGGGCTAGGCACAGAGCCCAACAAGCCATCTYCTTCCCCATTTCCTAGTGCTGGAACTTAATCCACTCTGATGTGAAGGTAAACTTACGTTGTGAATATTACTTCCATATACCACTGGCCTTATCCCCTGCCAGAATCATACCTTTACGCAGGGAAATAAGTGCTTCTTCAGAAATGATGGCTGGGATAGTGGGAAGAAATCAGTCAACAGGAAAACTGCCATCTACAAAAGAAGGACTTCCTGTTTGGATCTTGTCCTGATTTCACAACTTGGAGAAATTTGAAATGTAGAGCAGAAAATGGGAGGAGRAGTGAAGACAAAATGACACAGGGCAAGAACGTGAAAATATATCAAATTTATCTTGTGCCCCTCACTGGAAAATTTGGAAAATAAAACCCTGGATCTTAGGAGTGTGTGGTGGGTTARAGCACACAGTGACAGGCTTACTGTCCCCAAYAGAATGAGRGAGAGAGTCAGAAGCAAGTGAGARAAYTCGTGGGTTGAGATAAAGACAGTTTAATAGTAAAGCAGAAGCCATGCACACAAGGACAGCAAAACAAGGAATTCATTCCCAGCTTCCCACAGGCAGGCAGGTGTTCAGCCAACCCCAGGAGAGCAGGGCCACATCCCATGGAAAGGTTCCTCAGGAACACAAACACATTCACTGCAAACAGCAGAACAGGCTSTGATTCATCCTTGGGTGCATCTTTGTGCCTACCAACAAACAGCAGCATGTACAGAGCAGTAAGTTCCTCACCTGGTGCTGGTTTTGTGGGGTAAATTTGAACATTAATCATAGATATGTCTGGATGAATGCAGACTGAAAATGGTCCTATTTATTCTACCAACAGGTATCTGAAATCAATTTGCAACTTATTTTGTGTATCTATTACATAATTGCAACAAGGAATATGTTTAATAAGCAGAATCCCAACAACTCCAGGGTGGAGGAGATATTTTTGTTGCTGTAGGTGTTTRCCATTGGTGACATAAGCAAATACAAGATGTCCCAGCTGCAGCCCATTCTCCCGTCTGATTCAAGATTTTAATGTGAAAATGGCTATTTTTAGGCTGGAGCTCATTTGAGGTTGTTCTGTGTCCCCAGCATGTAGCTGATTGCTGATAACCTATTTGGGGGAGTGGGGGTGGACCAGTGCAATCTGCAAACATTACAGATCAGATTGGCTGAAAAGCAGAGCAAAAGCTGCAGAGACCTTTCTGAGATTCAAGTCTGATCTCTGGTACTCTGCCTTCTCTTGAAGATCCACTCTAGTTATAAGTGACACTTCTTTCACATTTTAAATAGCTGGCAGAAAATAAAAAGGAAAAGACCCTAAMATGCTTTTGCCAGACTAGTCAATGCATTTAAGATTAAGCTGAACATTTCTATACATCAGTGACCTTTAAAATCTGTTAGGAAGGTGAGATGTTAGGATTTAGTCTCAGCCAGGTGATTGATGTTTTTTTCAACTGCAAAGCAAAGCTATAGCCTGTAGTCTAAAGCCTATTTATAATCCTCTTTAACAGCACTTGGTATAAAGATACAACTCATTTCTTTGTGAAAATAGCCTGGCTCTGCAATAGTGTGATATATTGAAAGAAAACAAAGCAAGAACCTGGAGCTTGCCACCAAGATATATATTAAAGAAGAGTCAGTAATTGCCCTGCATTTGAAGGAATTTTGTTAATATGAAAACCTTATAACATTCCTACACAGWAAGTGTCAATAACGGTGCTCATTCATCCACTTACCTTCTGAAACAGATTGGCAAGGACAATAAACAACAGAAGCAGCTTTGTGGGTGGGGCTCCCAAGGATGCTCCCAAGGAGGTCACTTTATCCCACTTGCAAGTGGCAGTGCAGGAAGAGCAGGCTGAGGGACAGTGCCCATTGACAGTCATGTTTAATGCAGCCCTTCCCTCTCCTCAGCCTGCTCTGCTCTGCTCTGCTCTGCTCTGCTCTCCCTGTGCTCCAGGAAAGGTGCACCCAGCTGGAAATAGATCTGCCCTTTCATGAGCTTTTACCATGCAGCTTTTTCATCCCGTCCTTAGAGAGGACRGGGAAGGAGGGAGARAAGTTCTCTTGCCTTCACTGAAGTAAAGGCTCAAATTCAACCCCTTGGCACCTGAAYRTCAGGTGGAAGGCAGGACCTTGTTGTCCTTTACAAKGACSCTRCTGYCTGCTTCTTKCCACCTCAGTATCTRACCCCAGACTGCACCTCCCACAGTAAACCCCTGATARACCCACTTTATACCATCACCAGACATTTGCCTTCCTTCTGGAGGACCATGCCGACTTTTATTTTTATTTTTCCCTCCTTAATTGTGATTTTTCAATACCCAAATCAGTAAATTTTGCATTGGGAAAGGTGTCAAAAATGGAAAGCAGAATCTATTTGTTTTAGTTAAAGRGATATACCTCACAGCCTGTCCTAATGCACTTCCAGAGAGTGTCTGCTCTGGGGTTGACGTTCTAAGCACACATTATGCACTCAGGTTTCAACCCTGCCACCACTGAATTGCTTGATTGCAGTTGGGCTGCAGTAAAAKTTCACAAGGAAACACATCCCTGGTGCCTCAGGGCAAGTTCTGTTTGAATTTTCCCGTGAAGGAAGAGGTGGGAGCACGGCCTGAGTTATTGCAGGCTGATCCCCTGAGCATGCAGTGCCTCCTGGGCAGTCCATCCTGATGGATGTGCTCCTGGCTGCTCTCTGCTCCTACCACCCTTTGTCTTCCAAGGACAGCATTCCTCCCTGCCAGCCCGATGGGGCTGCCTGCTCCCTCCACTGCTAAACACACACCTTGATCTTGTTACAAATACATATTATAAAATTTGCTTTACACAAATATTAAGATGAATGCTATATTTATAATGTTAAAATAACTTTGCTTTTATTTCTGCTATTAACAAAAACTTAGACCTAGTAGTAGTAGTAGTAGTAGTAGTAGTAGTAGTAGTAGTAATAACTGATACAGTTATGGGTGAACAGACTGTTTGGTCAGGATGACACTCAGTGAACATGTGATGAGGACCCTGCTACTGATATGGCAACTATCAGCATTTGCTGTCTGAAGAAAGGTGTGGACCAAGGCCCAAACTAGAAGTGATRAAGAGAACAAACTAAAACCACAGCCAAGAAATGGGCATGCTCTAAAAAGGCAGGTCCAAGGAGTGCTAAACAGCTCCTGGAAAAGTCTGAAAAAGCATAAGGGTCTATGAATATGCAACAGGCTGGTGTAATGGAAAAGGTATTTAAGGGGAATCTCTGAAGATAACAGGTGTGCTTCTGGCTGAATGCCAAGCACCCGGCCATTTCACTTCTGTTCATTTCTGTTTTCAGTATCTGTCTCCTATTGTCTTTTTATTAAACTTTTAAAATTTTACCAGGAAAGTGAACTTTGTTTTTCAAAATCTTTAGCCCAACCACAGCTCCCTGCACTCCCAGTCCCCATCACTACAAGCATCTACCCCAGCCTGTGCCTCTGGCAGAGGTGGAGACATCTGGTCTGGAAAGGATTGATAAGGAAATGGAAGAATGAGGATTTAATTATCATTGGAGGTGAGGGGATTCAGATCCAATGGGAAACTGGATACTGGCACTTGCTCAGCTCTGGTCCAATGAACTTTCAAACAGCGCATCTCTGTGGGTTTTGACTCTATAAAGTTTGGGAGAAAATCCTGCAGAAAYGTGTCATGGAATGATTCTCTCTGCACAYCTGGGCTATGTGTGGACAAGATGATTTCTGTGGTACATCCAGAATAAAGTTGACTTGACTCTCCAATGTTAAAAACGTTGTTGGAGGGTTTTTGTTTTTCCCACGGTTTCAGTGGCGAACACAGTGACTGATTTTATTCTGTGTAGTCAGGCTGGAATGTCCCAGTTCTTCTGAAAACATTGCTGGAGGAACATGGTGTTTATATTTATTTTACCTGAAAGCAATACAGGAACATTTGCTGTTACATCTTGATATGAAAATGTTAGTGCAGCACTTCTCAGGGAAAGAAGCAGAAAGGAAAGAGAAAAGCTCGAGTAGCAGGTAAACATCCCTGCTACTGCGTCCTTCCCTATATGTCCAGCCTTTCTATTTTGGTTCTTTGCTGAAAGGAAGTTCGGGACCATACCTAACAAACATGACTGTCAGCATTCATTAAGACCAATGYTTAATCTCAGCTGACAACATCAATGTCAGAGTCGTAGCTGGGAGCTGGCAGCATTTCAATAGAGGATTCTTCTGAGCTCTTACACACTACTTCAATAAATAATCCTACCGGGAAATATGGAGAGGAGCATTTAAAATGATTTTAGCTGGCACGTCACTACAAGGTTGAACCACCATGTAGTGATGTGCCCACTGCCTAATTCCACTGTGAAATGTTGAAATACAGCTTTTAGCTCCACAGAAGCATGTAGGCCTCTATTTACATGCAAATTAATGCTATTCATGTGTGAACTACAGCAGGTACTGATTCTGCCAGATGGAATAATTTGGGGATGGGCCCACTCTCTTTCGCTGAGGGCTGCATGTATTCTCACATGCTGCAGATAATTGTTGGAGTTTCTATGTCACCAGAAGTCCCAATTAAATAGCTATTTAAATAATTTACTTTTTTTCCCCAAGTGAGACATGGTCATGCATGCAGTTGCATAGACTAAAAATAATGATGGCAGTAATCACACTTCTAATGCCACCATGAGTAATAACACCATTAGCACTGAGGGAGAAGCAGGTGGCTCAGGGCAGAGTATCAGGAAACCTGGACGTGTCACTGCCCAGTGATTTTGGACATGCCATTTCATTCCAGAGCCAGAAAACGTAACAAATTGGAAAGGACCYATCAGGACCAGCAACTCATTGTCTCTTTCTTCCCTTTGTTTTCATCTGTAAATTATTCACAGAAGGCTTAATACTTTACTCAGTTCCTGAACTGAAGTAGGCAAAAAAACCCCATAAATGTTACTGTGACATTTACATGCATTTAGCTGCATTAGCCCCCACTTGACCTTCACCAGCAGAGAGGGTCATTTGATTTTAATCAATGGTAGCCCCTAATTCCACAGAATTAGGATATTGAAAAGCAGTGGGTGGCTAAACTGACTGATGCAAACAGGCCTGGTTTGGCTGATGGTATTTTATTTGAAGCACTGATATGCTTAATATTCTCATCAGCAGAGAAATCAAGATACCAGTGTGTGAACCTCCTCGAGATGCGGTGGCCAACTTTATATGAGGCAGCAACAAACACAAGACCTGAGAGGAATCAACAATAGGATCTGCTGATCTATTTACAATTGRAAGCTACAAAGGATTTCTTAGCCAGTGATTTTCATTCTCTTGAAGTTGGAGATGCAGAGACAGATTCTGACAGTTCCACAAAGAAAAGGATTTAATTAAACTGAAGAAAATGAGATAAACTTTGCATAACAAAAGAAAGGAGGAAAATACACCCATCTCACATAAAGAGGCTGGGATAGGATGTGAGGGGCTGTCCCCACCTCCTGCTCTCCTTGAAGCCTGTTCCTGTGGAGTGACCTTCCAGTCACTGACAGGGCTGTGCCCTCCCTGAGTCTGCAAAGGGCATCAGCAGAGTRACCATGGAAAGCAGGGTTTGGAAAGGAGGACCCCAAGCAAAGACAATCAGCTGCACACTCACAAATCCACAAATGAAAAAGACTGGAAAGATGACAACCAAACAAAAAAAMCCCACACCCCAAACCCATATCAGAAAATCTCTAAATTCAGGCTAAATATACAGCCATRAGGAAGGTCAGTAGAGCCCTTTCCTTTTCCAGCTTTTCTTATCCCARAGCCATGTCATGAGCACTCAGCTTCACTGCTCCCACCGACTGGAATACTCCCAAATGCCTTTCCATGTCAGGGGCTCTGGGGCCAGTGGATGGGTTTGCTTCACCTGTCAGTGTTGGTGAGCACTGCAAAGCACAGACTTACCATGGAATCATTGCAGTGGGAAATACTGCTTCATCTTCCAGCCATGGGAAAAATCCCCTTATGCTAATCCCTAATTCACAGTCAAAGATATTTCTCCCTAAATATAAATGGCCCTTCTTAAAGGCCATTTAAAAATAAGATCAGTCACATATTCCTGCAGAAGGGRAAAGAAAAACCTCAGTTGTGAGAATCCCAGCTGAATGGCACACATTCTGATACTACTGCCTGAATCTCTTTTTCCTTTACTAGAGATAAAAACAGAACAAAACTAAACAGGCAAAGTCCATTCTGGACTTTTGCTTTTTTTCCCCCCATGTGCTTGATTTTAGGAGACTAATTATGTTTTGTCTTTTCAATTYAATCTCTCTTGGTCAAGTCTGTGGGATAACAATACATTCAGAAAATAAACAAAGGGCACCACCCCATAGCTGGTGTCCATATCTGTGATTGTTGTGTCTTCAGTTGGTTGCACATGTTTGTGAATGAAAGGCTGGATTTTGCTAATCAGCACCCCCTGACAGAGACGTGGAATCAGCACCTGCCTGGTACCTGAGATGAGGAAAGAAGCCCTAACAGGAGARACAATGAGCAGCTGCTCTGTGCTGCACCTTTCCACAGCCACTAAAAACTCCTGCAGGAGATTGCATGAGAAGCCCACCTAGTTCTGTGCTCAGTCTCTGAGAGACCAAGTAGGGAGCACAAGCAATGGGAATGCACAGGGAAATGCTTTCCCTGCTGTGCTCAGGAATTCAGTCTATGAGACAAAAGATTTGAACAGACTTGCTTTTAGCAGCCMCTAATATGCTTCTCTTTAAAGAGTTTAATCACATTTTGAATCCTTGTTTAATTTTATTTTCCAAAAATCTTGTAGTGATGAGTTTCACAAATTAATTTTACAGTTTGTGAAAAAGAACTCCCTCTTCTTTCTGTTAAATGTATTCACCAGWAAGATTACTAGTTATGTTCCTGCTCACCCATCTTGAAAATCAGTAAAATAATAATTCCTGATGCTTTTCCTTTATATTGTTTGTGATGCTATCTGCTTCCATCATGTGCATCCCTTTCATTTATTTTCTAAGCCAAAGTCTCCAAATCTGTGATCTTTCCTCCTATTTTGAGCATTCTTGTTGCCTTTCTCCTGTTTTAATATTCTGCCCTAAGCATTACTTTGGACTTCTCAGTACCAAATTTTATCTGCTATTTTATTAGTTCTGTGAGTTTAAGGTCTAAGCTTTTCAGTTTGCAGTTTGACTATCCTGATAATTTTTTTTATTGCCACTACACATGAACCTCCAGGATCTCTGATAATGTGCTGATTAGTACAAATCCCAGCTGAAAGCCTTGGAGTGTTTCCCTTCAATAGAAAAGCAGTCCCTGTATTCCTACCCTTTATTTCTTATCTTTCAACCAGTCTCTAATACTTTAGAGGACCTTTCCTCCTATGCTTTGACAGCTTAGTTTCCATGAGGGTTTCTCATGAGAAACCCTGTCAAGGAGTGTTGAATGGAAACCACTTGGATGAAATGTTTGTTATCAGGAATTGGAATATTCATTCAGGAGCAGCAACCTGTGGAAYGGACTGTTTGATTTTTGGAGAAAAGGAAAAGGAATTGTGAATCATTTATAGGATGTTTCCTGACATCCTATGTCAAAGTAGATGTTGCTGATGACATTAAAATATCATCATTTCAGTAACTTAGCTGATGTTTTAGTAATATCTGGTGAATAATGTAACTGGTATTTTTCTCTAAATTCTATACAATCCCACTTTCACTGGTTTTTTTTTTTTACGTTTTATTTTTAAGCTGACAACTAAAATGAAAACAGGGATGAGCTGCCATTAAATAGAACAAGCTGAACTTGGCTTCTGGCACACTTTGGTGAGGCTGAAGAGAAACAAGAGCCGATCTTCAGCGCTGGAGCCCCTCAGCAGCTCCTGTCAGTCACGGCTCAGAATGCCAGCCCTGCTCAAGGTGCAGGCAGGACAGACTGAGAGAACAGCAGCCTCTCCCCTTTGCTGCACCCCAGGAACAGGCTCTGGCAGATGCTGCAGTGCCATACACAGATTTGGGGAAAGGCTACGTTCCCTGGCAGCCCTGGCAGCCGCCCCTTGCTGCTCCAGCCTGGCAGCATGTCCTAGGTTGCAATGTAAGACGTGCCCAAAGTATGTATTCTGTTTCCATCTTCATGGGTTGTTGGAGCCAGGTGGGGCAGTGTTTTCCCTGCCCCCTCATCTACTAATGGCCCATCAATGCCCTGGTCAGTGACTCACAGGTAACTCCCCTCGGGAGCCATCTCTGCTTAATGGGCAATCAAGGACCCATTGTGTGACTCATAGAATGACATCAGCCCATTGTGAGATGCTCTGCCCAGTGGGGAGGAGCCAAGCGTTCCCACCTGGATATAATCTGCAGTTTGGGACAGCACACCACCGGCTGGATTCCCAGAGGACAGGAGCTGCCAGGTCTTTCTACAGGATCACTGCTTCAACAAGACTGCTTCATTCAGACTGCTACCACCACCCTAATGAACAGGGTGTCAGGTGGTATTCTGATTCTGTCAAGGGTATTTTTTACTATTGCATTTATTTTATTGTTTCCCTATTAAAAATTGTGTTTCTGACTTGGAGTCTCACTGGTTTTGCTTTCAAACCAGCACAGAGCAGAAGCCACAGGAAGCCCCACCTGAGCTCTCTGACCAGCCTGGAACTTCTGCTTTCCACAAAGCCTAGGGAACACCTTGAACCCAGAGTGCTCTGAGCTGGGGCTGCCTCCTGCAGATCCCAGGAAGGGCAGAAAAGAGAGACACAAAAGCACAGAGCAGGTGGGCACTGAGTGTTGCAGACAGGTAGAGATAATATAAAAGAAAGGCCTTACAAAATATGGTTTAGGCCCTGCTACTCTAGCTAAGCTAGAAATTGCTTGTAAGTTCCCATAAAGAAAAATTATAAGAATGAACAGCAACCTATTCTTAGACAGAAAAATGTTTGCACCTGCATAAACAATGAATCTGTCCCATAAGAATCAGTGAAGAAAATATGTAAACATACCTAGAGAGAGAGAATTTGATAGACATATACAATAGCCCTTACTGACCAATGAACTGTTTCACTGTATTGCTGACCAATGAGGTTTAACACTGTGCCTTCTGATATTTCCTATAAATATGAGCTTTTTGAATAAAGAATTGCCTTTTCTCCGTGAGAAAACGGAGTCCTGTCTGCTGATTTATTACAGCACACTGAGAGCCATCCCTGGGCAGAGCTTTCCTGCTGACCTCTGTCCTGCMCCCTGTCTGTGCCATGCACCCTGGAGCTCTCTGCTGGCATTCCCAGCCCATCCTGTCCCATGCTGACACTCCCAGCTCATCCTGCAGAAGCCCAGGCACTGCTGGCTCTGCTCCTACATGCCATGCACCCTGGAGCCCCTCTGCTGACGTTTCCAGACCATTCTGCCCCAACCCCAGGCATTGCTGCCTCTTCTCCTCCACTCCATGCACCCCAGAGCCCCTCTGCTGACACTCCCAGCCCATCCTGCAGAAGCCCAGGCACTGCTGGCACTGCTGGCTCTGCTCCTGCCCCACAGAAGCCACTCTGCCATCCGTGGGGAGCTGCAGAACAGGACAGGATCAGTGGAAATTCAGGCTGCTGACACTGAGGRGGGCCCTGTCTGCTTGAAATATAAGTTATCCTGGTAATTTGGAGACCTAAGCAAAATGAACAGAGAATCTGTATGAGCAGGCTTTCACATCCTATTTCTTTCTGGTCAGGGCATGGAGAAAAATAATTTACCAAGGAAATTATCTCACAAAGAYATAATGTAAGAATTAGTAATGTCTAAAATAATAATAAAAAAAGCCTCTCTGTGTATATTCTTATAATTTCATTAAAAGAATAATTTTTCATCTTGAAAAAAACAAATTTTATTTTATGCTTGTGTTACTTCCTGATGAATAATCACATGGAGATAAAATTCAGATTCATGTGTACCAGGCATTTCAGGATACAAAATCTCGTTAATTCCCTAAGCCATACATTACAAGATTACCAACATTAAGATTACTCTTAGAAGACATCTGCAAGTACTAAGGACAGTAAAGGTCGTTAACTAAAATCAACATTTCCCTGTACTTCAAGTAGAATAAAGAGTTTGAATTCCTGCTGCAGGTGTCAAGCCCACTCTATTTTGTCTCTGCAGTCATAACCAATTTCACATGGGAAGTTGTCTTTATATCAGGGAAGCTTCCTACAAGGTTCATCTGGAGCTACACAACAATTTTAGAATAAAACCTAAACAGGAAATTTTAAAAGACAACCTCCCTCCCCCCCACCCCCCAATAATCTAGAAACATTTAATGAGGGAGAATTACTGCTCCTTAACAAAATGGAGAAAGATTGGAATACTTGATGAGAACATTGTTGAAATTTTTCCTTTCTAAGGTGTTCTGTGCTGGCTGGGAGCCACTTACTCCTGCACTGCAATAGAAGAGAACATTTGCCTCCCTGGCTTTCCACTCTAATATCTCATAGCACAAGCAGAGCTTTTGTTATGCATCAGCAGCTGCCAATATTTTAATGAAAAGCTCCAACAAAACCGGTTGTCCTTTTCTTTTCATTTCTTTCAGCTGGCAGCTCTTCAGAGTTTCACTCTCCAGTTCAAACCCAGTCTGCTGCAATCTCTACCCACAGCCCTCCAGGCTCTCCCAGCATTGCCCCCTTACAAACTGATTGACTACACTGTCAGAACCTCTCAACAAACTTCCCAGTTTCATTTAGTCTGCAGGACTTTTGTCTTCAGCAAAGCAAATTCCCAATTCTGCCCTTATCTCATATTAAACTGGAAGGAATATTTCACATCAGATGGGTTCCTGTTGAGTCCAGATATATTTAGCAAAGTCTCTGTCTCTTCATCCTATGRTCTGCATTTGTTTCTCAACATGTAAGGCCTTTCTTTGCCCATTTATATAAGGTTTTAATTTTTGATATATATATATATTTAAATTCTCCAACAGTCTTGGATGCTGTGATAGGCACAAGAAAAATGTCAGACACCTAAGTAAGCCTGTGCTTAAGGCATATAAATCTGCACAAGTTAAATACATGGCTACATGCTCCCTTGAGCTCTCAGTGACAAAAAGATCTGTGGGCTTTTTGCACTGGACTCTGCTGATGTCTCTGATGGCTCTTAACCAGCTTCCTTTCTGCTATGATATTCCAAGGACCTTTCAGTAAATCAGTTGTAATCAGGGGGAAAAAAAGAAACCCTTGAAAGATAATAAATGTCAATTCATTTGTACAACAAGAATAATGAAGCTGATTGCAAAACACAGGTTAGAAAAAACGAGTAGAAACAGAATGAATTATAAACCTATTCATGACACAGAATTTTAAAAAGCGCAGAATTTTAAAAAATTCCAGAGAGATGATATTTCTTTACCCATTCCTCCTGGCTTTGCTGATTTATCTGGCAGTGATATGTCTGTGGAGATATAACACTGCTTGGCGTGCTAAATAGTGTCACTTTCTTCTGATTCTGTCGAGTTTTCATGTTGACTAGCACAAGGAAATGTTAACCTCTCCTGTTCTCACTCCTTCAGCGTGATTTCTAATACTTCTGACACCATCCCTTGCATGTCCTTATTTCTCTGTAATTACATTAACACGATGATGTGCCTTCATCTGGCACTTCATCAGGATTTCATCTTGTAAAGGAAAAAAAAAAAGYCCTAGATCACTGAAGTACCTTTTTTCTTACGGAACCACCTTCAAAGCCTTCACCTCAATGTTTCTAGAGATCTGTCAGCTTAGAAGTAACACCTGACACCATCAAATTACTGCCATTATCACATCCAGGGCAATCACTTCTCCCTCCCTTGCCATCCCAAGGTTTTCAGGAAACAAAAAGCAGGGTGTCTTTCAACTTTGAAAGTTGTTAGCCACAGGTGTGACTTAGATTTACCGAATTATTCCACTGTAGTGTCCCAGGAAGATTTAGCAGAGATTGATTCCAGCCCCAGTGAGGGTGACACACATCAAACTCCTTCACAGATGCTCATTCACCCATCAGATTATATAAAGCTGACCCYGGAACTGCTGAGAACTGAAAGGAGTAAAGAGAGAGGTGGATGTGTGTGATCTGGATGCCAGGTCATCAAGGCTATTCTGGTAAGACAAAACAGGAGGGGATGATGCAGACTTTCTACCTCGGGCTATGAACTTGTCATCTTGCAAGAGAAGTGAAGCCAGYCTGCCTAACTGCCTGAGCAATAAATAGATCCTCTTTCCCAGCACATAATAAAAGCAATGGACGCCTTCTACTTCAGTTTTTCTTCTTCATTCTCTCATCTAACATTGCCCTGAGCTCTTCTGGAGTGCTTCTTTAAGAGTGCTCACTGTTGATACCCATAAGCAATTAGTYGTGGTAATTGGGCTATGTTTTATGCCACAACTGTCATTTTATGTTTACAAACACAACATCAAAACTTCATGAAGTAGGGGGATGCAGCTTATTTTTTGCAACWTGTAACAATGCCTAGGATGGGAAAGTAAAACACTGTCGTTATTTCCTAAAAATTTCCCACAGCATGTCATTAAGTAAACTGGAATGTGAGCAAASACAGGAACCTGGGACATTTTTGTAGAGCTGAGATATTTCTCTGTTGACACAGTTCAGTACTAAATATGTGTTTGATCAGATGTTCCAGTTTAAGATGGTTTCTTCCCTATGGCAGAAACCTGCCTATGGCACAGGGGACRGACAAGAGGAAACTCAGCAAGGATTCAATTGAACCCATTAACAAAGCATGGTTCACACTGGACTACTGAGAAAAGTGTTCAGTGGGTGCACAAAAAAAATATTTAGGGTTTATTAAAATAGCTGAAGGATAGGTATTGCACTGACTGACCTCTCCTCACTCCTGATATTCACAGGATTTAGGGCAGCTGGGCCAATGTGGACTCCTGTAATGTGGCAGGACATTAATTTCAGTCCCCTTAATGCTGGTCTGCAGTGAGGCATTTGGATGCTTGACAAACCTGTGGGGAGCACAGACAGCAGTGTCAAAACCATTCTTCAGACTTCAGTGCTGACTGGAGATGAACTGAAAGAAGTGGTTTGCATTGGCTCTTTTCCTATGGAAATACAGAAAGCCACAGGCAGAGGCTTTGGTGCTCCTCCTCTTCTGCTGCTTTCGAGCTGCCTGAGCTTTGCAGTAATAGCACATTGCCTTTCTCACCAGATAGCCAAAGTCTTCATTCCTGGCCACTGTATCATGAAAATGGTTGAGTCTTTAGAGAAAACATTTATTAAAGGCTAATATATGATCTTGGGTCTTCTGAAGAGTGTGTTTTCCTTCCTATGAACGGCTTCACCTTGAYATAAATGAAAGCATGGCTTGTCCTCAGTGCCCTGGCACTCCATGCACGCAGCTCCAGCCTCCTTTGCTTGGGTCTTTAGGCTTTGAGTTGACAGAACTTGTGTCCTCAGTTATTGCAACAAAATTATGCTCACAAACGAGGAAGATAATCAGGTCCCTTTAAAAATCAGGTTTATGGGAACGAATCTAAATGTGAAGTTAACTCATTTTTAAAGCAGCAGCTTAAACTGTCATTAAAGCAACAAAATAAAGGCCTTTAGAGAGAAGGGAACATTAAGAGGAAGGAACAGWGACATCAGGTTACAGATAGAGTTGTTTCCTGCCCAGCAAACAAGTACTCGAGCTAACCACTTCATCTTGCACCTCACATAAACAAGTAGTTGATGATACAATAAACGCAGCAAAAGTGAATCTCGGTACTGCAAATGGCTTTATGCCAAAGCACAACAAAAATCAGGCGCCGACGYTGGATGAGCTCTTTACAAACAGGCAAGTTAAGACTGCAATATTGCACAAGATCATTTAAAGCCTCTAAAAACCCTTAAAATTTGTCTCCCTCTCTCACTGGCACTTTAATAAGGCAATTCCCAATATTTGACTTGTGAAATAGTCTGGAAGATAACAGTTGTATCAGCAGCCTGTAGCGAGGCTGTACCTTATTGGCCCTGTGTGCACATTTGAAACCCCCTTTGTACCAGGATGAAAGCCATACCTATTCCAGGGCTTATTTGCACAGAGGGAGTAGTTAAAAGTTTTGATTACTGGGACTGCAGATGGTGGGGCTGATTCAGGGAGTAGCAGGCTATTCTCCCGGTCCCCAGCATCTGGAGACCACTGGCACCCATGTTTTTCTGAACGAAATCCTTTTCATCTGGTTACAAATCTGTGACTCACATTGTTCACTTCAGCGAGCCAGCACAGTGTCACATCAGCTTTGTCCCCATCTTTAAATATATTCATGCCATCTGTCTCGTGGTCTCAACTGGTGAAACAATTGCAACGCAGGTTAMGTCCAATCAATTCCCAGTTGTTCTGAACAGCTTGAGATGTCTCACATCTAACTCAGTGGCTTGTGSAAGAGACTGGTAAATGACTTTTTATAGGAAGATGATTGGTTTAGGATTCCCTTCGCAGACATTTCAGATGGCAAGAAGTTCAGATTTTAGCTTGATATCTTTGCACTTCTTCTCCATATGGTTTTGGTTCTTCTTGCGAAGAAATGGGTTTGTCTCCATATGTCTCTTATCTTGAGWTTTTAGTGTCATCTTTAATTAGAAACTGAAGATCAGTAGGTTTGATTTATATCAGTATTTGTCATTGCTGCTATTGTCTTTCAGGCAATCAYATTCAGATGTTAATGTCAGATTAAAATTATTCTTTACAGGGTCATAAATATGAAACATGCAATTAAAACGTTGCCATTTTGGAACAACAGAGYGTGTGACAGAGCCCTGCTCGCGGCGCCGCAGTCAGCGCTGCCCTTGTGAGAGAGCACKGTGGATCTCTGTCACTCAGACCTACCCCAGCCACACATGGATTAAATCTGTCTGCAGGTGCAGACACGGTTCAAATTCAGACACCAGGGAAGTGAAATTTGCTCTCAGCTCTTGTGATCATGATGAAATTGTCAAAGTGAGGGATGACGCACCGCCCAAGTGCAGAATGTAGGTGGTCCYTGCTGAAGGCTGGGGACCAGGAGCTGCTGGGTGCCCTCACATCCTTGGGAATGCAGCCCAGGGAGAGCAGGGCACTGGCAGGATACAGCTGCTCCTCCTGGGGATGGAAGCCTAACCAAATACAGAGACAAAAGTGGAGACTGTGGAGGAGCACGGGCCACAACAGGCAGGCCAGCACTTGTTACACAGCAAAACCACTCTCACCCAAATTTCATTTTTGAAAGTACATCACATTCGTAATTTTTTATTTTTTTTTACTTGAAAAACTTCCAGCTTCCTTATGAGGTTACTCCCCGCTAACCTGTGTGTTCTGGTGACAATAGGTAGGTCCTTGCCTTGAAGCCTYTGCAAAGAACTGAGATTTGTCTTTTTCTTTAAATGAAAGGAGCCTGAACAAATGTATATCTTCATTTTGGTAGGTCCTTTATTCATACTGTGCCTGTAACCAGCGTTCCTCTTTCATAGGGAACCCTCTCCAGTAACTGAGGTGACCCTTTTGTTCTGTTCCACACAAGCAGAGGGAGCGTGAGAATCTCCAGCATCCCCTCATTACCTCTCCCAGAGGTGGTAATGGGCCCTCAGATAATCCATAAATAGTGCTAACAACTGTGTGTGAAGAGCTGTACACAAAAGRAGCCTTTKACAATGAAGCATAAACCRAGGTATTTGATTTATCCTGCAAATCACAGGAACAAATGCTGCATACTCCTGCAGCAACTACTAACACGCTGKCTTCAAGCTACTTATTGGAGCTGGTTATTTCCATTATTTCCACATTCCCAGAGATCGTTTTGCCATCAGGAATGGCTGCAGTCTGAGTGTGCAGRGGTGTCTCCAGCAGRGAGAAAATCCCTCTTCCCCAYAGCCCCTCACAGCAGGGAAAAGGGAACCTCAGGGCTCCTGGGGAGTAAAGCAAAGCAAGAATTTGGCATGGACAGACTGACAGGTAAAGGGACAAGTTAGGGAGCAGGTAAAATGCTCATTTTAGCAAACTTCTAGAATTTTCTTAGATGCAGRGGAAAGGACCCAAATTCAGGCACAAACTGCCTTGCTATCTCCTCCATCTATGATAAACAGTGTCTGGAGAGATGATAAATACCTCTGAGAAATGGCCAGGCTCTATTCTCTGTGAATTTTATTTCTGTGTAACATTTTGATCATCCAGTCCAGTTTTAAAGTGGAATTTCTTCTGCTCCCAGGCATTCTGGGAGAGAGACAAGAAAAGACATTTTGAGACCAGATGTCTTGGAAATTGTTGTGCCACCTGAGATGCTTCAGCTCTGTACAGGGCTATGGGGACAACAACAACAACAACAACAGCAACAACAACAATAATAATAATAATGATAATAATAATAATAATAGTACTGAAGCATAGGTTCTGGACACTAACCTAAGTAAAACCAGTCACATTTTGGAAGGCACCCAAGTAGTTTTAGCCTCCATATTTTCTTCTCTCCTAGTAGGTAAACTAGGAGAATAAATCAGGGTCTTTTACTGCAGTACAAAGGAAACAACCTGTTACACTGGGCTTCGTGGGTCAGTGCTTTGATGTCTGTGCCAGTGTAAAAACCTGAGCTAAAAATGCATTTCCTAACTACACAGGGAGAACAATAAAGAATGTGAAGGGAGCTCAGAGGACAAGTAGACTCAGACATGAATAATGAGAGAGGCTTTCAGTGGGCTCTGCATTCACCTGCATGAATAAATCAGGTCTGGTTTGGGTTTGCTCCATGCCAGCCAGGGGCTGTCCCAGGGGGAATGGGACCCCTCAGGGTGTGTCACCTGCTGTGCACCTGCAAATTTCTGCTGGAACAAATTGGTGCAAATACAGCTGATGAGAGAAGGGATCCACCTGCACTGTGGTTCCTCTGATGGCCCTACACCTGAGTGTCACCTCACCTCCTTCCTGGAGCTCCCCTAAAACACCCTGGTGGAAAAACAGAGAGAGGTTTCTGGAGAGAACCCTGTGTTCTCTTCCTGAAGACATTCAGGAATTTTTCAGGAGGGTCAGTGAGATGGTGGAGGCATAAAGTTTATTGAGAAGCAAATTAAAATGCAGAATATGGTGGACTCATACTGCAACGTCCCCAGTGAGAAGTCCAGTGAATATCAATCTAAATTAATTTTGGCCTCTTTAATCAATCATCTCTTTATGAAATACAAATAAAGCCACAGCAGTATGACATGTTATTAAGGAAGAAAAGACAGTTGCCCTAAACGTCTGGTGACAATTTACATAAATGTCATTTGAGGCAGCAAGGTTAAGACCTCTGGCAGAGCATTATAATATTCTAAAGATCATCAGCAACTTCACTGTATACAAACCAAGAAACAAAGGGGATTGGTGCCCTGGAACCAGGAGGTGCTGGAGGAGTGAGGGAGAAGGAATTTAATTTGGCATCTCTGCAATTCTTAGAGAGTTTTTAAAGCATAAAAGGAATGTAAACAAGTCATCAAAATAAAATGGCCTGGAACAAAAATATTTAGTGTATTTTTTTTTTAAGAACTATGATCCTCAACTCATCCAAAAAGATCTGTTGTTGTAAAAGATCTGTGCARCTAAGGTCCAGGGTTGGTGTATTTATTATATTATAGTATTACTGTGACAGGATTTGTATTACTGTAACTCCCAAGTCACCAGATGGACGTGGGACCCTGTCATGTCACGTGTGGTTGCTATAGAAGAATTTCACATGGGCAATTTTATTTTGTAAAGAGTGGAGAGATGGAAGGAGACTGATTTCCTAGGGATAAACAGAACATGACTGGTTAAACCCTGATTAAAGCTCAGGGAACTCCATTCACAGCCAGTGCCCAGCCCAGCTCTTGCACCTCTCTGTGTCTCATATTCACCACGGGTTCTCTTCACAGAAAGGTCATTGGATCACACTGAAGTCTCACTCGTGGCCAATTTCTCTCATCAGGTCTCTAATGTGTGGTTTTGCTTTCCTTCCCTCCAGCCTGTTTATCATTTATTCCCATTCTCCTGTAYGAAAAAATGAACAAAGACACTTTCTAAAGGCCATTTCACAGCTTTAGGGAGCTGTATTCAGGAGAGTAATGTGTGATCTAAGGCAAGCTGAGGAGCATTATTTTCCTATCACCACCCCACAGATGATGGGGAGTGACAGATTACATGCCAGTCACAGCACACTAGGCAAGGGGCCAAGCTGCCAGGAGTTCTGTCCTTTCTGGCTCCAGCCAAAGCATTRTTGAGAATGAAAGAATGATTTATAAATAGCTCACACTGAAGTCAGTCTATCACAGAAGCTGCAGATCAGCCTGGTCTTTATTCAGGCTGTTCAAGATGATGTCTGTAGGCTCTGTACGTGCAGGTGCTGCAGACAGAGCCTGCAAGGATCATGTCCCAGAGCTATTCCCTTCCTAGCTGTCACCTTTCTTTGCAAGAAAAAGAAAACCTACTGAGAGCACATTTAGCTTCACTCCATTCCCTTTTAGCTTCCCTCTCATTTGATAGATTCCACATTAATTTGTACTCTCTTAGAAAGACTTCTTTTTTTAAAAAAAATAAATTCAAGTCTCTGTCCTCTCTCTGAAGAACTGACAAAGAGAAAAAGAACAATWTCTTATTAGCAATCATGTTACCACATCTCCCACAGAAAGTGTAATATGAAGAGTTAGGATTCAGTGACAGAAGTGAGCAGAACCTTCTGCCAAAACTGAAAAGAGTCAGTCACAAATGAGTCATTATTCTCTAACCTTTCCCTGAATGTTCACACACAAAAACTATAYGTTTTTTCAAGGCTTTCTGCTTATTTTATGAAATGAAATCAAAGTTTGAGTATCCTCAGTCTGATGGGAGAATTTGTCAGCAGTCCTGGTGGGCCCATGACACCTTTATGCAGACTTCCTACAACTGAACCTGTGGGCAGCCCCCAGAGGACAACCCCACCCCACCCCAGCACGTTGTGATGCCCTTAGGGTGTCCTGAAGCTGAGCACAGATACCAAGAGGTGTCTCCTACTCCAGGTGAGTGACAGGGGACACTGGTGTGGAGYCAGCTGCAAGAGACCTGCAGCAGCATCCCCTGCTTTGAGGTGACCCCTGAAGTGCTGTGGTCTGGTGTTTTCACATGAAATGCATGAATTAGAAATGCTTTCTAATGCATACCTTCACCTGGTGTGTTTTTAAGTAACTTCTCTGGAATTAACTTTCTGCATTATCCATTAAACTTATTCTTGGCACTGCCAAAAGGAGGGAAGATGAATAAGGGCTATTTCTTTCAGAAGAGAACTCCTATGCTACAATAAAATTTTATTGCCAAAAGCAAAACCAGAACAGATTGGAAGAGAATCTGTGCCCACTGAAGATTTTTTTTTTTAAATTATCACTAAATATCATTTATCCTGTTTTAATCTTATGCACAGAACTTCATTGCTCCTGATATATTGACCAAGAATAAAACCTGACAAGTTACTCAGGAGCTGAAGGTGTAAGATGAAGCCTAATGAATTATACATATGTTTTGGGCATAGCTGAAATCAAGACAGCATGGGTCTAAATGGGTGCTYCCAGCTACCAAAATCACATCATCTGAAAATTTCAGCCGTGTRCCTTCTGTCTGTTCTGCATGTGTGAGCAGTGACTGCCCAGCATACCAATAATGGTAAAAAAGAGAATTACACTGCAGCATTGTTTGTGGGCTTATTCCTTTGGGGTGGGAGAGGAAGATAAAGAGAGAGACAGAGAGACAGACAGCAGGGGTGCAACATTCTTGTTCTACATCTACACCCATAAATCCCTGAGACAGACAGTGCCTCTTGCCAATGGAAAGGTGTGAATGAAACTCTGGCTGCCATGGAATGGAGAGGYCCTAATTAGCTTCCTGACTGACCCTAAAAGATCCTCCCTGCAATCAAAGACTGCTTCTAATATCTGACACGGAGGTTTGATAATTGTCTGTGCCTTTTAATGCCACAGTTCTGCATGTTAAATCTATCCCAAGTGGAAAATGGCTCCAGCTCCTCTCCAGTACTGCAGAATTCACATTTCAGTGTTTGTGGTGTTTTTCCATTAAGTGTGGGTCTGGTGCTGACAGTGCTTCCTACCAGGAGCAGTGCAGGGACACAAACAGGACAAGGCTGTGCTGGCAGTGCCTGCCCTGTTTCCTGTTCTGTGCCTGAGCAGGGTAATGCTGAGCTGGCAAACACCAGGAAGATGGTGACAAGCAGCTCTTTGTGCAACAGCTGAAAATAGCTCTGTCTTAAAAGAGAGCCTAAGTGCTATTCATTGATCATGTCTGTTATTGTCTACATAAATAGAAGCAGCTGATTGCAAAAGTCCTCCACTTTGGGAAAATGAGGATCACGCTGCCAGTTTAAGGCCAGATTGCACATGGCTGATCAGCAGAGTAAAGGCAGAGGAATGGGAAGTGCTCTGACCCAAGGCAGCAGGACATCACTCCAGTTGTGTGGCTGATCCTCTCCTAGGGGTTCTTCAAAGCAATTAAAAGTCTAGGGAAGCTTTTATTTATTAAGAATCTGCACAGTTTGTGAACTTGAACCCTTGGAAGCTGATTTCCGTGGGTGAGTAGACAGTTACATTGAAGTCATAGACAGGAAAAACAGAAACACTGTTAGCAAGGATAARTCAGTCTCAGAARTCTGGRCTTTAKCAGCAGCAGGATTCTAAAGCTTCTGTGSTGCTGGGTGTTTAYAGGTGTTTATATGTGTTTATATGAYGTGCCCTGGGAATGGCAGYGTCCAAGGCCAGGTTGGACACTGGGGTTTGGAGCARCCAGGGAYAGTGGAAGSTGTCCCAGCCCATGGCAGGGGTGGRATGGGATGAGCTTTCCACCCCAAATCATTCCATTATTCTATGATCCTATGAATACTCTTGTAATAACCAGTTACAAATAAAATTRTTTGATTAGGTTATTTAGCACTCCTGTGGTCATTTTTCTCCCACTGCTCCCCTGACCAGAGCAGGCACTTGCAAAATTGGACAGTGATCCTTCATTGTGAGACTGAAAATTTAATTAAAATTCTACCTGTTTCTTTCYTTAACCTAGAACCTTATTGTTGGTTCATCCCAGACAATAGGCCTGAGATTTTCCCTAAATCTTGACACAAGATGAATTCTAAAGGTTGTTAAGTGCCCCTAAAATCACAGCAGGCATTTCTTGCCATGAATCCAAAATAATTATGTTTTACTCTGCTCCTTCAGCCTTTTCAGTGGTGGGAGGTCAGGYCCTGACCTACCATCAACTGGAAGCAGCAGAGGAAGAACTTGGCTTGCAGAAGGAGAAAGGCAGAAAACATTGGGTCAGGCATCTCAGCACACCCAAGCCCCCCAGGGCCCAGCAATATCATTTGGAGGCAAAGCAATTCCAAAATCTCCCTTCAATGCTTTAGACTCCCTTAAAACCTACAGCATAAAGAACCATATTGTCAAAGATTAAAACAAATATCTTCTGTCTTAGTGTCCTCTGAGTCAGGCTATTCTTAGAGGAAGCATGAAAAATGGGAAAGAAAAGAAATAAAAGCTGTACCACTTATCTCTTTAGTGTATAGAAATAGCAATGCTAGGCTAATCCAAATATTACTTAGCCAGATCCTGGCTTGATATTCCAACAGTGCCTATAGTTCTAAAACAATATTTTAATWCTGAAATCCCTAAATAATTATTCACTGTAAAATATATTCAGTCCATAGAAATTTTCCTTTTATTTTCAGGGATTGAATCTGGAAGTTCTTATTAAGGTAAGATGCTGCAGAAACCCACAGGGTTTGCCTGAGTGAAGAGCTCAGGAACTGGTCCTGCATATGCACATAAATTGCTTTGGGAGCTGGAAGATTGTAATGTAACAAAAGAAGAGTCCATAATGCATGCAGGCTTCTGACATTTTTGCAAACATCAAGGAATATGACACCTACCTTTAATATGTTTCTGCTCTGATTATGAAACCCAAACTGCAAGGAGTCCATCTTTGCATAAGCCAGATAAATCAGTTTTCCAACCTGAGCTGTCTGGCATTTCTTTGAGTGGATGATGAAGTTGTTAAAAATGAAATAGAGAGWAATGGGTACTTATAATTTAAATGAACTACTGCATGCAAAGTAATTTCTTTAAACTATCTGCCAGGTAAATCTTGACTCACCAGCATGACACATTTGAAAATTTAAAAACGTGAACATATATTATTTAAATACGAGTACCATTAATTGAGATTCAACAGAGAACAATTCGTTGTTTAAGGGGAAAAATCCCAAGATGCCTGTGCAACAAAAACTTCCAAAGGCAAGAGAAGTTGCACCTGCAGATGGAGAACRGGGTAAAAAGGTCCCAGTCTTCTCTGTCAGAAAGGCCAACCTAATGTTTACCTTCACCAAATTGCAAGGAAGAACTTTCAAACTTTGTATGATGGAAGGAAATGTTATCCACCTCATTATCTAGCAGCCTGCTAGCAGCAGGCTAGAGGAGGCTCAGGGAGGTGAGCTGTGCAGTGCCCAGAGCTCAGGGGGTGATGTCTGTGAGCTGCTCCAGGAGTGCYCAGGGCTCGCCTCGCCTGAGCTGGGTCAGTGCAGAGTGAGTCTGAAACACCTCACTCCAAATGCAGCCTGACAGATCTGCAACTGGCCAAAGTTGTTTGTTTTTGCTATAGACAGTTCAGATTCCAATGGAAAAGTTTTTCCTTTAAGAACAGCACATGCTTTTAGGAAGATCTGGGTAAGAACACAAGGGGATGAGGCGAGTTGGCTGGATAGGATTTGAGGTGGGGAGTTTGTGTTCAGGGAGATTTGCTGCAATGTTGTTTCACAATCAAWTTTCCATCAGCTCCAGCAGTAAAATCCAGGCATATTTTCTCCATAGCTGAGTGGAACAGCCAAAGCATTATGATGAGCAGCTGTGTAGAGGCATCAATCTGTGCAAGAGCTGTTCAGGTCTGAAGTGAGCATGGGCGAGGTGGAGATGGTTTTTTGGCTTGCAGGTATAACATCCTTCCCTCTGAAACTGTGAATCAGTGCTCTGCAGTGCCTCAGGTACACTCCTGAGCTCATCTGACACGGGCTAAGGAACTGTGGGAATCCAGCTCAACAGCAGGATCAGCCTCTACATGGCTGATGTGTCACAAATTTACCCTGGTGTGATTGTTAATTATGTCTAATATTTGCCACATCTTTCCAATGCAATAACATGTTTAAAGATTGCTGATAGGTGGGTTAAACCAAAAGCTTTTCTCTAAGAAGTGTTTTTTCCCATGGACTTTCCTTCTCCTGAAAGGGTGAGAGGTTGAGAGCTATCATGGGTTTAGCTCAGGAGCATCACTGASACTGAGAACAGCAATGAGGAAAAAAGAAAAATACAGTGTGCTCAGCACAACCCCTTTTTGRGATTTTAAAACTCTGTATTTCCCTTGACCAGACCTAAAGCAAAACAATGTTCTGTTCTGCTAAGCCTTCATCACTGGGAAATGAGAGTGAATTTTTAAAGGGAATTAAGCAGTAGGATGGGGTCACATGAGGACTGATGCTAAATTGAAGAAAATTGAGAAATCTGTTCTTTAACTGTGGTTTTGYGTTACATTTGAACTTATTCTTCCCATGGTGATTTTGAAAGCCTTTCCTCACACTAAAAATAATTAACCTAACACTCAGCAATGCATTTGAAATCAATGAAGTTAAACAGGTACACAACTGGAGTAACGAGTCTCACCTATTAGTACAAATTCTGAAATTATTTGGGTTGCTTTAGGTCAAGGGGTAGTRTCTCATTGACTTCAATGAGCTTTGAATAAAGCTTTAAAATTCTCTGTCTCACTAGATTTTGGATTTGTTTAACGAGAACAAAACAAGATGGTTCCACTTAAATAAATGGAATGACACTTGTAGAAAATTAAGGTAGAATCAGAACTGGGATTACTGAAATTATGTTTTTGGAAATCACAATATAAATAAAATAAAAATAAATTTCCTATTCCATTCTGGAACAGCATTTTCCTTCTGTGGTTTTTTCTGTTTTTGTTTTGGTTTTTTTTTTTTTTTTTTTTTTTTTTTTTTTTTTTTTTTTTTTTTTTAAAACAAAAGCATTTTACAGGCATCACTCATATTACCAAAACCAAGTGGATTTACAGTTTCTCTTTACTACCACTAAAAGCACACTAARTCAAATTTTGGATGTAATTTAAGGCCATAGAACAACAACAATCTTATTTTTATAGTCCTGCTATATGTAGAATAGCTCAGGCTTTCTTCTATKAAATACAGGCAGGGCACTGCCCTTGGTAAAGGCAGAAGCTGACTTGYTCTTGCCTTCATGGTTCTAAAAACAAACAGGATAAGCCAATTGTTCAGGTTGCACAAACCCTCTACACTTTCAATACACTTCAGCTACAAAGCTGTGACTGTTGTCCTCAGCTTTCTCAGGCCCAATTACAATGCTCAGAAATGCAAACATGACAGGAGGAGTCACCCTAACAGAGAACACTTCAATAATATTCAGATGTTTGCCCAGTTCACTTTGTTTATACTCAATGCCCATYTTTCTGTTGACTTCAGTGGCCTTTAAATCATCTCTTTGAAGACTCCTCTAACTCTGACCCTGTGGGAAAAGCCAGCTAAGTCAGGTCAGCTAAGACCCTTTGCAAAATCAAGGWTTTTTTGGAAATATTCTCAGTATAAATAACCCACTGCAAACCCAACATTATTGGAGCAAAGGAAGACAAACTAACAAATCAGGAAATGCCAGACTGGAGGCTGGACTGCAGGTTGGGCAGGCAGAGCCCTCTGTCTTGTTTCAGAAGATGAGAAATATGTTTGGAGTTGAAAGCTGCTGGAGGAGTTTCCACCCTGGGAGCCAGTGGGGTGCAGGAAATGAGGATGTGGGTGTGCACAGCCTCACAGTGACACAGGTGTGCCCTGGGCAGGGAGGTCTGGAATCCATCTGGAGTGCCCTCCACTCTCCCTAACAGTCTCATCTCCAAGGCACAGAATATTCTGCAGTTTTGGCTGGATGATTGGCATGAGGAAGAGGATATAAGCAAATCAGAGTGAGCTCCTGAGGTCACCTGCTGGGGAGGTGCCATCAGGGAAATTGCCACACTGAAGCTGCTGCTGGGCAGTTCAGAGCTTGCTGTCCCTTTGCAAAGGATCCTTAGGCTTGATTGTGCCTTTCCAGGTGATTTCACAATCGAGGGATGGCACTGATGAGCAGGGAAGGGATTAAATGCAGGGCAGCTGATGAGAGTGGGACCTGATGAAGATGATATTTCTACCAGTCCCTGTATTTGACACGTTTGTTCAAATAGAATTACAGGAGAGAGTTCCACTCTTTTGTAAGCTCTGTTTGATTGGTACAATTTGTGTTTAACATCTGCCTTTGATTTCCTGGCTTTATAAAGTGACTCCCATGGCTCCTATTATCCAGCCCAGGCACACCACTAAGCTAAAACTGGCAAGATGGGAARGGTGAGATTGAGGCTGGCAGCACAAAACCCCACCAAGAACAAACTACCTGATCTTTAAACAAAGAAACCAACTGACAATCTTTTATATACATGCTTGCATGTATATTTTGCCATTAAACTTGACAAAAAGTTTGTCACAGAAAGCAAAAAGTGCATGAGCACTGTGCCATTGCTGTATTTTGGAGTGTATGCTTGGGGGAAGTTGCTGGAAGACAGTAGGGGAATGTCACTGTTGAGAAATGGYTGGCTTTGTTCACAGCTGTGTAATTTCCAAGCTGATTGATAGTCTACACACAGACAAAGCAAATATGTCTTGTCCTGAAACCCTGCACTTTCTTTTTGTTTCCTTTTATAATATTGTTTTCCAGTGGAGAAACCCCAGAGTGCAAATGTGATTTCCCASTGCTAAAGTGGAGCCCCCATAACGTCACTGGTGTCCATCATTCTTACCCAGGAAATGGTTTCTTTAATGGCATTAACAACAYTGACAACTCAAACATTTCCCCAAGTGGCAAAGGGGATATTTTTGGATTTAAATTTCGTTCATTATATTATTGTGTTACAGTTTAGCCCTAAGAATCAAATGAAATTAAGACATCAATCATCTACTGCACTGAAGAAGTTCTACAAATGGGCCATGGATTCAAACAGTTCTTGACTACATGCAAAAGGGACACAAGTACTGGTCTTTTTAGGGTGAGCCACATCATTCTCAGGGATTTGTTGTAGTCTTCTGAATGTTTCAGGTTGTTCTAATGAGAGGTGAGAAATGGTGACTGAAACCAGTGTCARAGGGACAGAATGTGGAAATGTAAAATTCAGAAAATGACATGAGAGGAAAGTACAGCAAAAAGAGCAATGAAGGCCTGGGGACCATCTCCAAGTGTTCACCCTGCCCAAGATATTTATGTCTCTAACAACAGTTCCTGATATCAGCAAAATCACAAGCATTGGCCTCAGAGATAAAACTGAGCCAGTGACTGAAGTGATCTATTGGCCAGATGCCACTCCTGCTCCTGCACATCTGTGCTCATCACTGTGCTCCACTAGAGAGAACAGAACAACTCCATTGGCCCTATTTTTAACTAAACATTTATTAATAGCAAGTTGTGGATGTTACTGATATATGATAAGAGCAGGGGTGGTCCACKGTTCATCATTTCCCACACCACTGGTTCATTGTGTATCATTTTGATGATCTATAAATGCTCTTTGCAGTTTTTGTTCTGAGGTAATTTATAATACTGAACAAATCATTGCTATACCATAATTGTTTATGTCCACTATGTTGGTGACCTAATCTTCCAGAACTTCTTMAGCAGACACAATAAACATATAGCTAGTAAAGTTTTAAACTTACAGAAAAATAGACTCATGGAATGGTTTGGTCTGGAAAGGACCTTCAAGCCCATCCAGCCCCACCCCAGCCATGGCAGGGACACCTCCCACTGTCCCAGGCTGCTCCAAGCCCCAGGGTCCAACCTGGCCTTGGGCACTGCCAGGGATCCAGGGGCAGCCCCAGCTGCTCTGGGCACCCTGTGCCAGGRKCTSMSCACCCTSMCAGGGAGGARTTTCTCCCTAATACCCAATCTAAACCTACTCTCCCTGTGTTGAAAGCCATGCATACTAGTGGGGAAAATGGTGATTTACTTGAGACTTGATGCCAGTCAATCTGGGATTTTCTAATTAACAGTAAACTAAATATACCCAGAGATAAAGATTCTAAAAATATTGTCTACCTTCATCTCCCTTCATTCATCAGAATCCTGGTCTTGAAAAAGAAAAAAAGAATTTAAAGAAATTCTGTTTCTTAGTAATTAATAGTATTGTCTCTTTCTTTTTAGGAAAAGGCTTTTGTGAAAAAATAACTCATGTATAAGGCACTGAACTTTGTTATTCCAGAAGGATTTCCAGTAAGAATGTATGGTTTGTGTTTGCTCTTACATTTTCTTTTCCTAAGAAGGGCTGGGTTGCTAACACTGTACTAATAAAGCTCATGTTTCAATACTCAGCTGTGTTTCAGTGTGCCTTTTGACAGAGGACAGGATTTGGCCAGCCACCATTAGGTTAACAAATTAATATGCACAAAGCAACCAACATGGCAGCAGGCACTCCCCCTCAGCTGGGATTATCCCTATTGGGATATAATATTGGGATTCTGTGCCCTAATTGCAGATGTCTGGGATGGGGCAGGTCACATTCTCCCTGGAGGATTAACTGGAGTCATGGAATCTGGGGAGCACTCCTGGAGCAGCTGGGTAGTGCAGTGCTGTGTGCAGCAGGGGCTGGCACTGGCAGGGCTGCTCCCTCCTGCAGCCTTGTCCTGTCACCTGCCACCCACCAAGGGCTGGGCTCTGCCCCCAGCTGCCTCCAGCCTGAGACATTCTTGGGCAAAGACAAATTCCTGGGCTCTTCCCCAGGGCTTCCTCCACAAAAACCCCTGCAGCCCAAGCAGTGAAATGCTTTGTCACAAGCTYCACATCATTTGTATGCCATCAAAGYAAGGTGTGGAGAACTGACTCTYCTTCCTGCCTTGGGAGACTTCTGCTAAAAATAATGGAAGTTTTCTGTCCCCAGCACAGAAAGGATGGCCAGGTGACAGGGCTGAATAGTCCTTACTCAACTGGAAAAACACCTTTTTCAGGGAAAACTCTGGGACAAATTCTCTCTGTGAAGCCACACATTCCCATCCTGTCCTGACTGTGTAAAGGATAAAGGTGTGCAATCTGCTCCTCACTACCACCCCCAAAGGCTAATGCAGATGCAAGGAGAGCTTGGAGCAGTTTGTGGGGATGAGGGATGATGTAAAATTCAAAGAGGCAGTTCAGATGGGAAAGGAATGAATGAAAGAGGTAAAGGACAATGGTGATCATTGGGTATTAGGGAGAAATTCCTCCCTGTGATGGTGCCTCCTAAAGTGTCTTAAGAGGTTTTTGGCAACACCCAATTGTGTCTTAGTTTGGAAAATAACTCGAGAAAAAATGTCATTTTGCTGCCTTTCTTAAGTAGTTAAATTATTCATATTGGCAATGTAACTAATGAAATGAGAAATGAGAGAGAGTGTTGGCTCTAGCACAATTCCAGTGCTGATTGATTGGTCATTCTTAAGAAAGGATTGATTCATTTTATCCCAGAGTGATACCACCATTTCATTCCCCTGAAAAGGAAGGTGTGAGGGTCTAAATATCACCTATGAGAAAGAAAGCAATTAGCATCTCTAACACAGAACTCTATTCATYTCATGGCTACAATATTCAAGCCCCAAACAATTTACTAAGATGATGCATTTCTATTTAAATCTAAARAAAGAATAACTCTATATCAATCTGSCAACTTGTAAGGGTGTGGTTAATAAGAAATACACACATTTATGGGGAGCACTTGGCTTTTATATAGCAAAATGCCYGAGGATAATATTGCCTCCTGATAATCACATCCCATGCTGGGTTTTATTGCTTATAATTCTCACTTTCTTATTAGAAAAAACATCTTCCATTAAGTTTTTTAAATTATCAACCAGCATAGACAGTAACAGAATCTTGTCTCCTTTCTTCAAAGTAATTATTAGGAGAGTTCAATTGTTGGTTTGGAAATCAATTATTTAGAAAACTCTCTCATTTTAGTGCCTCTCTAAAAGGGCTGGGGTTTATGGTGTGCTTGCATTTTGCTTGCACAGCAAAGCGAACTCCCCAAATCCATCTGTCAAATTTGTGTGCTGTGCAAATACATTTGTGGAAGTAAACAGGAATGTGTCTGAAAAATGATCATTATATCCMAAACCTAATAGCTGAAACTATACAAAGAATTTATGAAATGCTTTCTTGCTGTGGCATGCRTTGGGGAACAAGTTTTAGGTCCTTGCCCTGATTCACTGGTTTAKGAGGGATGGTTTTGTCATGAGGGAAATGAACCATAACCCTTCTCCCCATTCACAGTGGGGAAATGCAGGGGGACTGTGCCTGTGACATCCCAGGATCTGGTGAAAGGCTGGGTCCCAAACTTGGCTTTCACTGAGTGATGGAATTGTGCTGTTTTCCTGCAGAATCCTGCAGGATTTTCATCCTTTGTTGCTTCTTTTATTTTAAGGCACTCCTTACTTTTTAATATTGGTCTGGAGATATTTTTCCTGTACTTGATATAAACAACATGTTCATAAATACTTCTGGCCTGATATAAGAGAGAAAAATCATAGCAAGGGTAGTTTAGCACTGCAACAGGAGTCAAATCAAGCAGTCTCCAARGGGTGGAAGTTCTCAAGTCAGGCCTGCTCTGCTTCCCTCTCAACCAGAGCCTTCCTGTGGTTCTGGGAAATGTTCATGAGGCAACACAAATTCACTCCAAAAAGGACCTCCCAGCTCCCTGGGCCATGGGACTTTGGCTGCTGACTCTGCCATCAGCATTTCTCAGAAAAAAGGATACAAACCAAATAAGTAATAACTTATCTACCCCTAAAGCAGAAGTAGCTGACAAAGAATAAATAAATAAATAGCAAAGGCTCCAGGGTTCCAGTCCTGAGAGATGTACTGTTTGAACAGCACTCACTTATCTGGGAGCTGAAAACTGAGAGAACTTGATAAAATGATAGAGTTTTAGTATGTTTAGAGTTCTGTTCCTATGGAAAAGAACCTGTTCAGTGCCTTGGGCAAATTCCARCTGGTATTTTGCACAACCCCTGCAGAAAACAGATTTCATTGCATGGCTTGCTGGCTCAATCTGTCCTTGCCAAGGAGCCATTTCTGAGGCACTGGGTGAGCACTGCAGTGCAAACATGCAATTCCAGCTGCAGTGGTAGCAGCCCCAGTTGGACAGATGGCAGTAACACACAGGGCTGGTACCTGGTTTGGGAACTTGCTGGGAGGTTCTGGATCTGCCAAAGCAGAAAATGTAGAAGCAGCTCCTTTTGCAGGCTGCAATATCAGTATCTTGAATCTAAATCCAAAGGTGGGATTTCTTTTTCAGTCATCCCCTGGTTGTACCACATCCCCTGCTGCTGACAAAAAGTGCTGCTGCTCTCCTTCTAAAGTCACAAGGAGACGGAGACCCCTGGTGACAATGAGGGGCTGAGGCAAGAACCCATCTTCAAATGCCTGAAACAAACCCCAACCCAATATCTGACCTGTTAAATTAGGGTTGTTGAGAAGACCAAAACAGTCAAAGTGGGATGTGTTTGGTTTTTTTTTGAAGTTTGCTTCTTCGACAGGCTTTTAATTACCCTAGACCAATTATGCCAGTCCTGACTGCTGATGGTGATGCTGGTGCMCAGATTTATGTGCTGCAGATTAACTCAGCCAGTCCAGATCAGGGTGCAATATTAATTGAAGCAGAACTCCAGGAGGAAAATCTGCTCTGCTTACGTTTAGMACTTGTGGCAAATGTTCCCAACATCTTATTTTTATCACAGGGCAAGTGAACAGGGAACAACTTAAAAAGCACCAGAGCTGTGACAAGAATGGCATTTTCATTTTTCCTAAAGAATTTGTAATTTTAAAACTGGTTTCATGCCCATCAGGAAGCAAATCCCACCACTTCAAAATTCACCATGAAAGAAGATTCCAACCGTAACAAACCAAAATACTGTCTCAGGCCAGCTCCTGACAGATTTTATTTTGACAAAAATCAAAATGCTTCATTTGGTTGCAACTGCACTTTAGTGTAGAATACAGAATAGAAAGGAAGGCCTTATTTGAAAGGAAAAATAAAAATATCATTGGAAAATATAACAGCTGAGCAAATAAAAAAGAGCTTAATTGGCCCATGCCTCTATTTGTCCCCAAAATAAAAATTCRACAAAATTAACAATCTGTCAAACCATTGAGGTATGAGAAAAGTGTGCTTCCCAATAAAAATTAAGAAATACCTTTTTGATAAACACTTACAGAAAATCTCAGGTGTTTTTGGATCCATCAGTTCCTGATTTGCCACCTCTGAGACACCAGAGCCAAAATCCTTTCTGGACATGGGCTGCAGCTGCAGGCTCTGTGCTGCCACAGCTGGTTGCTCTCTAAGTGCCTTCCAACACAGCCATGGATAAGACTCCAAAAGGTGAAATAGGATCAGAGCCACCCTTGACAACAGCCCAGAGACCCACAAGTTTACCAAGCACTTGCTACTGTGAAAGTCTCCTGAGTAACACCCTGACAAGAGCACCCTTAGGAAAACCAGTGATTTTGTTATTAARTGTGTAATTACCTGAATTCAGCTTCTGCTTGAATAACTTTGTGAGTACAGCACTGCTTTTTAGTGGAGCTGTTGGACCGTAGCACAAAATAACCACCAGCCTTTTCTTTTGTCCTTCTGTCCCTTGAAATAGGATCCCCCTGTTCTGAATGCAAGGAAAGGATATTTGAAAAGGAGTATGTTGCCATTTAGCAGGTCAGGTTTTAACACAGTCTCCAATGTAAATTGGGAAATGCTCCAATGAGCTGCTCGAGTTTACACAAGTAATCTGCTCATACCCTTGCATTCCTAATCAGTGCACAGGACCACAATGGGGAGACTCCTAAAGGTTAATAACAATCATTTATTTGTACAAGGATGCTGCAGGACTGTATCCATATTTCACAGGCTGCTGCAAGCAGATGTAAGTCAAGGAAAATATTACAGGCAAAGAAAATATACTCCTACACAGAAAAAAAACCTGCTGGAATTTTGCGGACATTTCTGGAGTAACTCTCAAGGAACATAGCATTCATAAAGCTACTTATCATTCTTTACATTTTACAACCACACTGGAACTGTTTTTGTCTTATTTAAGAAGTGCAATTTCTCATTGACCTTAGATTTGTGAAAATTAGGTAGAATTAGGTATAGTATGTCAAACTGGAACACCTGTTTAGTAACATAAACATATTTAAATATCAACCTTTCCCTCTGATTGGTTTTTGTGGCAGCAAATACTGATTAGAAACAGAAATTTCAAACCATGACCTTCCATGGCAGGAGCTAACACATCGTGCCATTAAGTTCTGATATTGAATTATCTCATTAACTAAAAAGGGCAGTTTTATTTATTTATTTTTTTTTTAAATTTTAGTTTTGCCAAGCACCATGACTTGCAGTGTTGTAAAGAAACCTTAAAAACAACATTTATGGTCTTTCTCCACACTTGCACAAGGCACAATGGTCAACACATCTCTTACAAACAGAAATAAACCACACCAAAGGCATCCCTCATAATGAAAATCTTTTTTTCTTTTAGTTTT
>CADDXX010000863.1:0-26823 GCA_902810485.1 Alauda arvensis
GTCCTCTGCTGCTGGGGGTTTTTGGGATTGACACGTTTCTTTGTGGAACTTCCACATTAACTTCTTTCTGCCCCTGAATTGGTGATGGGCATTATGGCATGGGCTGTTTAATTGATTTTTTGGTCTTTTTGCCCATTTTCCTTTGCATTTTCACTTCTRTTTGGGGAGGTGGTGATGGTCTTGTCTCTCCATCTGTTTATTTTTTTACAGTAGTTTTACTGTGCAGTAAACATCTTTACCTTAGCATTCACTAACTTCTTTCTTTTCTTCTTTCCAGGAGCTGCCGCTGTGACGTCTGTTTTTTCTCTTCCTCCATCTTCTTTTCCCCAATAAAATACTTTTTCACTGTGTGGTTTACAGTTTTTCATACACCTTGTTCTCATGCTTTTACACTTGTCCAGTATTTATTTAAAAATTTCTTTTGCTGCTGCAGGCTGTGATGTTATGAGGTGTTTGTCCATCCTTGGTGTTTCTAAATGCAGGTTTGTTCCTTTGTTTGGGTGTCCAGGTAGGTGCCATTACATTGCTGTAGTTGACATGTTATGGGCAGATTTCTGTGAATTATCTGAAAAGGCTATGAGAGTGAGTTGTAATCAAGTGCTGACTGGCAGGATCTCAAACCCCTTAGGCATAAATGTTACACCAGATGCTGTGTAGCTTCTGCTTTGGAGAATGCTTGGGCTCCCTCAGCCACAGGGTGACATTTCTCCCATTAAATAAAGACAGGCGGTGTTTGCTCTTTGCAATGAAGACTTCAACATTTAAGGGAGGTTTATTAAGCATGTGTTGCCTTTTCTGGTTTATTCCTGGTGTTCTCAGCTGTGAATTCCTCAGCAATAGGAGAGCAGCCTCAGCAAAACCTGGTTTTACTCATGTCTGTTGTGCTTCTTGGCCAAACTTAGAATTCTCTAAGTGGCAGGGCCTCCACTTGCTGAGTTTAGGTATTGTAGATAACAATAACTAATCAAAAGGTAAGTAATTTAAAATTATAATAGCCTATAAATAATTAATGATCATGGATAATAAGTAATAGCTCAGAGAGCTGAGCACTCACCAGCAGGGTTCTTTGTGTGCCTGGGTAAGTTCTCACTGCTACAATGCTGAATTTTTTTCTCTTTCATTTCTCCTATCCTACACTAGTATTTCAAAGCAGAGGGTTGGCCTGGACTAAAACAAAGGCAGGAATTTCTTAAAGGGTGTGYTTTCTGAGGCAAAACTGCTCCCCAGGGATGTGAAGTGACCCACTTGCTGTCCCTGAAGGTGGCAGTAGAAGGGGTGGGGGACTTGGGCTCCCAGCTCTGCTGTGAGAGCCTGGACACTTGYGGGTTCTCCAGCCAAAGMAGGAGTAGACAACAAACGGGTGTTGAGCTGCCTGGGAAGCACTTAAAAATCCCCTCCTGCTCCAAACAATTTGTCATTCTGGACTGGGAGCAATCCCTGAGTGGCCAYGTCCAGCAGAAGAGGTCGATGTGGCTGGAGGCTGCTGGTGTTTGGGGTGTGATGCAGAGCAGGGAAGCAGCAGGGCTGGCCCAGTGCCTGGGGAGCCCCAGCCCAGGCTGTGGGCAGGCAGGAGGGTGTGGGCTGCCTCCTCCTGCTCTCCAGGCACTCGGCTGTGGCTGGGGCAGGGAAAGCCCTTTCTCCCTCAGCCCTGCACATGTGCCATTGTCCCTGCTAACAATGGGGAGAGGAGGGAGTGCTGGAGCTGATGGCACCAACCCCAGGGCAGGAGCAGCTGCTRGCTGCTCAAGGGAAGCTCTGTGTGTGCAGCCACTGCCCTGCCAGCACTGCCCGGGTCCCAGCCAGGRCTCCTGGCAGCCTCAGGGTGGGGCTGAGCCCTGTGCAGTGCTAGAAAGGGGCAAAACTGCCTTTATTTATCCTGAGTTGGGAGGGGTCATTGAGKCCCCACAGCACAACCCCAACAATCCCTAATATCCCACCTAAATCTGCCCCGGCACAGCTCCAGCCCTTCCTTCACTTCCTATCTCTGGTCATCAGAGAACAGAGATCAGTGCTGCCCCTCAGGAGGAATTTGTAGACTGTATTTAACTGTAGACTATATTTATTTATTAGTTTTGGGCTCCYCAGCTGGCTCAGAGCACAGGGAGACCCTGCAGGCAGCTGCTTCCTGTGACTCTCTCTGGTGCCATCCCTAGGAACCTGTGTGGTGAGAGTTCACYACCCTGGCCTAATGGTTCCCTCATAAATAAGGAATGCTAATAAATATTTTGTATTCCTTAAGGCCCAGCAGAGAGGAAGAGAATAATCAAGGAAGCTATTTCCACTTTCTGTAACTTGCATTAGTCATCTCTCCTGAGATGGGGAAGCTTGGCTGGGGATGGGCAGCAGAAGTGGTGCTGTGTGCTCTGCACCTCTTTTTCTGTGCAGCACCTCCTGGGAGGCCCCCAGCAGCTTCTCCTTTCCCATATTGAGTAAGTTTCCCTAAAATAAAGGGGTTTGAKGTTTATCTGGGGATCAGCTCCCTCTCAGGGGTTCTGATGCTGCACATACCCCATAGGTACTCCCCATTAGAGAGGGAGGCAGGGTGGTGGTGTCACAGGAGTTCAGCAGGTGGCAGAGGGGAGTTTCACCACCTGAAGGGGCAGCTTTTCCCAGTTCCACCTCTGTCCATGTCCCCTCTAAAGAGCCCATGGGCTGTGGCACCTTGCAAAGAGTTTGGAATACAGGCCCTGTGGCAACTGACCCTGCAGGTGAGAAACAAGTCTGCAAACTGAGCCAGGAGTTACCTGCCAAACCTGCTGGGCTCAGCTGGCAGAGATGCCTCTCCTGCCCCCAGGGATGAGTCTCTCACAGCTCAGCAGAGATCAGGTTTGCAGGGCACGCTGCAAAAAGCAGCTCTCCCAAAAAATCCCAGCCCCTGCCAAGAACTAAGAGGATGCAATGGGAGGCAGTGAGGAGGAGGCTGGAGCAGGCAGCCAAGCACCCTTCCCACTCAGTCTGGAGAGCAGATGGAGCAAACTCAGAGCTCTACCTCAGTCAACCTCCTCTTCCAGGCTGAGCTGGCTCCCACAAGGATTCCCAAGACTTGCAAAGAGATTTTAGTGGTCTTGGGCAGGAGGCAGACAGAGATAGTCACCCACAGCTCCAGATGGAGATCAGGCTGCAGGGACAATGACTGCTCTCCTTGGGTAGGACAGCTCCAGTGCTGGGCTCGTCTGGCGGAGCCCAGGAGGCTGGGAAGGCAGCAGTGCAGGGAAAGCAGGGATTTCCAGGGGAGKATCCTGCACTGCAGTGAATGCTCAGTGCTGGCAGCCTCCCAGGGAAGCCCCTCATCAGCATTCTCACTTCGGGGCACTGGTGTGACTGGCTGTGAGCACAGAGCTGGGAGCTGTAAGGCAGCTCCAGGATACAGCAAACAGGAAGGGATGTTCCTGCTGGCAAGTGTGTCAGTGCAGGGCTGGAGCTGATTGCTCACAGGCACTCCCYAGCCCTCATCACTGTTAGACAACTTCACTCTCCGGGGCTTCTCTTTATGCAGGACACAGGCACGAAGCAGGTGCAGGTTACAAGGCTGGGGCTCTGTGCCAGCCATCTCCTTTGCCAGGCTCTKTGACCCCAGGCCAGTGCTGCAGCAGGAGTCCTGCCTGCCCCTGTTTTCCCTGGCTCTGCCCTGCCTGCAGGAAGCAGGGGAGCACAGTCTCCTCCACCCCTGCTCCGTGCAGTGCTGCCACAAAGCCCAGGAGCTTCAGATCTGGGCCGTGCTACATTTAGCATCTGTGGGGCCTCGTGGGGATCCCGAGGGCCATTCTGTCCCTCCAATCAAGGGCACAGCTCTTCTGCAGCCTCCCTTCTCCCTCAAAGCTGGGGTTTGGCTTAGTGCAGTGAGGAGTAAATCCTTTTCAGGCCTCCTGTGTCTGGGGCAGGGGCTGAGCTGTGAGGTAGGTGAGCATCAGAGRTCTTGGCATCTCTGCAGCTCCACCACTGAGCCCCAGCTGCCCTCCCTGACTCCTCCATGTTGCAGCTTCCCAGCTCTCATGGCCTTGGAGAGGGTATCAGGGGTCTCTCCACAGCACAGCTGCCCCCAGGTCCTGTTGTCCATGCCCTTAAATCACCTCTCCCCAGCAAYTGGCAGTGTGGGAGCAAATGGTTGCTGCGTGGGCATTGTTTTGAGCAGGACCAGGGTGTGCTGCTGTGCTGTGATTCATGAGCAGCAGGGAAAGGGAGAGACTCTCAATTCCTGTGTTTGGGATAGGCTGAGGGCAGGGCAGAAATGTTCCTCTTGGGAAGGATGTGCATCCAGCTTTCTCCTGGAAGGGTGTCTCCTGCAGCAGGATGTCCTTGGGCAAGGCCAGGTTTTAATTGCTGCAGCATCACCAGACACCCGAGTCATGGTGCCCCTCACAGCCTCTGCTCCCAGCCTGCCTCCTGCAGCTCCTGAGCTGTTGGGAGCGSTGCATTTCCCCCCACATGCCCTGCCTTTCTTTCCAGAGAGGCTCCAGGGGCAGTTTGGCTGCTCTGAGTTCCCGGGGGAGCTGTCTGTGCCCTGCCTCTGCCTGCTGGTCCGTCTGTCCTGCCGCAGCCGCTCTCTCCTGCTGCTGTCTGCACTGCTGTGCTGCTCTCTGCCTGCCTGGCTGCTTGTCCCTCTTGCTGYCTGTCTCCTGACTGACACCTGCCACTGCAATCACTGCCTGCCCCYTCTCCATTGGTCTGTCACTGTTCGGTTTTCTCCTCCCCACCCCTTTCCCCTGGCTGCTATCCGGAGGCCTCTGCATTAGGTGTGACTTGGGTGCTTTTCTCTGGTTTATGGATGGCAGCCAGGCTGCAATCTGCAGCGAAAGGACTGGCCAGAGTGAAAAGCTCTGCAGGCAGCCTCCTGCAAATACCTCAGCAGGACAGYGGCTGCCAGCAGTGCCCAGAAACTGCACACTCACACCTGCCTCCACAGCACCACAGGCAGACTGAAWGGAAGCCCAAATCCCTCACAGCAGGACTTGGGCCATGCGTGCCCTAAAAGCCAGTTGGAGCTTGAATTCCCTGTGTGATAGCTGGGGTTGAGGGTGGGCATGTGGAGGAGACACAGCTTGTAGACATGTGAGGCCAAATGTGAGAAGAACCCCTGTGTGTGTGGTTACATGTGCTGCCCCAYGTCACAGCTGTGTTTGGACGTACACCTCGTGCCATTTTTCCCCCCTGACACCATTGCAGCATGCCTCGTGTCTGTCTCTTTGCCTTGCACCCATCTGCTCCCACTCTCAGTGTCCTTCTCTGTTGTTTTGCTATGCCTCTCCTCCCATCCACAGCCAGCCTGAGCCAGCAGTGTGGTGTGTCATTGYGCTGCCACAAGGGTCAGGCCTTTGCCCTCCTCAGGACAGCACACTGCTGAGCACTCCCCAGGCACCCTGGTCAGCTTGGGGGGCTGCCCCCATTTGGGCCAGYACACCTGCAGCCAGAGCCAAGCTTCTGTGGAATTAGCAAAAGCCCCTGCACAGCCAGCTTGCAAAACCTCAGCACTCGAGTGTCACCTGGGATCAGGTTCTGCTGGAGGAGAACATGACTTTTATATCAACTTTCCCGGTGTCAGCCCTTTYAGCAGAGCCCAGCCAGGGGTGTGGGAGGAGGTGAGGGTAGGGCAGGCCCTCCTGTGTGCCTCTGTGCTCCCTGCTGCTGCCCTCCTCTCATCATTACCTTGCCTAAGAGCAGGGAAGAGTCTTGTCCCAGGCTGCTTTCTGGCTCCAAAGCCATTTTGCCTGTGCAGAAGCAGCTCTGCTTATCCACAGGAGACTGTGGAGAGCAAAACCTTGCTGTGTCCTCACTGGCACCAGAGCTGGGCCTAAAACTGAAGGTCTGTGTCCAGTGGTGTCACAGACAGAGCCTGTGGCTCTGACACTGGGCCCATGGCTTAGCAGGGGATTTGGCAGTGCTGGGTTAGATTGTGATGCTTTGGTTCAGATGAGTGTCCTGCTATTCCCACAACGCTTTCCCACACGGATGAGGCCTGTGTCACACATCCCTTTGGTGACTTGGTGCAGAGTGGCCTCTTGGAGCAGCTGAGCTGAACCCGTTTGGTGCCAGAGGATGATGATACCTGCCCCCTCCTCAGCAGAGCCCACGCCAAGCTCCATTTCCCCTTCCCGACCATCCTCYTTTCCCAGCAAAACACCTCCCACGCCGCCGGGGAGGATGAGGCTTGGCAGCTCTTCCGCAGGATGATGTTCCCATGGCGATGGGGATGCGTCGCCCTTCCCGGCGAACATAAGGGGGGCGAACCGCACCTCCCGCATCAGTGCGCGCCCCTTGTCCGGGGCGGGGGCGTCCGAGTCCCGCAGAGGCAGGGCCCCCCCGCACCGCCCCCCGCCGCAGGGCCGGGGGCCGAGCCTCAGTGACGCCTCCCGGTCCCCATTCGCTGGGTCCGCCCGCTCAGCCCTGCCCAGACTGCGGGAGCGCCGCGCCCACAGCCCGCCGGGCAGCCCCGGACAGCGCCGGCAGCCCCGCAGGCAGCGGGCAGCACCGGACAGCGCCCGCAGGTAGGCACCGGCGCCCCGCACGCCGCCGGGCCGGGGGCAGCAGCAGCCGCCGCTCCCGGGGCACGGCGCGGGGCTGCGGGTGCGGGGAGGGTCCCGGCCGGGGGCGCGGCGCTGGCACCGGCGGCATCTCGCCCCTCGGGGGATGCTCGGCCGGACGGAGCGCGCTGGAGGAAGGGACGGGCTCAGCTTCTCGCCGCGGTGCCGCTGCCCCCCACCCTCGGCTCGGGACTGCGGCATTCCCGGTGGGCGCGCCCCCGCGCACGCCCGCACCGCAGCCGCGCTCCCGCTCCGCGCTGCTGCAGGGGGGGAGCTCGCCCGCCCCGAACCCTGCTGCCCCTCCCGAGGGTCTCCCGATCGCTTTTCCCTGCGCACCGCGTCCCCACCACCCCCTTTTGCTGGCGGCCACCCCCCCGGCACCGCCGGGCTCCTGCGGCTCCGCGTTTCCCCCAGCCCGGCTCTGCGCGCCCCCGGCCCCATCCCCGCAGCTCGCCTGGCGCCCCGAGCCCGTCACGCAGGTGGGCACTGGGGTGGGCACSGCCGTGCTGTGACCCCGAGCGGGTGGGGACTGCGCCGGGAGCTTTGCCCTGTGAGAGCTGGAGCCCCTCGAATGCCGCCGTCCTCCTGAGCCCCGTCCCTACGCCGAACCCCTGGGATGATGCAGGGAGAGTTGCCTGCCTTGCTCTGCTCCCAGCACCGCCGTCAGGGCAAGAGGGCTCCAAGGGCTGTCAGCCCCGAGCCTAGAAAATGAGTGTTTGGGCACATAGATGGCAGGGAGACCCCTTCTCTGGCAGCTTCGTTGTACTGATTTTCTGGAGGAAAGCCAGGCTATGACCTGGATAATGTCCCAGGACATTCAAAAAGGAGCAGGTTGGTGCTGGGAAATGACAAGGGTAGGGGCGGGGGGACAGTTTCTGGGAATCCAGAGGCTCRAGTATTTACCCCATTGGCAACCTCTTGGCTGTCAAGATCAAACAGAAGGGACTTTTCTTCCTGGCCAAGGTTTAGGGTTCTGGATAAAGAGATTTTTCAGGATTTCAGGCTGAGCAAATGGGTTTGGTATTTCCTCTTGGAACCTTAGATGAAAAACCCAAAAACTGCTAAACAGAAAAATGCAGCTGGCTGCGGTACAGGCAATTCCTAGCTCTTCCCTGGATGCTTTGCCAGGCTCAGAGGGAGCAAACCGAGGGTCTGTTGTCCCCTCTGCCAGGCTGGAGTCACGAAGGGCTGGTTTATCAGCTGCCCCTCTTGGAGCTGGCCCCACAAGGGCTGACTGCAGGGTGCTTGGCGTGTCCTTCAGCCCGGCGGCTGCCTCGCCGCTCCCCCACCCYGTCCCTTCATTCCGCATGTCTGCGGCTGGATTCCCCACGAGGCTGCTGGGCCAGGCTGCAAACCTTTAATTGATTCCTTGTGGCCGCATGGGGCCGGCTGGAATCGGCAGCCCCGCTGTTTGSATGGCACATCACGGGCCCCTGACCCACACACACAGCCCGGAGAGAGACAGGCACCGGGCAGGGACCCAGAAAGTGGATGCTGCCACCCAAACCCCTTCCAGCCCGTGGGCAGGCAGGCTGAGCTCAGCTCCTGGAGGCTCCGTGCCATCCTTCGGCGGTCTTGGCTCTCTGTCCAGCTGCTGTGTCCCTCTTCCTCGCTGCTCTTGGCCCCTTTCCCTCACTGCATCGCAATGACTCATCCTTGCTGAGCTCACCCGCTCGAGCTGCGGGAGGAGTGGCAGGGCGGGTGCCCACCGGCCCCAAGAGAGGGTCCCTCCCTTGGCAGCCCCCTCGCCGTGAGCCGCAGAGCTCTGGTCAAGGTGTGCAGGCRCTGGGGTGCAGCCTGGTGTCACCTGTCCCAACCTTTGGCTGGCTATGGGGAAAAACGGGGAGGAGACAGGACGTGCAGGCCTTGCTGTGGGTCTGGCCATGCTCATTTAATGTCTGCTGGGGGGGATCTGGRCAGGGAAAACGAGGTGTGGATGGGGCATTGCCTGGGGAGGTGCGAGGGTGATGCTGGGCAGACACACGGTGCCTGATTCCCCAGCTGGGTGCGGTGAATCAGACACTGGGGAGGAGGAGCAGACTCCAGAGCATGGTTTGTGCACGAAGGGCAGCCTGCAGCACCCACATGCACGGGGCAGYGGCCTGGCTAAGCGCCTCTCTCTGCCCCTGCCCAGGTTCCCCTCTCAGAGACAGCCCCCGCCGGGCACCYCAGCAGCGAGATGAACCCCACCGTGGGCATCGCTGTCATCCTGACAGGTACCTCCCTCCCTGCTCCCTGCTCGGCCCGGGGCAGCCTGGAGGCTGCACGGGCATCCCCAGAGCTCTGTGCTCCCTGTCCAACCCCCTCCCRCCCCTGCCAGTCCTCCAGGCTGCCCACTGCCAGATGATCAAGGACCTGAGTGCCTGCCTGCTGGGCCAGAACCTGCGCGTGGACTGTCGCTACGAGAACAAAACCGACAACCCCCTGACCTACGAGTTCAGCATCACCAAGGACAACAGGAAGCACGTCATCCACAGCACCATCAGCGTCTCCGAGAACATCTACCGCAGCCGGGCCAACGTCACCATGCACAAGAACCTGGTGTGCCTCCACCTGCAGAGCTTCACCACCAGCGATGAGGGCATCTACATGTGCGAGCTGAAGGCCACCAACGACTACACCGGCAACCAGATAAAGAACATCACGGTTATCAAAGGTGAGACAGGCCAGTGGCACCTCCCTCAGCCCTGCCCGACTGCTCCTTGGCTTGGCAGGGCCAGCAGAGAACACCACAGCTCCCTGTGGTGTCCTCCCTGAGCTCCAGAAATGTGTCCTGACCCTTCCATGCCCTTCAGGGTGGGCTTCATCCCACAGATGGGCTCACTCCACCCCATCTCACACTGCTTTTCCTGCCTCTCTTGGGTCCCACCTCAGGCACATTGCCTGGATTATCCTCTTATAGAGAGGACAGTGGGGATCCTCCACACCTGCAGAGACCTTTGTCTCACCTGATGCCCACCAACTTGTCACCTCAGTCACAGTCAGGGTGCTTCTCAGGGTCCCAAAAAATCTTTGCTACCACACGTTGGGAGGGAAACAGGCCAGGCTGGGACGTGCTGTGYTTSTGTGACACAGCAAAGGCACGAAGCWGTGTTCCAGCACCATYAGAACACCCAGCTCCCGAGGGATTTCACTGCCTCTCTTCTCTCCCTCCCCACTCCYTCTCCTCACAGACAAACTGGAGAAATGCGCCGGCTTCAGCCTCTTGATCCAGAACACCTCGTGGCTCCTGCTGCTGCTCCTCTCCCTGCCTCTCCTGCAAGCCGTGGACTTCGTGTCCCTGTGAAAGGCGGAACACACGCGTGCACACACACACACACACACACACGCACGCACACACAGAGCGCTCGCACACACACGCACGCACACACCCAGCACCCCAGCCGACCCCGCCTTCCTCGCAGCCCCTGGGAAGAGAAGCTGAAGCGTCTGGAAGCCGTGAAACCTCTCTGTGTTATCTCTATTTAGCCGTGTATCTAACGCTAAGCGCCGAGGCCCCGCCATCCCACGCGCCCCGCTCCCGAGCATGGTGGCTCTGCCAGGCAGCGTTTGCTTCTCCCGTCGCGCCTCCCCGTCCCCTTAGGCTGGCTGGTTTGCTTGTGCTGGGAGCACTGGAGGCCTCAGCCTCGCTTGTCCCATCCCTTTAACCCTTGGGGTTTGCCTGTTCTCAACCGCRGAGAGACAGCTGGACTGGCAGGTAAGAGAGAGAGGGGTTGGTGTGAGAGCGTGYGGAGGGTGCCCGTGGTGGGTGCTGTGCCCCTGGCCCCTGGAGGTGACTGGGTGTCCTCCACCTGCCCTGCCTGGCACCGGGTGGCTGATTCCTCACCCTGCTCCTCTCACCCTGAGGGAGAGGGCACAGAACGGCTCCTGTCTCAGTGAACAGGGCAGCCATGGGATGCTGCTGGGCCTTGGCAGGCTGGGAGGAGAGAGGGGAGCAGGTCTAGGAGACACCATGAACCACCCCCTGCCTCCTCAGGGCTCCTCTGGGACCCTGGGAACGGGCTCAGTGCAAAATGTACCTCGGCAACAAGTTTTTCCTAATCTGTTTCTTACAGCTGAGCTGGAAGTGAGGCCTCCTCCAGACACCAYCTGGTACCTTTGGGCTGCCCGAGCCAGAGACACCACTCGCTCTCCCCGGGGACCAGCCCTTAGCTGTGACGAGAGAATTGCTGCCAGCACCCGTGGAGGCAAGCAGAGCCTCTCTGAGCTAGCCACAGCCCCACTGCCCTCCCCAGGGCCCTCAGAGCTGCACCCRGGCTGGCTGGTGGGGAGGGGGTTCCCCTCTGGGAGGTCTCCACAGGGGCTCCTCTGCACCGGCACCTTGTCTTCCCTAAGGGGACATCCCCAGTCCTTCCTCATGGGGAGGCACAGCAGTCTTCCTCAAATCCCACCGTGCTCCTGGGAGGAGCCTGTGTGCCCCCTCCCTTCTCCCTCCTCCCTTTCAGCATTTCCCTGTCTCCCTTCGGGAGCAGCAAAGGGTCTGAGGGCAGCCCACGACCTCCGTAAGGCCAGGATGGTGCCAGGGCTTGGAGAGAGCAGGGACAGGGATGGCCAGCACAGCCCAGATCCGCCAGCCCAGGGCTCCCCGAGGGGAGGGCACAGGGAAAGGAAGAGAGGCAGGCAGGCAGGAGCATCCAGGTGCATGGGGTGAACCCCAGCGGTGCCACCCGCGCAGCCCGGGCTGTGCCACCACGGCTGAGAGCAATACACAGCAGCTGCCCCCCACTCCCTGCTCTTCTCCAGAGCTGCTTCCTACCCCCGTGCCCGTGCCCTGCCCATCCCTGCCTGCTTGCTTGCTGTCTAGTGCTGCTGGGGCCGTGCCCAGCTGAGGCCAGGCTGTGCCCAGCTCCCTGGGCGTGCTGGTGAGCGCCGGGGCCGGCGCAGAGCCCAGCGGCAGAGCGCGGACGCGGCTCGAGTCTCTCATTTTTTTGGTGAACATTTGTAGTTGTTTCCACAGCTTTGTCGTCAAAGAAACTCTGTTAAGGGAAAAGGAAAAAAAAAAAGAAAAAAAAATCCTATGAAAAGCAACAACAACAACAAAAAAACACCTTATCATCCAGGAGTGTTCCTCTGTCTGCACAATAAAACCCTACCTAGGTTGTGTGTTGGAGCCATGGGTGCCCGTGTGTGCGGTGCTGGGGACAGGGGCTGTGTGGGGACAGGGGTTCCAGGRCCCTGCTGAGGGGTACAGCCCCCCAGGCAGCCCCCCCTTGCTTCCAGCACCCCAATGCCTGTGGGAGAGAAGCAGGCACAGGGGCAAGACTCGACTTTCCTGGGCAGGGCAACCCCCCTCCTGCTCACCTGGAGCGTGGCCCCCTGCACCCAGACCCTTTGTCCCCATCCCCATCTCTGTCCCTAAACCCCCGGCTCCATCCCAGAGGCCACCGACTGCCCACGGTGGTGGCAGAGAGGCAAAGCAGGGGAGCAGGTCTGGTCCTGGCCCATCCATCCTCTGSGGAGGGAATTGCCAGGGATGGAAGTGGCCATGGGAGCGGGGCTGGGTGTGTCCCAAAGCTCTGTGCCTGGCACACCAGGCTCCTGCGGGAGCCCCTGTGCCCACACGCTGCCTGGGGGGCTGCCAAGGGCTCCCGGGTCCTCTGGAGCGGCCACACACTGCCCTGCCCAGGGTCAAGATTGCACCAGGAGCCACCAGCAGGACCCTGCCACCACCCCCTAACACCATTGGTGACCCTGAGCCACCTCCCAGAGTGACGCCCCGACGCGTCCCTCCCTGTTTCAGGGCTGGAGCCAGGCGGGAGGCAGGGAGGGAGGGAGGGAGGGAGGGAGATGCCACCCTAATTACATCCCTCCCCATTATCCTCGGCAGGTGCTCGCTGAGTCACGGCCACGAAGGTGCCGTACCCTGGGCGGGTCAGGCGTCCCGGAGCGGTGCCCCGGTGTCCCCGCGGACCCCCGAGGGGTGGGCACGCCACGCCAGCTGCCCCATGCCCACCTTTGCTGAAGGTTTAGGGGGCTCTTCTCCCTACAGCTCACCCCAAGGGRGGCAAAACCCAGTCCACCTCCTCCCCTCACCCTGATGCTTCGCTCCAGACCTTGCTGGCAGCCACGACCACTCCTTTTTTGTGCCTCCCTGCTCCTCACACACCAAGTTGTGTTCCCCCCCACTCCCTCCCTTAACCCTCCCTCTATCCTTTCCCTCCTGGATCTCGACCTCCCTCCCCAAATCTCTCCTTTTCTCACGCTTACCCTCAGTCCTCCTTCCCCCACAGCCTCCCCTCCCGGCACCCCCTTGCCGTGGGCCACCAGCCCCCCCCGTGTYCACGTCCCCTTTAAGCCTCCCCAGGCTGGAATGCGAGAGGAGCATTTCAGCGCCCTGTGAGGTCAGATAGAGACACTATATTTATCTGCCTGGTAACCTGAGCCCTGAATTTCTGCCGTGGTGTTTTTACGTGGCCCCACAGCCCTCGGGCTCGGCCCCCTCCGGCCACTGCGCTCCCTCCCGGGCTGGAGGGGCTGAGCCGGGGGTGTCCCGTCCCCTGAGAAGGGCTCGGCTGCCTCCTGTCCCCGCGTCGCCCATCCGCGGTGCCAGGGGAAGCTCCCCAGGGAGGCAGGATCAGCCCCGAGGGCATCCCCGAATGCCCGGCTGGTCGCCCCTCGCCGTGCCCTGAGCRGCCGCCACATGCAGGTGAGTGCAGGGGGTGCCGTGGGGACASCGCCCCGGGGAGGGGGACRCGGGGACAGCCAGAACTGTCCCCCTCTTCCTTCAGCCGGATAAAAGCGCGGGGGAGAGGTTTCTCTCCGGGGAGCGGGTTCAGAGTTCACGCACAAAATGCTGGCTGTGAGCCGCCCTCCCCGGCTGCTTCCTCACCCCGGCGGGGGCAGAGCCGCCTGCCCGAGGGTCCCTTCCTTTTTGTGCCATCCACAGGTGTCAAAGCAGTAACTCGTGCCCTGGCTGTTCGGTCAGGTGCGTTTGGGGTTTCGCGGCCCGAGGGCAGCGACCATCAGGTCGGGCAGCAGGGTGGGGATGTGTCAGCACACGGAGAGAGGCCGGGGCGATGACTCCCGGCCATGTGCTGTGAGCTTGGAGGGTTCTCAGGGGCTGGATGAGTCACCTTGGGCAGGGCCTGTCACTTTTTGGGGAGTGGGAGTGCTGGGGGGCAGCGCGGGAGCCGGGCTGGGACAGAGGCACCGCAGTSCCCGTCTGTAAACAAGCGTGACTGCAGTCCCTTGCAGGGAGCAAACATTTGGCGGCACATTCCCCCCAGGGCTGCTCGGGGTCACCCTTCCCGGAGGGAAATGGATACCTGCAGGAGTTCTGTGCCTGGGGAATGGGCAGGAGGCTGTCCCACCCCGCTGGCACGCTCAGCTGGACACGGAGCCCCTCCAGCACAAACCACTCGCACTCCGGAGCCGAGTACCCCGCACAGGGTCCCCTCTCTGCCTCCACCACTGCCCAGTCCTGGGAGCTCCCACGTAACCTCCARGCTGGGACATTGTGTCTCAGGGGACAGGGGACACAGCTCCGAGCCTGCGTAAGCGAGAAGCAGCTGTGCTGTGACACCTTGGACCGAGCCAGCGCTCTGTAAGCTGAGCTCAGCCCGCTCTGGGGCTCCGTGGCCACCGAGGGGGACAGCTGCCACCGGGCACGGGCAGCACAGAGGGGACACCTGCCACCGGGCACGGGCAGCACAGAGGGGACAGCTGCCACCGGGCACGGGCAGCACAGAGGGGACAGCTGCCACCGGGCGCAGCAGCTGGAAACAGAGCGGGGGCTCTGCTCCTCTGCCTCCAGAGGGAAGGTTTTGCTTCCTCACTTTGAGCTGAGCTTCCCACCGGGAAGGCTGCCGGAGCTGGAGGCCAGGGCAGGGCTCCCCAGCACCCTGAGCAGCCCCAAGGTGTCCCACTCGCATGTCGCGACACTGCTCCTGCCCGGTAACGTGAGCGCAGACCGGACATTCCTGTGCCTCAGCTTCTCCTGACACCCCGCGAGGATGATGAAGGTGCAGGAGGCCTGACTCAGCCGTGGCGGCCCCAGGGCTTTGCCAGGCAGCAGGAAAGCTCAGCACAATGACGGGTAGGGAGGGGCCAGGCAGCCCAGGAAGCGCTGGGAGGAACCGGGGTTTTCTCACACCCCCTCAGCTCCTCTGGCTCCTGGCACGCTCGGMTCTCCCGCCGCCCTGGGGTCCGCTCGGATGTGACATGGGGACTTGGGAGCACAGGCAAGCCTGGCAGCTGTGACATCCCTCCATGGTAAGGCCTTCTCTTCCCAAGGAATGGGGCAGCTCCCGTGTCTGGGGCCGGTGCCCGTGCTGACCCTGCATCCCTCCATCGGCTCCTCCGCATCCCCAGGGCAGGCGCTGCCCTGAGTCCTGTCCTGCTGCCAGGAGCYCCTGCTGCCCTCCCGTTCCCAAACTGGTGCTCTCCTGGTGCTGCCGGTGCCAGGAGAGAGCAGGGGCACCTGGCAGGGGACGATGGCGTGGGGCTGTCCTGGCAYTGTCCCAAGCCAAGATCATCTCTGCTGGCGAGGAGGTGGGAGCAGGGGCAGTGGCTGTGCCAGGCTGCTCCGTGCCCCAGCAGGGCAGGCAGCCAGGCATGTGCTCCCGGGGAGCCCAGGGGCTCCGTCACTCTCATCCTGGCACTCGAGTGCCAGTCCCTTGGCTGGGGTCCCRCTCCCTCTGAGCGAAATTCCCCACTGTCTGTGTCAAACCCTGAGCGGCAGAGCCACGCTCCTGCCGAGGGAGCCAGCCTGGGAAGAGCCGGGTGTTTCGTGGAGCCCTTGCCTGGGAGCAGATTATTCACCCTTCAGCCTCCGTCCCCAAACAGGTCTGAGCGCTCCACCTCGCTGCTGCTTGTAAATATTTCCCTSCCCGCTGCGGGATGCTGYTCCCTGGGCAGTGACAGCGGCGCCCGGGATGCGGCCGGCCAGGAGCCCAYGGGGRCTGCCCGCTGTCCCTCACAGCCTCTCCTAAAAGCCTTCACACTGAGCCTGCGGGGCTCTGAGCAGGAGCTGTGTCCCCCCAGGGCCAGGCAGGGAGTGACCCGCTCCTCTTGCCGGGATCCGGCTGTCCCCAAGCCCGGGTGCACCCTCGGTGCTGCCGGGGCCGCGCAAGGGACGGGCCAGGCACAGGCTCCGGCACCTCCTGGCTTGGAGCGGGGCCAGAGCCCGCCCCGGCTGGGCTGGGAAAAGCCTTTGAATCAGGGTCATCTCCCGGGTGACTGGAGACTCTCGGAGCCACATGAGCCACTGTCCTGCCAGGGAAGGGACAGCAGTCACCCCGGGAGCTGAGCAGCAGCAGCGCCAGGGCAGAGGAGCTCGGCTGGGGTCCTGCCTRCCCCGGTGCCACCCAGAGCCCCAGGACAGGTAGGGATCCAGCCCTCAGCCTGCCAGCGTGGGTGCTGAGGGCAAACTCTCCTYCTCCAGCTCCTGACAGCCCGTGTTTGGGGACTGCTGGCTGCCACACTGTCCCTGCTTYGGGTTGGCTCTGTGTGTGCTCTGGGGGCCCCTGTCCCTGTCTCTGTGTGCTCCTCTCCTGCCCTGTGTGGGAGCCATCAGCTCTCTCTGGGACTGAGTGCTGCCTGGCAGGGGCACGGCTGTCACCTCACCTGGAGGACTCTCAGCTTGAATTACTGCTGGGGGCTCACGGGGCACAGCCATGGCAGGGACACAGGAAAGCGTGCCTCGGTTTCCCTCTCACTGAAACGCCAGCCCCGTGCCTGTGAGTAACCAGGGGAAGGTGCTGGGCTGGCTGGATCCCACCTGCCTGTCTSAGCCRGAGCTGGGCCTGAGCATCACCCTGTGACCAGGCTKCCCACCTGGAGGAGGCACTGGGCACATTTCTCCAGCCCCGAGAGTGGGACAAATAGTGTGGCAGGGATGCCAGGGCTGGGGCAGAGGTGACTGCTGCAGTCTATGGGGATGTCTGGCTGTGCCGTGGGGCTCCTTTCTGTGCTAGGAGATGCCTGGGRGCACAGGGGTGGCAGTGCCAGCCRSGTCCTGCTGTCCCAGGCTCTCCAGGAAGGCTGGCAGGTGGCAGGAGCCRTGGCCACGCTGTAACCAAAAGGATCCCCTGTGTCTCCAAGGGTCTCCAGGGGAGGMAGGAGCCACTGGGTGGGAGCTAGTGGTGTGCTGTGCTGACCAGGGCCTGTGGAACCTCATCCCTGGGCTCTTCCCTTGCAGCCGATGCCTCCAGGACAACCCGCTGAGCCCCAGCCTCCAGCATGTCCCAGCTCTCCTCCACCCTGAAGCGATACGTGGACTCCTCCCGCTACGCCGAGAGCACCTACAGCCGAGCGCCCGGCGGCTACAGCTCCTACAGCTCCTATGGGTCCACCCTGTCCACCGCCTACGCAGACAGCGACAAAATCGGCTTCAAAGCCAGCTACCTGCCCTCCCCGCGCTACCACCACGCYGGGGGGCTGTCCCCCACCGGCGGCTATGACAGCGGCCGGCTGTACCCCGACCCCAGCATCCGCCTGAGCCCCTCGTACCTCCGCACGCAGCCGCGCCCGCCCGGCACCGGCCTCAGCGGCGGCGCCTGCTACACCTTCAGCGGCACCGCCGGCAGCCCCACGGGCTACCTGTCCTCCGCAGCGCCCCTCAGCCGCCACAAATCCATCAGCCACTCGGACCTGGCGCGGGAGTTCTCGGGGCTGCACACCTCGGACAGCACGTACCTGCCCGCGGCCGGAGCGCTCAGCGCCCGCAGCCGGCCCGAGCTGCAGGGGCTCTACCAGGCTGCCACCCACTCCGAATACGTCCGTGGCTACCTRGACAGCTACGGGAGGAAAAGCCACCACGGCAGCCTCTCCAGCGGCCACCTCAGCCCCTCTGAGGCCACGCTGCCGCCGTCGGGCAGCCGCTGCGGCAGCCAGCCCTGCGAGAGGAGCGATGAGCCCTGCGATGTGTCCGCCCAGGAGCCCACGGTACGGGGGCTGGCCGGGGATGGGGGACACAGCTGTGCTGGGGGGGTGTGGGCGGTGCTGGTGGTGAGCTGAGGAGCCGGAGGCTCTGCCTGGGAACCTGAGAGTGCTGCTCCGTGCCTCRGTTTCTGCGTGTGACCCTCTGAGTTGCCCTTGCTGGCGCAGCAGTCCCGGCGGAGCTGCTGAGGCAGCCGTGTGCGGGCAGGCYGGTGTCCTCTGAGGGGCTGTGCTCGCAGGGCACGGTCCCCAAGGAGGCAGGATCAGCCCGGGATTGTGCCCGCTGCACTTTCTGCACGCATGTGACAGCAGGTGACGGCCCCGGCCCCGTGTGGGGCTGACGAGGATTTCCTGCTGCCTCATCCCAGATAGGGAAGGTGACATGAGCAGGCTGGGCACTCATCCTGCTGGCACGGCTGGTTTGTCTGGTGCTGSCTCTGCCACAGTGACTCGGTGCCCAGCCACACCAGCTCCCTGGCACCATCCACTGCCATTTTGGGGCCCCGTGGCTCAGCCTGGGTGGCGGCAGGGGGTTCCCCATGGCAGGGCTGCTCCAGGCAGGTGCTCGGTGCCCCAGGTCCCCGTCGGTGCTGCAGYGTCCCCAGAGCCCCAGCCCGGGCCGGGAGCAGGCACCGCACACGCAGCCCATGCAGGGGAGCAGCCTGGTAATTTTCCACTCAGGTTTCCTTCCAAGATCTGGCCAGGCTCTGCCTGCATTGTCTCCCACTGTCTTTCCAGTCACCCTCCATTCACCCATGGTCTGAGCTGCCCTCTGGTTCCCTGCGTCTCTGTCCCACCRCCATCTGCTGAGCCGTGASAAGTCCTGTCCTGCTCACAGGGAAGCAGAAAAGAATCCCCCAGAAATCTYTTCCTTTGAAGCCAGTGCCCCCACATCCCTCCCTGTGCCCCTTCCCCAGTGCCTTCCCCCACAGAAGCCCCTTCAGCAGTGCCCTGGTGTGCTGTGGGACCCCCTGTGCCCACCTGCCCCAGTCCTGGGGTGAGGGAGCTGGGGAGGATCAGTGCTGTGGAAGGGAATTCCTGCCTCCCCCTCCCACACCAGGCCCTGCTGGGGGGGACCAAGGGGGGATCCAGCGGCTGCTGCAGCCAGTGAGTGGCTGTCACAAAAGAGAGGGGACTGCTGGCTGCCACCCTGCCAGAGACCCTCGCACTGCCACTGCAGGGTGCCCACCCCGTGTGCCCACACACTGCTGTGCTGGGGTGCCAGCCTGCTCCCATGGGACACGAGTGGGGCAGGTCCCAAACCACAGCCCTGTGAACACGTGAACACAGCCTGGGCTGATGGGTGGCAAAGGTGGCGCTGGGACAGACACCCGTGGCCRGGGCAGGCAGGGTCAGCGACACTGGCTTCGGTTTCCTTGGTGCTTTGATGGGCACACCTGCTATTTTCCACTGCCGTGGTTTATTCCCTCCCTTTCCCAAGCCGGGAAGCAAAATGTCCCGATCGTAAAGCAGACTCGGGTGCCCGCGGCCGTGCCGGGTGCCGGAAACAAGCGCAGGCTGCAGCCCCGGAGCTGCCATCGGTTCTGCCCCATTGCCCAGCGCCGAGGGCAGTGTCAGCAGCACCCGCTCCTGACGCAGCCAGGCGACAGCGGGGCTGGCCCCGCGCCTCCTCCCGTCCCTTTTTCCACCGCCGCCTCTGCGCCTCAGGAGCCGCCRTCCAGAGGGGTTTGCAGCCGGGAGCGAGGGTGTCTCCGTGCGTCCCTACCCCYTCCATCATCCGTGCCTCAGTTTACCGCCCCGTGGGCGAAGGGAGGTGYGTGAAGGTGCGGTCTCAGCGAGGGGCTGTGCTGGCTCCCGGGAAGGGCAATGTGGCGGGGGGCAGGACTGGAGCTGTGCCGGCCCATTAAGCAGCCCGGGTGTACATAGGGTCAGAAGGGCAGGGCCACCCACAAACCCGCCGGCAGCTCTCCGCAGCCCCATCCTGAGCAGCTGACGTCCCTGGCCCGCAGCCAGCCCTGCCTGCCGCCGCCGTGCCAACCGGGCCTGTGGCAACCTCTGCCCGTGGCAGAAGGTCACCGCTGCAGAGGGGCCAGCCGAGGCCAGGGGCCTGCCTCTGGGTGACGCCGTCCCACGGGGTGTCCCCCTTCTCTCCCGCTCCAGCCTGGCCCTCCGAGCCTGCTCTGGCTGGAGGGAATCCAGCCCTTGTGCCCCGGGGCGCTCGGTGTCACCGGCACACGAGGTTCCACACGGGATGTGGCCGATGTTCCTGTCGCCACAGAACCGGCTGGGCCAGCAGGGTGCATCCCCACGGGGAGAGCTGCCCCAGCTCCCTGCACAGCGCTCGGGGCTGGCCGAGCACCAGTGCCCATCCTGCCCCCGCTGCTGGGAGCCCTGGATTCCCGGGAACTGGCACACGCAGGCCGTGCCCCTGGGCATGGCAGGGCAGCCAGGAGGGCAGCGGGGYGTGTGCCCCGGCCTGCACACCGTGTCCCCGTGTGTGTGTACGCCGTACACAGCGCGGGGTGTGTACATGTACACACGTGTGAGCAGGCGCRGGCCCCGCTTACGACAGGCCTCCTTGTTGTGATGCAAAAGAGCCCTGGCCCTGCAGATGAATAACGCTGCAAGATGCCTCCTCAGATATTTTTTGCTGGTGCCAAAAATAGTCTCCTTCCCTTCCTCCCTCCCCCCGCGCCGTCCCCAGCCAGCCCCTCSGCTCGGCTGGCTGTGCCGAGCTCTGCTCTGCATCTGCAGCCGTCAGGATYCAGCAGCATCTGTTGATGGGGGTGTTTTGGGGGCTCCAGAGGAGGAGAGGAGGCTCTGCTTAGAGCCCTCTCGGTGAGGCTGGAGGCTGTGGCTCCGTCAGAGCAGCCCGAACCGCGCTCCCTGCCCTGGCTGCCCRTGGAAATTTCCCTGAGCAGGCAGAGGAACACCTGGGCACGCACAGCAGGCGCAGGGCTCCGGCGCTCGTCCTGCCGCGGTCAGAGGGGTGAAGCAGCGGGAGACGCAGGACTAGGACGCAGGACAGCCGGGCTCGCTGCCAGCCTCCGCATCTGCCCTTGCTGCAGGAGAAGAGCTGGAGCCCTGCCCGTGCCGTGCCTCAGTTTACCGAGGGGAGACACCAGGTGGGGTCTTTGCTCCACGTAGGAATGGCGGGGAGCTTTTTCCCCGGCGCAAGGCACTGAAATATCCTCTGAGCTCAGCGCTAATGCACCCCACAAAGAGCGGGGAGGTTCCTCCAAAATGTCACTGCCTGGGAACCTGGCATTGGCACTGCAGGAAAGGYRCATGGAGCCCCASAGCCCTGTCCGGCAGCCCGCAGCCYCTCTCTGGGTACGGACACCCCCTGCACCCCCATGCTGTGGGACTGTCCCACTTTTCCCAAGGCAATTTTGGCGAGTAACCCCCGGCTGGGGAGCCCYGCTCCCTTGCCCGGCGCCTGCCCGGAGCACAGCGTGCCGGACAGCCGGTGCCACCAGCCCTGGGCACGCCGAGCTGGGAGCACTGGGGGAGCTCTGGGGGGGGCTCAATTCCCCATCGCCCCCGCGGTGCGCGCACGGTGCCGGTGTTGGGGTACGGCAGCGCGGGGAGCCCCGCTGAGAGCGATGCCGATGGGACACCGCGGTCCCCCGGAGCCCCCCGGAGCCCCCCGGAGCCCCCCGGAGCCCCCCGGAGCCCCCCGGAGCCCCCCGGAGCAGGGGCGGTGTGGCCGCCCCGTTCCGGAGCGTGTCCCCGGGGCAGAGCCGCCCCTCGCGGGCCCCCCTGGCTCCCGGCGCTGCTGTACCACGCGGTGCGCGGGGGCTGGCCGTCACCGAGCCGTCACCGAGCCGTCACCGAGCCCGGCTGCCGCCTCTCCACCCATTTGATGTCAGAGGCGCTCAGGTGCCGTCAGCCCCGCAGCCGGCAGCGGCTCCGGCCCCGCACGCCCGGCACGGGGGGCTCCCAGGCTGACCCCGCGGCCCCGGCTGCAGCCGGCCCCGGCMCAGGGCGGCCCGGCCGCTGTCCCCTGGCACTCCGCTGTCCCCGGCCGCTCTCCGCCGTCCTGCGGTGCCCGCCGGGGCCACCATGAGGGACTCGTACACGGTGACGCTGCCCGAGGAGCCCCCCGCGCTCCCCGACCTTCACAAGGACCTGCGGCCCCGCACCTCCATGCCAGGGTCCCTGCTGGTCTCCACCTTCGTCGGGCTCGTCCTCAACAAGACCAAGGTACGAGATGCCCGCAGCCGCCGTCCCCCGCCTCGGCTTGGGGGGCAGAGAAAGGGGGCAGCCCCTGCCCTCCCTGGGGAGCGTGGGGTGCCCTGTGGCATCCCCCCGTGTGGAGGATGGGGTGCCCGGGGGTGGGTGCCCTCCCGGCCGCCCGTGGGGACGGCGTGTCCCGGTGTCCCGCGGGGTGGCAGGGAGCAGGTGAACTGCACGTGTCAGGACACCTGGGTTCCTCTGCCAGCCCTGYCCTTGCGGTGACCTTGGCCGGGTSCCCGTGTCCCACCACCAGGAAGGGTCTGCCGGCCACACYGAGCCCCTTGGCWGTGTCATGGGAGCGAACSYGGCTGTCCCCGGRGCCACAGTGCCGGGACAGATCTCTCCCGCAGCGATGGCAGAGCAAGGGGCAAGGAGGGCAGGGTCTGGGCACTTATGTAAGTCTGGCTGCTCTGGTTCTCCTGCTGCCCCGACTGGCTCCGGGCAGGCRGACCTGGATGGGGCAGCACGGTCAGGATCTTGTCCCTTGTCCCCATCGCCTGTCCCTTGTCCCCGTCCTGCGGTGCAGCCTCGGGGAGTCCCCAGCCACGCCGCGTGAGCCAGCTCTCCTTCACCGCYTCTGAGCATGTCGTGTCCTAGATAAAGCCCTGTACGGGAGAGGGGGATTAGCTGGAGTTGAGTCACCCAGGGGAGGGAAATCCAGGGTGGGAAATAACACCTCGGTGCACACAGGGCTTGTGGCACGCTAGGGGAGCACCTGACACCCCCTCCTCGGCTCCAGCCYTCCCCTGGGGTTGTTCCAGGCTCTGGGAGGACAGCCTGGGACCGGGCTGTGGGGGAGTGCAGGGTCTGTGGGGAGGGATGCACCCACATGGGCAGGACTGGCCGGTCCCTCCTGGCACACRGTGGGAGCTGCCCGACCAGGGCAASTGGACAGGCAYGTCCTGGTGGGGATGGCAGGGGCACACTGGGGTTCTGCTCACCCCTGGCACCGTGACCTTCCCTGGGGTAGCTGTGGGGACACGAGCAGGGCCTYGGGGTTCRGATCCTCTGAGGGATGATGGATGTAGGCTGTTGGGGTGCAGGCCCACCTCTCCTGCTGCCATCTCCTCAGAGGCCAGAGCCAGGCCAGCTCCTCCAGCCGTGGCGTGGCACTGACCTGTCACATCCTGCTGGCACCCTGTGCCCAACTGTGCCCCCAACCCAAAGAAGCACCAGGGAGTTGCCTGGCACTTTAGGACAGCAAGCCCCCGGCACTGATGGCCATGGGCAGCCACATCTGGGGACACCCCTGCGCTCTGGGCACGCCCCATGGCACGGAGGGCAGCTGGTCAGCCTGGCAGAGCCACGTGTGCCCACACAGGGCAGCTGGGTCCCCGCTGGTGCTGCRCTGGGTGATGCCTGCGCCGTCGCTAAGGAGCACGTGTAACTGGATCTGGGTTATTTTGGGCTGCTGTCAGGGCTGGGTGCTCAGCACCTCCCACACACACACCAGCTGCTGCTATTTCGGAGCTGCTGGGCCCCCTCCCCTCCTCTCGCCTCCTCTCCTCCTCCTCRAGCCTGAGGTGGGCAGCTGGGGCGTTTGCCTGAGGATCCTGAAATCCTGGGCATCTGGGGGAGCACCAGCAGCAGTGTGACCCTGCAGGCCCTGCCAGACCCCCACCCTGCTCCAGGGAGGTGCATCCTGCTGTTCCCCTGTGCAGAGCTGGGAGCAGAACCCCCGGGCTGCCATCAGTGCCCCCACCAGCATCCTGGGAGAGGGGTGGTGGCACCCCTAAACCCCTCTGTGCTCTCGGTCTYTCCAAAGGCTGATGAACCTTCCTGGCCCCAGCATCCAGCTTCCCATGCCCATCTTTGCTTTTCCCAGCTCAGGGAGCACCTGGAATTGCCGTGCCATGGCACAGGTGTGGCACAGCCAGGGCAGCGAGTGGCTGGGAAGGCACCGCTGGGCACACAGCCCTGTTCCCTGGGCTGGCTGTCGCAAGGGCTGGGCTTGCACTTTCCCGGGTGGACTTTATCCTTTGGCAAAACAGCTGTGTCAAAGTCTGGGCTGCGCTTGTGCAGGGTGTCCTGGAGGGGATGGACACCTGGCATGRAGCAGACAGGCGGTGACAGGGCGCTGTGCTCCTCCTGCAGCGTGGGGCGGGCACGAGGCAGTGCCATGCCCRTGTCCCCAGGGGACAGGGGACAGCCTGAGCTGCAATCCTGGGCATGGGGCAAAAAGTGTTGCCAGGCAGGGAGAACTTTGAGCCCTGTGCCTTGCCCTGGGCCAGTAGGACAGGGCAGGCCAGCCATGGTTTGTCACCAGGCCCTTGGCTCACAGAGCTGCTCGGTGCTGGCTCTGCCCATGATGTCACAGCGGGATGGGGCCTCTGCTTGCACCCTGAGGGTCTGCTCCGGGGGGAGGTCTGTGGCACCATGGCCTCGCTGGGCTGCCCACAGGCATGGCTGGCCTGCCACCCCGTTCCCTCTCTCTGCAGAGCTCCAAGGCCGTGCAGGGGCTGACCGGCCTGCGGAACCTCGGCAACACGGTGAGTGTGTCCCTGCGGCTCACCCCTGGCACACCGGTGGGGCAGGGGGAGCCCTGTCCCTTCCCCTCACCCTCACCCTCACCCTGGCAGCTCCCTGCACCCCTCTCCCCACGGTGCTGCCTGAGGAAGAGCTTCCCGTGCTCGGCTCCATCCCCGTCCTGTGCCCGCCCCAGGTGTCCCCCTGCCACGGCCTTGCCTCCCTCTGCTTCCCGTTGCCATGGTTTTTCTCTTCTGCCTCCCCCAGTGCTTCATGAACTCCATCCTGCAGTGCCTGAGCAACACCAAGGAGCTGCGGGATTACTGCCTGCAGAACCAGTACCTGCGGGACCTCAACAACAACAGCCGCATGCGCACGGCGCTCATGTCAGGTAACTGCCCATCCCCTGCCCCTGCCGGCTGCGGGGGCTTCCCTGCAGCGATCCCTGCAGCAATGCCTGCATCAATCCCTGCAGCAACCCCTGCAGCTCACCCCGCATCCTGCGGGATCCCCACCCAGAGCTCCACGCTCCTCTGGGTGCCCGGCCAGTGGAGGATCAGGCTCTGAGACCCCAGAGTGTGGCCCTGAGCTGTCCCTTTGGGGGCATGGCCGTGCCACCTGCGCTGCTGACCTCCCTCTCCACCCTGCAGAGTTYGCAAAGCTGATTCAGCTGCTCTGGACCTCTTCCCCCAACGAGAGCGTGAGCCCCTCCGAGTTCAAGACGCAGATCCAGAGATACGCCCCACGCTTCGTCGGCTACAAGTAAGGGGGGGTGGGAGCGGGGTGGGTGGGGAGGGGACTGAGCCCCCCGCAGCCTCTCACTGGCCGTGCCCCGTGTCTTGCAGCCAGCAGGATGCACAGGAGTTCCTGCGGTTCCTGCTGGACGGGCTGCACAGCGAGGTGAACCGCGTGCTGGTGCGGCCCCGGGCCAGCACCGACACCCTGGATCACCTCCCGTAAGTGTTTGCACTGCACAGACCCCACAAGAGGTCACTGCCCTCAAGGCCAGCCCCAGGGGCAGTGACCGGGCGGGTCCCTCAGGGCTGGGTGGCGGGGCTGGTGTCCCCCAGGCCGTGCTCAGTGCCCTGCTGTGTGCCCTTGCTTGCAGTGACGACGAGAAGAGCCGGCAGATGTGGAGGAGGTACCAGGAGAGGGAGGACAGCCGCATCAGCGGTGAGCAGGGCTGCGGGAAGGGGTGACAGGGCTGGGCTGGGGCAGGGAGGGGAACCAGAGGTCTCACCCTGCYCTGTCCCACCCCACCAGACCTCTTCGTTGGGCAGCTGAAGAGTTCTCTGACCTGCAGCGAGTGCGGCTACTGCTCCACAGCCTTCGACCCCTTCTGGGACCTGTCCCTGCCCATCCCCAAGGTGAAGGAGCCCCAGCGATCCCTGTCCCACACTGCCTGTCCCACACTGCCTGTCCCACACTCCCTGTCCCACACTCCCTGTCCCTCACCATCACTGTGCTCCCACAGAAAAGCTACGGGGAGGTGACACTCATGGATTGCCTCCGGCTCTTCACCAAAGAGGATGTGCTGGATGGGGATGAGAAACCGGTACGGGGCAGGGGGGGCTCCCTGGGGCAGGCTGGGCCCCTTCCCCTCTGAGCTTGTGTTTGCCAGCACTGTGGGCAGTGCCCTCACCCTSCTGCTTGTGCTGTTTGCCTCCCACAGACGTGTTGTCGCTGCAAAGCCAGGACAAGGTGCACAAAAAAATTCAGCATCCAGAAGTTCCCCAAGATCCTGGTGCTTCGTATCCTTTGGGCAGAGGGATGGGGACAGGGGCTGTTGTGTGGGGGGAGATACGGGTTATTGCATGCTCCCCTTTGTCCCTTTGGCTCCTTGACGTGACCCTGCAGACCTGAAGCGCTTCTCTGAGGCCAGGATACGAAGCAGCAAGCTCACCACCTTCGTCAACTTCCCGCTGAAGGACCTGGACCTCCGGGAATTCGCCTCGCAGAGCTGCAGTGAGTCCCAGCCCCTGCATGCCTGTGATCCCTGGGYTCCTTGTGTCCCCCAGCTGGCGGGGGGCAGAGGTGTGAGGGGTGGGAGGGATGGAACCCAGGCTGCTGGAGCTGCTGGTGTGGTGGGGGGCTCCGTGCCAGCACTTTGTGGGGCAGCAGGGCTGAGCAGCACCCCTGCTCCCCACAGACCACGCCGTTTACAACCTCTACGCCGTCTCCAACCACTCGGGCACCACCATGGGGGGACACTACACAGCCTACTGCAAGAGCCCTGTGTCCAGCGAGTGGCACAGCTTCAACGACTCCCGGTGAGCCTGGGGTGGGACAAACGGGCAGAGACCCTCCCCCCTGCTCAGGGCACCCCGTCCCCGCTGCTCACAGCTCTCCTCTCCCCCTCCCCGCAGCGTCACCCCCATGTCCTCCAGCCACGTGCGCAGCAGCGATGCCTACCTGCTCTTCTACGAGCTGGCCAGCCCGTCCTCCCGCATGTAGCCAGCCCTGCCTCCCTGGGCACCCGCGGTGCCACCCCCAGAGCCGGCTCCAGCAGGGTTCGGGCGTTCAGCACCCCCAGAGCGACGGGGAGGCGAAGAGGAGACACCCCCGAGGTGGCTGCAGAGGGAGGCTGGGGACAGCCAGCAACAGAGCCCGGGCAAGGACATACCAGCTCCGGACTGAGGAGGGCAGCTCGTGACAGGACAGGGCTCAGGCGCCTTCTGATTGCTGGCATTTGGTTTTTACCTCGGGGTTTTAGTTTATTTTTTTCTTTTTCTTTTTTTTTAATTTTATTTTTTTCTTTTTT
>CADDXX010000863.1:26964-58075 GCA_902810485.1 Alauda arvensis
GGTGTGTAATAAAAATCCTGAGCAAGGGACTCTACAGGAATGGGGCCAGCTGTCCCATTGACTCAACCAGGACCTCYGCTCCCCTGGGACAGCACCCAAAGCTGGGGACCCAGGAGAGCCTGACAAATCCCTCCTGGCYTCTTGCCACTCCTGTATCTGCTTGGCCATCCCGGAGGATTCGTGAACTGCTCCCGACCTCCTCCCGGCACTTCCAAACCTCCTGGCGAAGGACTCCAGCCCTCCGGTGGCCTCCGCCCCGTCTCAGGCAGCACATCCCCTGCAGCTGCCCCACACACACTCCTCAGAGCAGCCTGAGCCCAGGCCCAGACTCACGGACACGAGGGAGGAAAACGTTTTGTGGAATTTCTATGTATTTATAGTGGACTTCGCTTCAGCCTGGAGCCCCCCCCGCCGCTTCCTGCCTCTCCAGGGACTCGTGCCGGGGGCTGCTCCGGGTAGGTTTTTACCTGCCTCCTCATACGACGGTGCCTTAAACCAYTTAGGGGAGCGGGGGGCCGCGGGGGTCGCACAGGAGGCTGTGCGGGAGAGGGAGGGGAGGACAGCGGCTTTCCGGGACCATCTGCAATCGGGGCTTCTTTTCTCCCTGTGATCAGGAGCCCCCCTGGGTGCCCGGGGACCCGCCCTGCTGCTCTGTCCTCCAGCTAGCAAACGCCAGTGGCCTTTTTAGCCTTTAATTTATTCTCCTCCCCCGTCCTGCCTTGCCTGAGGTGCAGCGGGAGGAGACACGGGCACCATCCCAGCCCTCGGGGCAGCTCCATCCAACCCACACCCGGCCGGCTTCGCCCTCGCTGCCCTGCGGGCAGGGGCTGAGCGCTGGCAGCGGCTCCTGCCCAGCCCGGGGCATCCCGGCGGGGCTCAGGGTGGCGGAGAGGGGCTGCCCGCGGCAGGAGCTGGGCCGGGGCAGCGATGCTGCTTGGCAGGTGGCTTGTTTACTGTGTAAGCAAGACGGGTGGGAAGCGTCTCATACAAGGGAGACTCGTGCAGGAATAAATCTGAGCTTGAACAGGGCGTTCGGGTGCGTGTGTTTCGTCTCTGGGTGGGCAGCTGTCACCGGGGGAGACCCGGGAGCACCCCATGGACCTGGAGTGAGCCTGGATCAAGGGAGATGYGGGTGCAGCAGGAGCCTTTGCAGCCCCACGGAGCTCCGCGGTGCCCGCCCTGTTCCCTCCAAACCCCTGAACAATGGCCCCTTTCTCCGCTGCTTAGGGACGGGCACGGGCATTAAGGGGCAGCGGGAGTGCAGGTGGCAGAGCCCAGGCACGCAGCGAGGGCAGGAGGGACACGCTCACCCCGACACGGCCCCTTCMGTGCTGCCCCGAGCAGCGAGGGAGCCTGGAGGCAGCTGCAAAACCAAGGTCCATTYGTGCGGGGACCCCTCGGGCAGGGTCCCTCGGGGCCGCGCTCCCAGCGGGATGGGTGCGAGCACTCATTCCCCTTTAAGACGCTGGTTCTCCGTGCCAGAGCCTGACCTCGGCATCCTCAGCTGAGCTGGATTAACGGGGCGAGGGGGAAGGGGCCTGCCGAGGGGACTGGGGCTGCTGCCTGCAGGGGCTCCCCGCACTGCCGGCACGGCGGGCATGGCCCTCGSCYSGGCTCCTGGCTGCCACGTGTAGGGCTGGCACTGCCACCACCCCCGCCCCGSAGCCTGGAGCCCATGGGGGACGAGCGGGCGGTGGGGCTGGGGGGCACAGGGCACCGGGCAGGATTTTAGCCGGGCTGCGCCGCGAACCTCCCGCTGCCATGAAAGACTTCACCGAAATCACGCTTTGCCCCGAGGCTCTGGACGGCAGCAAGGTGAGSCTGGGGGTGTGGGTGCTGCTGATGGCCCCCGCGGGTCCCCAGGGTGCCAGCCGCGCTCGCTGTCCCACAGACGGAGTTCTGCAACCCCGTTTTCGAGGGCGAGGAGCCCCGGGCGGCACCGAGCGTGGAGCAGCCGCCCGACAAGGATGGGACCGGCCCCGCAGCGCGCCGGGACGGCCTCGGTACCAGCCTGGGGGTTTGTACACAGCCCCTGTCCATCGAGGAGCGGGGTGCTGGGCTCTGGGGRTGCTTGGGGACACGGGGGGGACRTATCCAGGGRGGGCTGAGCAGCCGTGCAGGGAGGGAGGTGGGGGTATGGTATGGCTTTAGCAGCACGCCGGCTCTGCCCGCTCCCCTCGCCTCCAGGCCAGCAGCTCTGGGCGCAGGTGGGCTGGAGGTACGGCACCGACTGCAAATTCACCTGGCTCTGCGTGGCTCTGATGAGCGGCATCCTGCTCTTCCTCATCGCCCTCCTGCTCGGCATCATCATCCACCGTGAGTGCCACTCGGGGAGGGGGCTGTGACTGGGGTGGGGGACGCAGAACCGGCTCAGGGTGGGARAGGGGCACCCAGAGGACATCGTGTGCCCGCTGCGGGGAGAGGTGACCCCATGCACAGGAGCGACGGGGATTTCCGTGTCCGTGATGTGGCAGTATCACTGACCCTGGGAGAGCTGTGTGGGATCCCCTGGGGCTGCAGGGTGTGGGTGAGGTGGGAGCACAGGGTGGGCTTCCTGAGCCCCTTCCCTGCACCGCAGCCATCCCTCCCCGCTGAGTGCCTGCTCTTCCCCGGCACAGAGCTGACATCCCCACACCCACCCGGCTCCACGGCCACGGCCCTGCCCGCCCGTGGCACTGCCAGCACCAGCACAGCACCCATCCGAAGGGACCCCCCGGCCCCCAAAACTGCTGCCACCCCAACCGAGAGCTGGCTGCCCACGGCCCGCACCGCAGCGCCGGGTGAGTCCCGAGCGGGGCAGCGTTCTGGGGTGAGCGTGCCCCGCTCCGCCTCATGCCCACTCTGTTGCCTCCTTCAGCCTGCGGAGGGACCCTGCGGGGCCCCGAGGGCTCCTTCAGCTCCCCCAACTACCCCGGCCCSTACCCCCCCAACGCGCTCTGCATCTGGCACATCGAGGTGGGCGCCGGGCTCGCCATCCAGCTGAAGATGGAGACGTTCAGCGTGGAGGGCACGGCCTCCTGCCTCTTCGATCGCGTGGAGCTCTACGAAGAGCAGGGCCCCGGCGGCACAGCCCCTGCCCCGGCTCGGGGCAGCCCGGCCAGGTAAGGGCTCCTCGCACCTGGGGAGAGCGGCGGGGCGGGGGCAGCGAGCGGTGSCAGCCCTTGCTGTGCCCCCAGGTTTTGTGGCAACGTGGCCCCCCCGACCTTCAACACCGACTCCARCCGCCTGCGGGTCACCTTCGTGTCCGACAGCAGCGTGGGCGCTCAGGGCTTCAGCGCCCGCTACCGCGCCGTGTCCCCCGCCGAGAGTGAGTGCCCCGGCCCCGGGCACTGCCAGGGTCCCTCGCTGCTGGCAGGCTGTGCCGGGAGCCGGCAGGGAGGGGAGGGTGCCCCGTACCACCCCCTCACAGCCCGGGTGTCTGGCTGCGTGCAGAGAGCTGCGCCTGGGACGAGCACCTGTGTGACCGGGGGCTGTGCCTGCAGCTGGGCTTCGTGTGCGACGGCTTCCACGACTGCACGGACAGGAGCGACGAGGCCAACTGCAGCCTCAAACACAARGGTGGGCGGCACGGACCCCCGGCTGCAGCCCGCGGCACCCGGGGATGGGCGGGGAGATGGAGGGAAGGGAGAGGGGCAGGGGTAAATCTGAATGTGTGTGTGTGTCCCTTCAGAATGTGGGGGGCCGCTGACCGCCTTGGAGGGGCACTTGTCCACCCCGAACCACCCCCGGCCATACCCGCACCAGCAGGTGAGAGAAGGGGTCCTGCGAGAGCGCGGTGAGGATGAGGGCGGGCAGGGAGGAAGGCAGCCCCCGCCCCGGGCAGAGCTGGGGGTKGCCCTGCCCGGCTTCACGGGTGTCGCCGGCTGCCCCCTCCCTCCCCCCGTCCCGCAGTTGTGCCTCTGGCAGATCTCGGTGCCCCTGGGCCACGTCATCGACCTGCACTTCCACAACTTCAGCCTGGAGTCGCACGACGACTGCAGCTTCGACTTCGTGGAGGTGCACGACAGCGCGGGCACGGGCACCGCCAGCCTCATGGGCAGGTACCCGMCACCCCCGGGGTGCTGTGCCACCCTGGCGACACTGGGGACACGGCTCGCCCTGGAGAAACTGAGGCACGGGGCCGGCCGGTGGGGAGGAGCCGGCAGCAGGCGGGGTTTGGGGAGGTGCTGGCCGGCCCATCCCTCGTCCCATGACCTCGGCAGGTTCTGCGGCCACCAGCTGCCACCCACCMTGACCTCCTCGCAGCATGTCATGACCGTGCTCTTCGTGGCGGACGAGGGAGTTGCAGATGACGGGTTCTTTGCCACCTACCAAGCCCGCAATGCCACAGAGAGTAGGTAGCCAGGCACAGGCTGCCCAGGGTGGGTTGTGCCGCCTCCATCCCTGGGGGGCTTCAAGGCCAGGCTGGATAAAAACCTGGGGAAAACAGCTCTGGTTCTACAGCTGACCCTGCTTGGAGCAAGAGCCCTCCGGGGCCCCTCCTCACCTGATTTACCCTGTAACCTTATAGCCATGGGAATGTGACCTGGAAGGGCTCACCTGCRCAGAGGCATGATCCGTGACCTGAGSRCTTCCCCCAGATAACGCAGGGAATTTGGGATCTGCCAGATCCCCTGGCCAGTGACCAAGAAGAGCAGACAGAGGGGTGGTCAGCACGGTAACATGCCGACTCCTGGCCACGCCCTGCCCTCTCCCCTTGCAGAGACCTGCAGCCCCGCGGAGTTTTCCTGCGGGAACGGCGAGTGCCGGGCGCCGGAGTCAGTGTGTGACGGCTGGCACGACTGCCCCGACGGCACCGACGAGCTGAACTGCACCGGGGTGTCCTACCCGGCCTTCGGTGAGTGCCACCCACCCCTGCGTGCCCCGCCCAGCCCCCCTGAGCCSGACTGGGAGCGAATCCCCTCTCCCTGTGGCAGGCTCTGTCTGCGAGCCCGTGGAAGTGGAGATGTGCCTGGGGCTGGGCTACAACGCCACCTCCTTCCCCAACATCTGGCTGGCCATCCCGGACCAGCAGGGAGCGGCCGAGGTGCTGCAGGACTACCAGGTGAGCTGGCCGGGGGGCTGCCCGCGGGGCTGCCCTCCCCCCGGCCCGCCGGGCTCACTGTCCGCGCTGTCCCGCAGACGCTGATGGAGCTGGCGTGTTACCAGCACCTCCGCCTGCTCATCTGCAGCCTCTTCGTGCCCAAGTGCACCCCGGCCGGGGGGGTGCTGCAGCCGTGCCGCGCCGTGTGCCTGGCGGCAGAGCTGCGCTGCCAGCAGTCCCTCGGCCTCCTGGGCATCCTCTGGCCCATCAACTGCAACATCCTGCCCGACTCCAAGGACCCCGTGGAGTGCTTCCAGCCCTGAGCCGSCAGGAGGAGAGGAGCCGGGGCTGGAGCCACCCTTCCCCACCCCRAATGTCCCTGCCGTGCTCTGCCTTGCTGTAAATACCCAGCTGTTGGGGTGGCCCCTCACCTGCCCTGGGGTCAGCCCCTYTGCCCASTGCTTGGATTGGTGCCTGGATGCCACGGGCTTGCCCACAGCTCCATTTCCCTGGAGAGCAGGTGACACATTCCACAGGGGAAGGCTTGTGCTGGAGGGGCACCAGGGAAAGGTGCAAGGCTGGGCAGAGGTGAGCCAGGCTGCAGGCACAAGAACCCGGGGCTGCCCGTGCCCACAGCCCCAAGGCCAGCAGAATAAACAGCTGCCAAACCCAATGGAGCAGGTTGCTCATTTGGGGTTTGTGTGTGGGTGCTGCCAGGTCCTGGGGGGAAACTGAGGAATGGCAGGGAAGCCAGGGATGGGGTGGGGGATCTGAGCAGGGATGGAGGGGCACAGGGGAGAGTGGGCAGCTGGCTGTGCCCTCACTGGGCTGGGGGCTTGCAGGGTCCCAGGGAGATGGATGGGTCCCAGAGGGAAGGCCCCATGGTTCAGGGAAGGGATCCTGCCCCACCAAGAGCTGTGGCCCTGCTGGCTGAGCTGGCTGAAGGCCACCCTGGTGGCCACAGGCCTGGCAACACCCACGGCCACAAACCAGTGTCCAGCTGGCCAAAAACAACAGTCCCTTCACACCCTGGGAGAGAGGAGACAAGGCAGCTCCCTGCCACCACCCAGCCTGGCTGTGGGGATCCGGGTCTGGAAGGCACATTTGGCAATGTCACCAGCTCCACTGCAGGCTCTGGCATGGGGAGGAGAGAGCCAGCAGTGCCATGGTGTGCATGAACTGCCCGGCCTGGCACTGGGGTCACTGGGATCAGGAGCCACTCGTGYMAGCCCCGCTCTGCCCCTGGACCCRGCACGGCACTGCCGCTCCCACCCAGCTCGGGGGCTTTGAGCCCACCCAGCTCCTTCYCTCCCTGCAYGTCCCAGCTGCTGCCGGGCACGGGGACATCCCCAGCCGCAGGCCCGCCCCCCTGGCCAGCGTGTGACCGTGTCCCTTGGACGCACCCGGCGCTGGAACGAGTTGAAGGCGAGCCGGGAGCGCCTCGAAAGCTTCTCCGCGTGCTCCGCGCTCCCCGGGGCCAGCCCTGCCTCCTGGCACGGGCACAGGCTGCGCTTCCACCTGCGCTGCACGCTCAGCACAACGTGCTGGCACTGCCCCTGGATGCTCCCAGGGCTGGCACTGGCAGGCAGYGTGTGTTCTGCCATCCCCTCTGCCTCTGCAGCTCTGCTGCCACAGGGCACCCGCGCTCCTTGAGAGCTCACTCTTCTTTCTGCCGCTCCATCTCTCTGTGCCTTGCTGGATTTCCCTCCCTTTCAGCCTTTATCTTGTTGCCTTTCCCTCTGCTGCCTGTTTTCCTTGTTTTCCCTGTTTTCCTCCCCTCAATCCTGCTGCCCGGGTGCCCAGCCATGTCCAGCTGAGGTGGTTTCGCAGCCTGTGCCTCCCCTCCCTTCCCCCTGCTTACAGCACTTCCGACATCATGGGATTATTTTTCTTTTTCCCCTTGTCTTGTAGCTTTTGGCTCCCAAGGCCCTTGATTTCCTTTGGAGTTTGGGAGGAGAGACGTGGGGAGGAGGGGGGGTGGAGAGGCTGCCTCTCTTTAGGGCCTTCGTCAGAGCCAAGGGGCCAGGAAGAGCCCCAGCCCTTCTTCCACAGCGGCGAGCAGCGAGGTCCCGGCACRGGAGCGGTGGGATCGCAGTGAGTGGGGATACCCAGCCGGGGGCAGCTGGGACTCCCCGGCTTCCTGGCTCCGGCGCCTGGGCGGAGGAGAGAGACACTTTTCTCCTCCTTTTCCTCTTTGTTGCCGCCGTGGAGAGGGAAGAGAGCGGCTTTTCTGGGTCAGGGCCACCGGGAGGGGGCCGGCGCTGGCCCTGGGGCTCAGCCCCGGTGGCGCTGCTGTGGGAAGGGCTGGGGGCAGCCCGGGCAGGGGGTGGTCCCGGCGGCGGGGTGGTCCCGCACGGCCGGGGATGCTGCAGCCGTGCCCCGGGGCGGGAGCGGAGCCGCCGGCAGCCGGGATGCTGCCAAGGGCAGGGCCGCGACACAGCCCCGCGTTCCCCGAGCTGCCGCCCCAGCACACACCCCCCCTCCAGAGACAACAACCCCACCCCAGGCACGCTCACAGCTCGCCAGCTGACAGCCCTAAATCCCCCTGCCCGTTCCCCCATAGCCGGGCATGATGGGGCAGTGCCCGCCCCGGAGAGCCCCCAGSCACACGCACAAAGGCACTGCCACAGCCCCCAGCCCTGTACCCGCACCCCACAGGCACCCTGAGCCGTCCCGGGGCTGCAGGAGGAGGTGATGGCACACGGCCATGGGGATGCTGTGGCAGGTGCAGGCAGCACCGGGGCCTGGCTGRGGGGAGCAGCCCAAAATGTAAAGGGAAAAGAAGGGGGGGGGATGTCCCCTGCTGACCCCCCACACTCCCTGCCAAGCACTCCCAACCCTCTTCACTGTGGTCCCCAGAGCTGTGATCCTTCTCTGCCCCCTTCCAGGACAAGATGAAGCAGCTCTTCCTCCTCTTCCTCCTCGGGCTCATCAGCAGGTCCTTGCAGATCGAAGACAACAAGATCCCTGGGCTGTGCTCAGGGCAGCCCGGCATCCCGGGCACCCCGGGCCTGCACGGGGGCCAGGGTTTGCCGGGCAGAGACGGACGAGATGGCCGGGATGGAGCCATGGGCATGCCGGGGGAGAAGGGCGAGATGGGCCCTCCTGGTAAGGAASGAGAGATCCCAGCTGGGGAGGGGGATTTGCCATCCCCTGCCCGTGGGGAACGCCCTCATGGCCAGGGGGTGAGTCCTGCATGCTGGCACAAATTGCCAAAGGGAGAATGAATCCTGCAGAAGCGCCCCTCCCATGCCACCACCCCCCCTTTGGCCATGCCTGTGGTGCATCTGTAAAAGGCAGCAGCTCCCTGTCACTGCTAAAGCTGCATTTGTCCCCATCTCCGATGCCACCCCTCTCTTCCAGCCCTGCTTTAGGAGGGACCACCAGGAATGGCCTCATCCCTGCCCTGGCTCCTGGGCTGGGCTTTTTCCCAGCCTGTGAGGGTTTCTCTCACGACTCGATGCCGTGCTGAGCCCTCCCCACTTGTGCTGCTGCTTCCCCACGCAGTGCCCTACCTGTGGCAGGGAATCCCTGGTGGAACTGGGGCTGGGCAGGAGGGGTGGAGGAGCCGTGTCGGTGACTCAGCGGTGACCCTGTCCCCTCCTGCCCGCCTCAGGAGTGCCCGGTCCCCGCGGGGAGGTGGGCAGCCCCGGCGTGGACGGGCTGCACGGTGAGAAGGGAGCGCAGGGCGAGTGCGCCGTGGCTCCTCGCTCCGCCTTCAGCGCCAAGCGCTCCGARTCCCGCAGCCCTCCGCTGGCCGACCAGCCCATCCTCTTCGACGTGGTGCTCATCAACGAGCAGGGCCACTACGACCCGGCCACGGGCAAGTTCACGTGCGAGGTGCCCGGCCTGTATTACTTCGCCGTGCACGCCACCGTGTACCGCACCAGCCTGCAGTTCGACATCATGAAGAACGGCCACTCCATCGCCTCCTTCTTCCAGTACTACGGCAACTGGCCCAAGCCCACCTCGCTCTCCGGGGGCACCCTGGTGCGCCTGGAGCCCGAGGACGAGGTGTGGGTGCAGGTGGGCGTGGGGGACTACATCGGCTTCTACGCCAGCGTCAAGACGGACAGCACCTTCACCGGCTTCCTCGTYTACTCCTACTGGCAGAACTCCGCCGTGTTCGCCTGAGCGCGCCCTCGGGCTGCGGATGGGGCCGGGCGGGTGCCCCTTCCCAGCCCGCGGCGTGCTGGGAGTCGGGGCAGCGGGACCCGAGAGAGAATCCTTCCCTCTGCCAGCCCTGGAGCAGCGCTGGGGCAGAGCTCGCTGGCATTGCGGGCACCCACCGCGGTGCCAGGGCAGGGCGAGCCGGGCTGRGGGGCCAGGAGGGTCCCGAGGGTCCTGTCCCATCCATCCCTCCCCTCAATAAAGGGCTGCTCATCTCCGCCTGTGCCTCCTGCCTGTACGCCCCTGCCCGTGCCCTGCGACCCCCGAGGGGGCTCCCGGCCGGGGCCACCGTGTCGGGCTGTCCCCGCAGGGCCAGCCAGAGCCACTAGATGGTGGCATCGGCGTCCTTGAGCCACGAGCGCAGCGCCGCGACAGCCCCGGCACCTCCCCGAGGCTCGGGAGCACCCCCGCGGTCCCCCCGAGGACCGAGTCCGGCCGGATGGGAGGGTCCYGGTGCTGTCAGGGCCACCCCGGGGGGAGCGGATGGCCCGGGACGAGCAGAGCTGTGGCTTCGGCCCGTCGGTCCCCGAACGGGGCTTGCGGAGCCCCCCGCGCCCGCCCCCCGCCCCGGTGCGAGAGCCGTGACCCGCCGCTGGGAAAGGTCGCTATTTTTAGCAGGGGAATGAAGCGTTTCCTCATTCCTCGCCCAAAATAGGTCCCTGAGGGGACCGGCCGGGGAGGGGGCTCTTGGCCAGCGGCCGGACCCCTTTAATGGCTTTGGGACGCTGCCCTGCCCGGCTGTAGGAGCGGCTCCTCTCCTGGCAGTGCCAGCGGGCCCTTGCAGCGCTGCCCAGCCCAGGAACCCCGTACACGGCCCGACAGCCGCCCCTGCCCTGCCCTGCCCCGGACCCCCCACCGCCCCCATTGTGTGTCGGGACCACCGCCGTGCCCCTCGGGATGGACAAAGGCCGTGTCCCCGCTCCGCTGGGGCTGCAGCGGGCTGGCAGCAGCCCTGGGGACACGCGTGTGCCCCCGGACAGGGCCAGTGCCACCCCAAAGGGGACCCCCCACTCTGAGACTGAGCACCGTGGGCACATCACTGCAGCCTGCCCGGGCCAACCCGACCTGTGGGGACCTGTGGGGGTGCTGGGTGACACCTCCTGCCCTTAGGGGGACAGAGGGGCTCTGCTGGAGCCGCCCCGCAGGGCTCTCAGCCAGCGCCGGGGTCGGGTTGCAGCAGCAGCCTCTGTTTGGGTTGGAGATGGCTTTTTCTGTAATCGGAGCTGTTCAGGGGGCAAACAACGCCGCAGAGCAGATCGATGGCTGCTCTGGGAAGAGGAAAGGGAATTTTCTGGATGAGGTGTGTGGGGGCTGGGGGCGTTCCCTGGTCCCTGTCACGATGTGCGGGRTGGGGGCACGGTCAGCACAGGCGGCCACAGTGCCTGGCACAGCAGTTCGTGGGCTCTGCTTCCTGTGGGGTGCTCTTGGCTGTGTGGACACTTTGGGATCAGGGGGACCCCCTGTGAGAGCGTGAGGGTGTCTGCTGCTGCCTCGGGAGGATGAGGAAGAGGGCAAGGAAAGGAAAGGGAAAAAGGAAGGAGAGGGACAAGATTTTGACAAGTTCCCAGTAAGCTCCAGCTGCTTCTGATRAGCTCTGCCAGCTTCCCCCTGAGTTAGGAGAGCTTGGAGACCCTGYTCCAGCTGAGCCCAGGTTAGGGAGGGGCCAGCATCCCTCAGCCAGGGCAAGAGAGAAGCCTATATAAGAGGCAGGCTGAGCCCACAGTTTGGTTATGGCCCAGGTTCAGAGGCCTCATCGCTGGCGAGGTGCAGGGAGCACTCCCAGACATCTTCAGGACTGCTGGCCTGGTAAGGAGATCTTTAACCTGGGAAAGGCAGGGGAGGGGACAGTCCTCGCTCACGTGGGGGTGGGGTGGGCAAGAAAAGCCTGGATTTTAGGAGAGCAGACACTGGCTCATTCAGGGATGTCCTTGGGGGAATCCCGTATCCTGGAGAGGTGTCCAAGACGATGAAGGATCAGCTCCTCCAAACTCAGGTACAAGCAGGGATGAGAGGAGGCAGCGTCCATGCTGATCAAACCCTGGGCTGCTCAGAGGGGCAGCAGAGCCTCCCCTCACTGAGATATCGGAACCCTGCTGTCCCCAGAACCGTGCAAGCCGCTCTGGCAGAGCTGGGTGACCTCGGTGTCCCCGCCAGCCTCGGCCCCTCCGTTGTCCCCGAGGCTGGGATCGCCGGGGATCGCGGCCGTGTCCGGGGAGCTGATGAGGCTGCCTCGCTAATGAGAGCCCAGGCTGGTGCCGGCGGCAGCCCAAAGGCCCCCCGTGGTTGTGCAGCCGATGCTCACCTGCTCCCTCCCYCCCGGCCGGGTGTCACTCCCCGCTCCTGCTGTGCCACATCTRCGCTGCCGCCTGTCCCTGCCGCTCCCTGCCGACAGGCAGAGCGTGCCTCTTGTCCCCAGGCTGTGACGAGCCCTTCATTAGGGCGGGGGACTTGCAGCTGGGCTGACAAAGGGATTTTTCCCAGCGCCTGGGGGCTCCTGCTTTCAGCGGGCTGCCAGAGCCGACCCCCTCGGTGCTCCTAAACTGGGGTCACCCGGCAGCATCACGCTCCTCCCTCCTTGGGGAAGGGGCCTGGCATTTAGATGAGCTGGGAGCAGCCTGCTTGGCTCCTGTGGGAACCTCCCAAGCACGTTCTGGAGCAGGGAATACCCCGAGGACTCCAAACCTTCCATCTGGAGCGCTCTGTGAGCGTTGCTGCTGCCCAGCCCTGCACCAAAACCCAAAATGCCAGGGCAGGCAGGGCTCACGGACTTGGTCCATTTGCAGGGGGTTGGTTGCATTTTCCTCCTGCAGTTGCTGGCTGCTTGAGCAGGGATTGAGCCAAGTGTGTGCAGGATGGCTCCCGGGGGAGGGCTGTGTCCTGCACATCCTGTCCTCTCTGGGAAAGCTCGGCCGCGGTGGCCTGAGGTGGCTGAAACCCTTCCCATGCCCTGCTGGGGGTGCTGGGCTGGGAGCATCCTGCCTGTGGAGGCCATGGCAGGCATTCCCCTGCGGATCCCACCCTCCTGCCCCCTCTGCAGCCTCCCCAGGTGCCCAGGCCACACCCTGGGAGCAAGAGAAGTGCCTCCGTTTGCCCAGTTATCACCCATCTGCCAGCACTGCCCTCCTCCCTGTGCCTGAGCAGGTATCTGCCTCTTTCTGGCCTCCCAGCAGCTCCCATCTCCCCTCTCTTGGTTCCCATCCTGATTAAAATGAGCCACTTTGCTGGCAYGGCCCTGCCAGGGCAGGGCAAGCCAGGACTCCTGGAGTCTCTGCCCATCAGGGTCCTGAGCCACTTTTCCAAACAATTTATGAGGATGCTGGGGAAGCTTAAAAGCACAAAGCAACCTGCCAGGAGCTCAGATCCGAGCCAGGGAGCAGCTCCTTGTGCAGCAAATGCATCTGCTCATGGTAACCCTGAGCCTGCCACAGCCTTTCTGCAAGGCAGCCCTGAGCTGCCTCCATCCCAGGGACACTCTGGCACAGGACATGAGGCATCAGATGGGTGCAGGAACAGGAATAAACATGTCCCAGCATGTTCCTGCCAGCCTGGAACATGCTGGGAAAGCCCAGCCCCTCCTCCCTGTCCCCTGGTGTGGTACATCCACAGCCATCCCCTCTTGCTGTGGGTCAGCAGAGCAGGAGTTGGGGGCTGCCAGCTCTGAAAAGCCCACCCAGAGTGGGTTTGGGTGYCAATTCATCTCCTGGCTGCTGGATTTTCCCTCTGCACCAGCCTGGCTCCARGGTATCCCACACCCCTGAGCCTTTGTGGGGAGTGATGGGCTTTCCCTGGAGTCCAGGGGTGGAGAAAGGAGACACAAACACACACTTCACTCCCAAAAAACCCCTTTCCAAAGAATGAGGCAGCRCCCAGCTTTTGGTAAAGGACATTTTAATCTGCTCAGTATCTAGTCCATAGTGCAAAGAGTTAAACTTAAGGCAAAGCCTTCTCTTATAAACAGCAAACAGGCCCTAAACAAACAAGCGTGACTGYTCTAATGATAATAATAAAAAAAAAAGGGGTTAAGGGAACAAACCGCAGTTTTTGGGAGGTGTCCCTTCCCCCCCACCCTGTAACTCATGTAGGGAAGGTTGCACCCCCTGATCCATGAGCTGGTCCCAAGGGAATGCTGCTGCCTGTGGCCAGAAGCAGGGCCACAATCCCACTCCTGAGTGACTCCAGACAGCTCCCTGACTCCTCTGCAAGTGCCTGGGACAAGCCAGAGCCTGGGCTCACACTCACTCCTCTGGTGAGGGCTTGGCTGCTCCCAAGTGCTGGTGGCTGGAGAGAGCCAACATTAACATTAATGTGTGGGGAGGCACAGGGGCRAGAGGTTGAGCAATGGGGAGCTTTGCATCTCTTTGAAATGGAGTGGAGGCAGCTTAGAGCCTTTCTAACACCCATGAGTGCTCAGGAGCTTGGCTTGGCCCAGGGAATCCTTCCAGCTCCCAGGAAATGTGGGAGCAACCAGCCCTGGCWGTGCCTTTCCCAGCAAAGCCACTCAGCAAGAAGATAGTTCCTTGCTGGAGCTCAGCTTTATAGCTCAGAGGCATCTCCCAGCACAGCCTGGCCTCTCTGCTGCCTCTGTTTTGGCTTAAATTGCTAATCAAGAAGGAAAATAGCAGGAAAACCATGCCAGCTGCCCTCAGGCTCTTGGCTTGCAGTCCAGAGTCAAGRCTCTCTCTGCTCTGGCTCCAGCCAAAATTGGCTGTGGCGTGTGGCTGACCTCAGGCAAGCAGCTGGAAAAGGAAAAGCTTTTCAGTGCAAGGCCCTCTTGCAGCCCAGCAATTCCTTGGAATGGTTGCCCAAGCTGGGATGAGCCMTCTCAGGCCTCCCCCAGCCAGATTGGGATGCCCTCCTTGGACTTCAGGGGACACTTCTGAATGAAAGTGGCTACACTGGTGACAGACAAGACAAMACAACAGCACAGCCCTGCCCTAACCCAAGGTATCCATGGTCCTGGTACTGCTCCACGCACACARCTGCAGATCCACAGCAGGGATGTGCAGAAACTGTGCCTGGAGCTGGAATGTCTTCTGTGAGCTCCCAGGAGCTTTGGGGTGCTCCCTTCTCCTCCCAAAGAGTTCCTCCCTCTAGCCAGCCCAGCCTGGGAAGGAGCCAGCAAGCTCTGGAGTGACCCTCCCTGTTCCATGGCACTCTTAAGCCTGCAAATGTGGGGATTTTGGAGAGGATTCTCCAGCCTTGGCTCAAAKCTGGGCTGCTGCTGCTGCCAGCACTGGCTGGGGGACCACTCCCCGAGTTCCCCAAGCAGCAGCAGCAGCAGCCCTGCAGGAGGAGTGGCTCCCTGCAGCCTCCCCGTGCTCCTCTGCTGTGTGCTCGCTAGTCTTGCATAGGTGATGCGTGGAAGCAGCAGCAGCACTGAGCTCTGCAGGGAGCCCCAGCTCATCACAGCTCCACGCTGGCCTGCCAAGTGAGATCCCTCAGAAAGCAAAGCCACTAGGGTGATGAAGTACCCCAGAAAGGCTGTTCTCCAGCTGAGAGCCGGGCTCAGCAAACACTTAAAAACTCGAGTGTGCTCCCTGCTCTCTCTGGGCTCTGCAAACAGGGCACTCTTCCCTTTTCCCACGCAGCTCCTCCACTTTGGTGATGGGAGGAGGAAACAGGCTTGGATGCAGCCTGCCAGGTAATCTTCTAGTGAGACCATGGGAAAAAAAACCACCCTTCCCTTGCACCAGCCCCTGTGATCACCAGGAGGGCACAGCCTTTAACCTTTCCCTCAGCTTTGGCTAGGAGAGACCAGAGCACTTTTCTGCGCTCTGCTTTGGATCTCAGGCTGCAGGCTCAAGGCCCTGAAACAGCAAAAGTTGTCAACAAAAAGAACCAGGCAGCTCTTCCAGCCCGCTGCAGAGATCAGTATTGTGCTTGCTAGCAAGAGCTACAACCTAGTTAGGCAGCAAATGTGACCAGCAGACACCCCCACAGCGTCCTGCCCTTCCAGCACCATCCACAGTTTTTTGGAAGCTGCTCGAGGCAGCCCTGGGAGGCGCTGACAGGGGTGCCCTTGACCTCCTGGGAAAACAGCCCAAGCCCCCCCCTGTGGGCTCACAGGTAGACGTTGAGGGTCTGCAGGATCACCTGGCGGCACAGGGGGCAGTTGCGCTGGTAGATGTCCTGCTGCAGGAGCACCTCCGTGCACTCCTGGCACAGGCACAGGTGCCTGCAGGGCAGCAGCAGCACCGTCTTGGTCTGGTCCTGGCAGATGACGCATTTCTTACGCTCCTCCTGCTCCTTCAGCAGAGCCCAGGGGTCGTTGTCGGGGGTTCCCTGGGCGCTCCCAGCTGTCGCGTTCAGCTGCTGCCTCCTCGGGGCTTTCCACCAGGACGTGCCCGSTTCCTCCCTGGCCGTGTGGTGACGCTGCCCAGCCCCAGCACGGCTCAGAGCAGGGCGTGGCTGCGGTCCCTGCTCCGCATCCAGCCTCTCCTCCCGTTCTGCCGGCGGCTGGCCCGGGGTCCCCCTGCCGCTGCCGGGGGCTCTGGGGGCACCCACGGCCCTTGGCTGCTCGCTGCCCTGGTTCACCATCCTGCCTCCCCGGCTCCAGTTGGTCACCTGCAGGCTCCAGTCGGTCACCTGCAGGATCCAGTCCACCAGCCTGCGCCAGGGCTGGGAGCTCATGGCCACGCCCAGGGTCAGCACGGCCACCTGGTAGAGCCTCCACACGTCGCGCTGCAGGCGGTGGAAGGAGGGCAGCGTGTGGAAGTAGCCCAGCAGGTATCCCGTCACCGTCCACAGCAGCCCGGGGTTGAGCACGAAGGCGCTGATGGCCACGATGAGCAGCAGCAAGCCCAGGCCGTAGACGTTGACGAAGAAGACGCTGATGAAGAGGTCGGTGGCGGAGCAGAGCAGCTCGAAGGCCATCTGGCAGGGCGACCACAGCAGGATGGACACGGCGATGGCACCGCTCGACACGTGCGCCAGGAACGCTGCCAGCAGCTCCGCCACCCTCACCACGGGCCCGGCCAGCGAGTCCCAGAGCGCGGCGAGCAGCGTGAAGAGGTTCTGCGCGCCGATGAGACACACGTTCACCAGGCTGTTGACCAGGTACATGAGCAGGCTGGTGCCGATGGCCAGCGCCTCGCACAGCTGCCGGCACAGCGCCTGCCCGCAGCCCAGCACGGCGCCCAGCCCGCGCTGCGCCACCTCCCGCGCCCGCAGCGCCAGGTGCGACGCCAGGTGCCACAGCAGGTGCCCGGCCGCCCGCATGCCCTCCATGGCCCCGCAGCAGCCGCGCACCAGCACCAGCGCATCCCAGCACGCCACCGCCGCGGCGGCCGCGGCCGCGGGCAGGCTGGAGGCCGCGGCCAGCAGCCACAGCAGCGCGGACACCAGCGAGGACACCAGGAAGAAGTTGAGGTCGAGCACCAGCAGCAGCAGGTCGAGCAGCAGGCGCAGCCCGCGCAGCAGGGCGAACAGCACGTCCATGGTCCCCCGCGGGGCCCGTACGGCRGCTCAGCCGCGGGGCCCCTCCGCCATGGGCGCAGACATCTTGGCACCCGCCGCCGTGCGGCTCGYGGCCAATCGGCGGCGAGGGCCCCGCCTGGGCTCGCCTCCCATTGGTCGGTTCGCAGGATGCGGCGGGGGCGCGGCGCAGGCGTGGTGCGGGCGTGGTCTCCAGCAGAGGTGCGAGCCTGGCCACGCCCACTGTGGTGCATTTAAAGGGCCAGTACCTCCCGTTAGCCCGGAGCGTTCGTTCCACCACGCGCGACATCCGTTTTTGCACTGCTTAATTGCGGAAGGAGGACTAGCGAGGAAATTCCCTGTCTCTTTGTGGCAGTGGATCTGCCTGACCACTTCGGTAAAAGGAAAAGCTCATGGCGCCTTCCAATATCCCAGATTGATCCAAGCCCTGTCCAACCTGGCCTTGGACACATCCAGGGGTCCTGGGGCAGCCATAGCTTCCCTGGGCAAGGTGTGCCAGGGCCTCCCCACCCTCATAGCGGGGAATTTCTTCCCAACATCCCATCTAACTGTGCCCCCTGTTATTGGAAGCCATTCCCCCTTGTCCCACCACTCCCAGAGGAAGGCACAGGGATGCTCAGGRGATGCAGCAGCTCTGCTCTGGAGACAGGCAGGGAGAGCTGGGGCTGTCCAGCTTGGAGAAGAGAAGGAGRAGGAGACCTTGGAGTCCCTTCCAGTACCTAAAGGGGCTCCAGGAGAGCTGCAGAGGGACTTTGCACAAGGCATGGAGTGATGGCACAGGTTTCAGGAGTCAGGACAGAGCAGGCAGAGTGCACGGGATGGACAGGRYTTGGGACAGGGTTTGGGATCACYCCCCTCACCMYGSTTCCAAAAGCACAGGGGCACGCAGCACCCGCAGTGTCCATGTGTGAGACGAGTCTGTGCCAGCCCCAGCCCTGGCACAGGGAAGGTGTGCACTTGCCAGCGGGATCCCCTGGGCCTGTTTGGGACTGAGTCAGCCCAGGGTCACCCGGCCAAGCAGTTTCCTGCAGGAGGTTTGAACATAAAGCCGTGTCCGTGGCTCAGACCAAGGTTACAGTCCCGGAGCRGGTCCTGCCCTCCCYKCTGGATCCCAGCCAGGGTGTGAGGCTGTCAAAACCTCCGGCCTTTGCTCTGCCATGCCCCAGGGGATGGTCCAGCCCTGCTGCCTTGATGGTGATGACAAGTTCAGGAAAATCCAGCCCTGCAGCCCAAGGCTTTTTAAGGAAGGAGAGTCGGAGTGGATGATGAAGGATGATGACCCATGGGAAAGCCATGTGCAGCCCAGGAGGCTCCGGCCAGTGCGGGGCCAAGGAGGGAAGCACCRCACCCCGGGCAGCGAGGCACGAGCCCCGAAGGGATCTGGGGTCCTGCAGGTGCCCCCCTGAGCCGGGCAGGGGGCGGGGTGGCACATCCGTGTCTGTCTGTCCCTGCCYGGGCTCTGTCCTGCTGTCTGGCCGCCGCCAGCCCTTTCCCTGYGGCTCCGAGGCAGCGGGCGCCTGCATCCCCAGGGAGTGCTCGCCAGTGACGGAGGCAGGATGCTTTCAGCATTTATGGTAATGTTTGGATTTCTCATCGCTTTCCCAAACAGGAGAAGGGAAAAGGGAGCCGAAGCAAGGGCTGGGCGTGCTCCATTCATTCCCTGCCTCCGGCTGTGCACCTGCCCCAGCCTCCCTCCCCGCCCCTGGTGCCTGCCCATGCCCTGCCACGCCCGGGTGGGCTCCCCACGGCCGGGCTGCAGCATTCAGAGGTCGTGGCTCCATGGCAGGGCTTCTCCGTGCTCCGTGGGCTGGAGGGGAGCTCTGCCCGCTCTCATTTTGGGAGGATGTCCAGCTCCAGGGCGTGCAGACCTGCAGGAGAGAGGCAGGAGGGGTGCAGGAGGCTGGGAACACCTGGTAGCAGTTSRGGCTGAGACAGTGCACAGCGGGGCTTTGGATGGAAACCCTTCCCRGGGCTCTGCGGGGACACAGGGCTCCCCACCAAGGTGCCTGGCAGCCAGGCTGTGGGTGGGACCCATCCTCGCAAGGACAGGCCCACCCGCAGCTGTTCAGGCACTTGCTGGAGGTCTGGGACGATGCCACTGCACTGCCAGCTGTGCCCGTGGCAGGGGCTGGCAGCAGGACCCCGCTGCTGAGCCCCCTCATCGGCCTCACCGGGCACAGGGCCGGCAGAGCTCTGGGACCACCAGAGCCAAGGCTGAGRGCGCAGAGCCCGGCACGTCTGTGACTCCCTGCCCTGCCTGGGCTGWGCAGCACCGGCCGTGCTGGCACCGAGCCCGGCCACGGGGCTGCTGCATCACGGCTCCGAGCTGCTGAGCTCACCCCGCCTTCCAGAAAAACAGCAGCCACAGGACGCCAGCTCCAGCGAGCGCCTCAGCCCTGGCAGATGCCGAGTCCTTCTGGATTTATCTGGAAGCAGAGGGAGACGGGCAACAACTCCAGGGCTGGGTGTCGCAGTGCCTGAGGGATTCTCTTGAGCCTGGAGGGATTCCCTTGCTCCTTGGGCACATCCTGAGGGGATTTCCGCAGTGTGGGTCCTGCTGGCATCGCTCCAGCGCTCCCAGCGTGCTCCCAGCTGCGGGCACCATCCCCAGGGTGCCCTCCCCTGCACCCAGGGCCGCTGGCAGCCCCGAGAGCCGGGCCAAGGCGGGCAGCAGGGTCCAGCTGGGCACCGCCTGCAGCCTTACCTCGGGTGCCCCGAGGACACCCAGCCCTGGCCGGCGCTGGGCAGGCGGAGGCGGGCGCCTGCAGCCCCGTGCTCGCAGCCCCGGCGCGAACAATGGCTCATTGCGCTGCATCCGCTCCGGAAAATCCCCCGGCCCCTCTCGGGCTCCGCTCCAGGATGCTGTGGCTCACTCTTCCTCTGGCCTTGGAGGGGCAGGTGATGGAATCCCCCACGGCACGCACCCCGMGGGCAGGGAGCAGCCCCGGGCTGCTGGGGACAGCTCTCAGGAAGGATCTGGATCTGCAAGGAGCCCAGCCCCGTGTGCCCAGCAGCCACGAGCTTCCCTGCCTTTGCTCACCCTGCAGCCCTGAGCGAGAGCAGCAGCAGCAGGAATGCTCGCCGTGTTTCTGGAGGGCTCTGTGTCTCCCCACGATGGGAGCTGGGATATCTATCTCCTCCTGGAGCCCGGCCAGACAGCCCTGGGAAAGGCAAGWGCTCTTCCATGGGAAAGTCCTGCGAGAAGCAATTCCTCTTCGGCCAGCCCAGCCCCGCCGTTCCCCTGGGCCCTGGTGCTGCATTGTGTCCCCAGCGCTGTGGGGATGTGACACAAGGACTGGGCCCTGCTTGCTGCCTTATCCCAGTCACTCCTTGGCTGTCCCCACCCCTCTCCACAGGGAACCTTCCCCAAGGACCTCCAAAGGGATCCCCTGCAAGAGGGGCTCCCCCAAAGCTGGGCCTGCCCGGGGCTGATCGCTCATTAGGCTTTCTCACGGATGATGCTAATGAGCCGTCCTGGGGGAGCCCCGCAGACAAAGCCGGGAGGAAGAGCTCCCTGCAGGCCAGCCCAGGGAGTGATGCCGTGTCCCCATCCCGGCTTCTCCTCCCTTCCTTGGCAGCAGGGAGCCGGAAAAGCCGGGTGCCAGGGGGCACAGGGCAGGGCCGTTCCTCCTGCCCTCTCCTCCGGGCAGCTGTGGCTTTGGCAAGYGCTGGATGAGCGTGGCCAGGCCCCCTCGCTGTCCCCTGGGCAGCCCAGGCCGGACCCCAGAGCCATCCCCATCATCTCCCCCACTGTGTGGGGTGTGCCCAGCCCTGTCCCAGCCGGCGCCAGCACAATGGGGCCTTTTTCCGGCCGCTGCAGGGGGAGATGCACTCGGAAATGCTCCCAAGGGAAAGGACGGTTTATAAAGAGCTCTTGGCTTCCCCCGGCTGCCCCCATCCGCAAATCCTGCCCCTTGCTGCTTGCCTGCAGCGCTCCCGGGGCAGGGAGGGGAGCCTGGGACACGGACGTGACCATCCCGGCTGAACGTGAGTGAGCGAGGGCAGGACGTGGCTGTCACACCCTGTCCCAGGGCTGCACCTGCTCCGGCCCGAGGGGCTCCYGTACCCCCAGCACCTCGAGTGACAGCCCTGGGCCGCGGGCTCCTTCTCCCGCTGCCTTGGCAGTGGCTCCCAGCTGGATAAGGTTCTCCCAGGCGTGCTCCAGCTGTCCTTGTCCATCCATCCCGCACGCAGCTCCCGAGGCAGGGAGCGAGGGAACGGCTGCACAGCCCTCCCTGCCATCCCAAACCAGCCCTCAAAGTGACTCCTGGAGCCCTGGGGCGCTGCTTCTGTCCTCTGCCWGCAGCCCCATCATCACCAGGGCAGTATGCTGAGCTCTCTGCCTGGGGCTGGGTCAGCCTTGCCAGCTCAGCTCCTTTTTGGGGCTTTGCCACCTCTCTGCATCCGCCGATCCCCGCACAGCTGCTCCCAAAATCGCGCTCCTCCRTGACAGAAATCCAGATGTCACCTCCTTCCCCTCCCCACCTTCCTTCCCCCCTTTCCGCTCCCGTCCTTCCTTTCTCCACCCTCCCGGCTCCTGGCGGCCCCTCCTGAACAAAGGCCCCGTAGCCATGGTTAATAATCCCCACAGAAAGGCCCTGCACAAGAGCAGAGGAARGAGGGAGACACAAAGGAGCCGCTGGGAGCCAAGCCGAGGAAAGGGGTTTGGAAAGGAGGCGTTTTCCTGAGCTGGAGGACACRGGCCTCGGAGAGAGCTCCCAGAGGTGAACAGAGATGGGCCAGGGTACCCCAAAGTGACCTCAGGGCACCCAGGGAGCAGAGAGCCAAAGGCTGGACAGCCCAGGGGCGTCCCTGAGTGCAAAGCTTTGTGTGAGCCCCCCAAAATGCAGCAGCAGGGACTGGCAGAAGGTGCCCCGAGGGTGAGGGGGGCAGTGGCAGGGGAGCAGCCAGGCAACCCCAGGTGGTGTGGGAGAGCTCGGTGCTGGCCCTCATCCCATCCCTTCCCCAGGGACYGGGGCTGCCCTCGGCCCTGGTGGTGCTGGGTGAGGTGTGCAGGCCTGGGTGGGCACAGCCAGAGGCTCCTGGCTGCCCTCCATCCACCCTGGAGGGCTGCAGGGAGCCACCCAGCCCACTGGCACCAGAACCGAGCCAGCCCCCAGCCCATCGGCACCAGCACTGGCAGGGGTTCACTGCTGGCACWGAGCTCCCTCAGCACCCCCCAGAGCCCACCCCCAGCTGCCCTGGGCCCCTCTGGGCTTGGGGAAGGCACAGGGCCCCCCGTCCCACCTGGGACACGCYGAGCCGCCTGTCAGGACAGGCACAGGCACAGCCCACGCCGGGCCAGCTCCCTCTGGCAGCATCCCAAGGTCCCCGTTATCAGCAGGGATCTGTCTGGCAATGCAGGAAAAGGTGGAATGGCTGCCAGGTGTGCTGGGATGCACAGCCCCAGGCCTGGCTCCGTGCTGGTCATCGCTGCCCTGCGGCTGCAGAGAGCCAGGCTCAGCAGGGGCCAGAGGAGGGAGGGAAATGCAATATTGCACACTTCCAGATCGTTYCTGCAACCTGCGATGCTCAGATAAGGCCGGGAAATCAGCCCTGCCCTGGGCAGGGTCCTGCGCATCCCAGATTTCCAGCAGCTGTGCCAGGGACTGGCAGAGCCCCACCACTGCCAGGGGCAGAGCTGCCTGCCCAGGCACGGCCTCMTCCGAGGGGTGGCAGGAGGGATGGGAGCTGCGGGGGCCCAGGCACCGATACTCCCTCCACTGCCAGGGAGYGAGAGCTCTGCGAGCTGCTCCGTGCCTCAGGTGGAGCCAGGCCTCTGCTTCCCGGCTTTCCCAGCCCAGCTGCGTGCGTGGGACTGCGACATGGGAGCCCCATCCACGGTTTGTGTGCATCGCCGTGAGCGGGGACCGCAGCCAAATCCATTAAGCAGGCAGATAAACAAGAAGGCGTGAGATCAGGCAGCAGGGAGGGRAGATGAAGGTGGCCAGCCTGCCACGCTCCCCACGCACAGTCCCCGAGCCCGCCGGGTGCCACACACAGTGCAGCGGGGTGATTTCATGCCTGCTGTTCATGCCTCGCTTTCAAACCCTGYCCCTCTTCCCCAGAACCATTCGTTTATCAAGGTGGGGAAAAAAGCACGAGTTTTTCTTCAAAGTGAAGCAGGCTGGAGCCTCACCAGCTGGAGGCAGAGCCATGCAGGGAGAGCAGGGGGCTGTCTGAGGGTGGCACGCTCCCCAGCCTGTGTCCCCCAGGGAGTGGCAGTGCCCTTTCCRACTGCTGGGAACTTTTCTGCAGAGGTTTTCTTAGCAACATTCTGCTTTATTTTTAACGCGGAATAAAAGTTAGCCCCAGAACAAAATGCACCAGGGGCGTGTCAGCGGAGTTCTGCTCGCTTTGTTTGTTTGACTTTGGTGGATGCTTTCCCGTGGGCCTCCTTCCCTCTTGGGGTGGCATTTGCGGGGTGTTCTGTGCCAAGTCGAACATCCCTTTCCCTGCTCCAAGGACAGCAGAGCCTGAGGCTCCTCCGGTGCTGCATCCTGTCCTTCGGAGGGACGGGAAGAGGGAGAACATTGTCAGGGTGTCCCTGAGCCCGGGGCACCCGCTCAGGGGGTGGATTTCCCCACCACAGACAGGGAGCTCCTGCCATGGGGTGTGAGGGTATCCCAAAACTGCGGCTGTGAGGGCAGGAGAGCAGCTCCTGAGCATGCTGTGGGTGATGGCACAGCTCCCTTGCACTTGTTCTTCCCAGCAAAGGGAGGAGGCCTCCCCTGTCCAGCAGCAGCTCGAGGGCTCTGAGCCTTATCTCTGCCCAGCATTGCCATTTTAAGCAACTGATCTCCTGGGGAAAAAACTTAATCATTTCCGATGAATCACTGAGTGTGTTTGGCTGGGAAAGCCTTGGAGGGGGGCTGCTGGTCAGGCATGCAGAGGAGGAGCAGGAGGAGGGCATGGGAAGGGCCGCTGCATGGCACCGGCCGGGGAGCAGCGCTGGGGCCGGCACAGGGGGCCGGCGGTGGGAGAGGGGTTTGGGCACTCCCAGGAGGAATGCGGGGGCTCAGGGGGACAGCCCAGCCCTGGAGTGGCTCAGGGAGGGTCGGAGGGATTCAGCCCCTGCTGCCGGGAACCGGAATGCTGCGGGGAAAGCAAGTGGAGGAGAGAAAARGWTGAGAGGCTCTGAGAGCAGRAGGAGGGCACTGCCGCARCTCCCGGGAGTTTGGGCAGCCCCCGGGTCTGTCCTCACGTGTGATGAACCTGAATCAGCGAGTTTCAGGTGTCCTGTGAATGGGGAAGCGGAAAGGCTTTGAAGGGGAGGAAAACCTTTGTGCTCCAGCAGTCCCTCTGGCTCTGATAGACCCGGGGGAAACTGAGGCACGGAGCCAGGCGGTGACAGGGGCAGGGCCACTGGGTCCCAGCCTGGCTGGCTGTGGGCAACCCGCAGCACCTGGCGGGGTTTGCGGCGCTCCTCCCGGCTCTGCCCCGCGCTGCCGGAGGGGCCGGGCTGTGTTGGGCTGGGTGATTACCCCTGGATAATGGGAGCCTTGTGCAGCCCCGCCAGCCCCCCCGCCCCCGGGCCGGCCCCCGGCCAGGCTGCTGCCCCGGCCACCGCAGGGAACAGCTTCTCCACAGCCGCCCCATTCAGCAGCAGCTGCGCGGGGGCTCGGCCCGCGGGTCGCTGCGCTGCCCTGGGGCCCCGCCTCGGGGACAGCRCGGGGCTCCCAGCGGGGTTTGGGGACAGCACGGGGCTCCCAGCGGGGTYTGGGGACAGCGAGGCTCRGCGGGGCTGRGGTGCCGACCCTGCAGACCYTGGGGACMKSMCSGGRMSSGGACCTTRCTSCGCCGCGCTGTCCAAACTGGCCCCAGGTGTGTGTCGGAGCTCAGATAATGACAAGCAGTGTTTTCTGCCTCCCTGTTTTGAGTCTGTCCTTGTTTGGCGTGGGTTCAAAGGTGACCCGGCAGCAGCGCGGGGCTGGGGCCGAGCAGGGCAGCAGGTCACTTCTGATTGTCGCCGCTGCTACCTGCACATTGGACTCCCAGCGACTGTCGCCGGCATTGCCCGAACACTGTGAAAAACACATCCCACGCTCCGGCCCCCTTCTSTGGGTCTGTGAGCGATTCCAGCTCAGCGCCCTGCTGTCTGCCGGGCTCAGCCCGAGCACGCCCGCACAGGCAGGAGCTGGCAGGTCTGCAGCCCCTCGGGCGCAGCTGGGAACGGCCCGAGCGCGGCGGGGGCCGTGCTGGGGAGCGGCCCGAGCGCTGCCCGCGGCCGTGCGGGGCCGGACACGGCGCTGCGGGGCTGGGCGGCGACGGCGCCGGCTGCTGCTGGGGGTGATAAGCGGCTGCGGGCGGTGGGCAGGCACCTCGCCTTCCTCCTCCTCCTCCTCCTCCTCTCCTCCTCCTCCGCCTGACGTCAGCCCGCGGCCCCGCTCAGTCTCGGGCGGCCGGCGGCGGGCATGGCTGGGGGGCGGCGGCCGGCGGGGCTCGCCCTGGGCTGGGGCTGCTGCCTCCTGCTCTGCTGCGGTGAGTGGGTGCGGGAAGGGCCGGGAAGGGTCGGGAAGGGTAGGGAAGGGCCGGGCGGTGCGGGGCGGGCGGAGGCGCGCACCTGCGGAGCGCTGCGGGGCGCGGCGCGGGGTCCCGCGGAGCCCCGGCGGGGATGTCCTTGGCTCCGGGGGACACCGRGCTGCAGCGTGCGGGGCTGCGGGGCTGGATTCTGCCCCTGTGCAGCCCCCCCGAGGTGGCAGCCGGAGGGAGGGGTGTCCCCGCRGAGCCGCGGCGGGGCCGGCAGCCGGGAGCGCTGCGCCCCTCGGGCGGTGCCTGGCSCGGCGCCGGGAATGCTCGGATCGCGGGGTCGGGGCAGCTCAGGTGGGATCGGCTCTTCCCCGAGCGTGTCCCCGCCCGGACGGCCCCGCGATCCGGGGCGGGTGTGGGTGCCCCGTCCCGCTCTCGGGACCGCTCTGCAACCCCCCCAGGGCAGGGCAGGTTGAGAGGTGACCCACGTGCGTTCAGCGCGCACCGGGGTGAACTGGTTGTTGTTAGGAAGCATCCACCCCTTTCCTTCTAAGGAGTTTTTCCCCTGAGCACTGTGTTTCTCTTGGCTTTTTTTTTTTTTTTTTCGCGCTTTCTTTTTTTATCCACTTTCCAGTCCATTTTCACCCTCGGGGGGTGGCTGCGCTTCCTGCCCCGCTCCCCGCACGCCGCCCTCCCCTCGCCGGGGGCCCGGGAGCGGTCCCGGTGCGGCGGCTGCTGCCGGCCCCGCTGAGCTGCGGAGGTGGCCCCGGCGCTGGGAACCTGCCCGGGCCGAGGTGTTGGAGCCAAAGTCAGGCTCAGACCGGAGTCTAGAGCAGGCTGCTTCCCACCCCCGTCCCGTGCCGGAATCCCCTTCCCACAGCTCATGTGCCGAGCCAGGAGTCTCTCAATGGTTGGCGGCGTCGGTGTATTTGGAAGCCCAGCCACGTGAAAGGCTTGATGCTTCCCAGAAGCACAAGAGACCACGGCCAAGACATTCCCAGGCCAGCCAGAGCTGCTGGAACGGGGGGCTGAGCCCACCCCGGGGCTGCCTGAGCCGCCCCATCCCTTTGTGCGGCGCGGTCTGGCTGTTMGAGAGGTGTCCGCTTGTTGTCACCGGGCTGCGGGGTGGGCTTGGGAGCTTTGCCTCTCCAGGCGCACATGACGGGGTCCTGGCAGGGTGGTGGGGTTGTTTTGGGGTGCAAGGTGCTGATCCCCGCTGCAGCCGAGCCCTGGCTCCGTCCCCATCCCCGGCAGGGTGCGGGCTGGGCGGAGGTGCTTGGGTGGAGGTGTTGGGCGCTGCTGCTGGTGCTGCTTCGTGCAGTGCCGGGGCTCTGCACCCTCTTTGCTCTCTCTGTGAAGAAGACAGAGTGCGGGTGATGCTGTTCTGTGTCAGCTGGGACACTCCGGCTCGGGGATCTGGGCAGCTCTCCTAGGGAATAGCAGCATGTGTAGCTCCCGGGAGCAGGCGGGATCTGGCCGCAGCTGGTTTCCCTGAGAGGGAAACACAAAACCCACGGCAACCTCAGGCATCCCACGTGCGGCTCCAGACCCCTGTGGTGCCCCCTCCTCTCGCCCGGGGCCGGGGGCTCAGCGCCGGGGGCTCCGTGCCGCCAACGCAGCCGCRCTTCTGGCCGTCTCCCCGCACACCTCGGCTCCGCAGGAGGCTGGCGAGGGACTGTGCCGCTCCCCACCCCCTTCCCCAGCTCTAAAAGCAAATCTTTGTTCTTGCGGAGCTCTGGCTGCCGGCCGGCTGTCCGCCAGCCAGATGGAAAAGGCACGGGGGCTCTCCTTCCTTCCCCGCTCGCTCGCTCCCTGCAGRCGCCCTCTCCGCAGCCCGAGGTCTCCGGCTGGAGCAGTGCCAGGCACTCGGGGTGGATGGAGCTCGGTGCTGCAGCTGGGCTGCTCCACGCGTGGCTGATGGATCTCCCCAGGTTCCATCACCCAACCTGCAGCTGTGCTGGGCACAAGGGAGGATTGCCAAGTCCCCGGAGCCTGCTGTGCCAGGCTGGCTGTGCCCAGCGCCTCTTTAGCCTGCCCACGCACATAGCAAAAAGGTCTTGGAGCTGTTGAAGCCAGCCTTGTGTCCCCAGGGTTGTGGGGGGACCTTGTGAGTGTCCCCTTGTGTCCCTCTTGCAGCCTGTCCCGGAGGAGGTGGGGAGCAGTGAGCCCGCTTTCCAGGCAGGGTGGGGGCTGCAGCCACCGTGTCAGCCTCCTCAAGGGCAGTGGATGGCTGGGAGGGTTGTGTTCCTCATGCCAGCCCCGGATGCCAGCCATTCTCCAGCTCTGAGCTCATGGTTTCGGTTGCTCCGCTGCCTGGTTGAGGGCTCTCATGCCGAGCGGGTCAGGGGGAGGGCCAGCTGCTCTCCCAGGGGCTGCCTCCGCCTGGGGCCCTTGCCCAAGGTCTGGAAATGATGGAGAGGCAAAGTCTGACCTGGCTGCCGCAGCCCGGAGTGCCGGGGCTCAGGGGAGGCTGGGTGGGGACACACCCCAGCCCCAGGCTTGCCCAGTTGTGCAGGTGCCCTCCTGGAGCAGGCAGCCAAGTCTTGGCCRTACAGGTGGGCAGTTTCCTCCTGTGCAAAGTTATCTTTTCCTTTGTATTCCCAGCCAATTTCCTGTCCCCGCTGTGTGCTTATCTCTGGGACTTTCACCTGTTTTTCCAGCACCTTCTTTGCCGTGCYGTGATTTGCTCATCCCTCTTTCACCCGGTGCCAACCGTAACACGCGGAGGGGATGTGCCAGGGCCAAACCCTGCGTGCTGGGGAGTTCTGAGGTGGCTGGGGCTGCGTGTCGGGGCCTTTGCTGTGGCAGMAGGGCCCCCTGGCTGTGTTTTGGCTGTGTGCCACCCCATACCCACTGCAAACAAAGAGCATTCTGTGGGCACGGCGCTGCCCTTTGAAGTCGCCCCGCTGGTGGCTGTTTCAGAGCGGGCGCTATCGAGGGAGATGTTGACACAGCTGCTTCCTCCAAGCCTCTTGTCCCCAGCTCCCATACCTGGGCTGGCTCTGTTGCTTGGGGACRGGCTGTTGTCCCCTSTGCCAGCCCAGGGCGTGCAGAGCCCCCTTTGCTCTGGCAGGGATGGTGGCAGTGACGCTCCCAGCCTTGCTGTGGTGCCGCCCTGGTCTCTGCTCTGCCCGGCTGGGGCTGCTCTGCTCCCAATCCCTTGGGAAGCTGCTCYGTGCCCTGTCCTGGATCAATAGCCATTACCTCTCCCATGCTCTCTGGAGCAGGGCCAGCAGCTCCATTACTGCTGCAGCTGCCTGGGCTGGGAGGAAGGTGGGGTGCAGGGATGGGCACGCTCTGCTCACAGGGGTGCTGTGGGTGGGCAGAGCTGGGCAGGGAGCAGAGCTGGGAATGYTGCAGGGATGGATGCTTTGACTGCTGGGTTCCTGCTGGGGCAGCAGGGTCAGAGCTGGGAGTCCTGGCTGTGCCAGGGCCGTGGTGGTTAGGGRCATGSTGCCTCCCAAYGGTGTCCTGGGGACACAGCTGGTGGGGGCACGACATGCCACGTCCCCTCTTTGGGAAGAGGATCTCTGGCCTGAGCCCATGGGCTCTCTGTGGATGCTGAAGGCAGTGTGGCAGTGGGGTCCTGGCTGTCACTCCTGCTGGGCTGGGACACTGTGTRGAGCACGATGYACGGCTCTGCCCCACAGCTTTTKGGGGATGGAGATGGGGACAGGCTGTGCTTGCACAGCCCAACATTCCCCATTCTTCCTGCCCCTAACAGCAAATTCCATCCCACAGCTGCAGCCAGCAGGCTGGAGATCTCCATGCCACCCGTGGTGGARGTGGAGGTCGGGGGCACAGCCAGGATCGAGTGCAACTTCTACATCCCTGAAAATGCTTCCTACACCTACATCGACTGGTTCTACGTGAGTGCTGGCCTGGGAGGGCGRCTCTGCCTGCTGGGCTGGGGTGGCAGCCAGCCCAGGGCTTCCTCCTGCCGGAATCCCCAGCCCAGCCTTGGCCCTGGCCTTGCAGGTGGACCGCAGCAACAGGCAGGTGAGGCTGTACCACGTCACGGGCAGCGGCGTCCTGGAGGATGAGACCGACTACAAGAACCGGCTGTCCCTGGGGGAGGACAAGGCCCTGTCCATCAGGGCAGTGACAGCGCAGGATGCCAGGACCTTCATGTGCCAGGTTGGAGCTGGCAGCTACGGCGTGGGCGAGAACAGCACCCAGCTCAGCGTCTACAGTGAGTGGCACAGGGGGGGCAGCACGGCTGGGCAGCTGCTCTGAGGGGATCCCATCCCAACCYGTCCCTCCTAACACGTGCCTTCTTTTTCCAGAGGTCCCCGCCATCCCTGAGATTGAGCCCAACCAAGGAGGCATCTCTGTGCAAAACAGTGGGAGCCCAGAGGTGAGGAGAGGCTGCGCACAGGGGGAGAGGGAGGCTGCCTGCTCACCCTGCCCCGTGCTCACGGCTGTCTCTGCCRCCGCAGATTGCCAAGTGCGTGAGCAAAAACAGCTTCCCACCTCCCAACATCACGTGGCACAAGAACGGGGAGCAGCTGCACGCGGAGCCCAACAGTGAGTTGGGTGGGGATGGGACCCCAGCTCGGGGTGGGGGGCRGCCCCAGGAGCCCCGAGGGAGCCCCCGATGTGTGGCTGTGTGCCCCGCAGAGGTGTCCATCACGTCGATGGTGACGCACGAGTCGAGCGGGCTGTTCACGGTGAGCAGCACGCTGTACGCGCCCGTCACGCGCCAGGACAGCGAGTCCCTCTTCCACTGCACCGTGCACTTCTGGCTGAGGGGAAAGAGACACGCCCTGGAGTCAAAGGGGGTCAAGGTCAACATCTTCTGTGAGTCTGGGGCCGGGGAAGGGCTGTGCTGGTGCCCTGCGGTGGGGTTGGGTGCTGACTGTGCCCATCCCTGCCCCGCAGACCCCGCCGAGCACTTGAAGCTGAGGGTGGTGTCGTCCTCGGCGCTGGTGAAGGAAGGGGACAATGTGACGCTGGTCTGCGAGGCTGATGGGAACCCGCCACCCGTCTTCAGCTTCTTTAAGAAAAACGTGAGGCTGGAGGGGACCGGGGCACCTCTCCCTTGGCAAACATCTGCTGGAGGGTCCTGGGGAGGGGGCCTGCGTGGGGCTGAGCACTCTGCTTTGTGCAGTGGGATGAGGGGCAGGATCTAACGTCGCTGGCAGAGCCCAACAGAGGGGTCCTGAACCTGATTACTCCTTGTCCCCTGCCCAGAGGACCCTGGGGATGCAGTGGCTGGGTGGGAGGGGGTCTCTGTGGGGCTAAAGRCTCTGCTTTGTGCCCCTGTGTGCAGCGGGATGAGTGGCAGGATCTGTCATCGCTGACTGACAGCGGGGTCCTGAACCTGCACGATGTCAACAAGAGCAACACGGGCACCTACAAGTGCCAGTCCCTGGAYCTGGATGACCTGTCACAAAAAGAGGACGATGTGGATCTTGTTGTGAACTGTAAGAGGGAGGGGACTCGGCCCTGTGGAGCTGGTGGTGGGTGCTTTGTCCCTCCTGCTCACCCTGCCCTGGTCTGCATCCCTCCCCTAGACATTGAAGGGGTCCGTGTGAAGATGGAGCCATCCTCAACCCTTCGTGAAGGGGACAGTGTGACACTGAGCTGTGATGCCCACAGCCCCGTGGACCTGAAATACCAGTGGAGGGATGAGAAGGTGAGTAGGCATCCCAGTTCTGTCTTTGCAGCAAATTAGGCAGAGTCAGGATCTTGCTCCATCTCTCCTGAGAGGCCAGGGGAAGGATTCCCTCTTTCATGGAGCTGCATTGTCCCCCCAGTAGTGTCACCTCCTGGCCAGTACTGCAGGGAGGTGCTCGCAGGCTGTGCATGGGAGGTGTGAACCCCTTTGGGAYGTGGGCACAGAGGGCTCATTGCTGGGGACGTTCCTTCCCAACAGGGCAGGAAGCTGGTGGAAGGGAACCAGCTCTTCCTGAGCAACCTCACCTTCGAAACCTCCAACACCTTCAGCTGCAAGGTGATGGCCCCGAGCGTGCCAGGGCTGGAGCAGAGCAAGAAGGTGTCCTTGGCTGTCGA
>CADDXX010000863.1:58450-95586 GCA_902810485.1 Alauda arvensis
CACCCATTCCCCTGGGGTCTGTGGGTGCTGATGTCCCCTGCCCGCAGGGAAGCCCAGGATTGTGGCCATCAGCTCCCCGCTGTACGTGCGCCAGGACGAGGTGATCAACCTGACGTGCAAGGCCATCGCCTTCCCCCGGCCCACGGTGCAGTGGAGCATCAATGGCACGGTGAGAGCTGGCAGGGGCCAGCCTGGGGTGGCCCGGGGGCTGCCCRGGTGCTGAGCCCTGCCCTGCCTGCCCTGCCCAGGCTCACGAGTACATGGACAACCAGCACATCGCCAGCAACCTGACGGTGCGGGTGAGCCATGACCTGCTGCAGGCAGGAGCCATGTGCCGGGTGTCCAACAGGCTGGGTGTCAGTGAGAAGCACATCCAGCTGCTGGGTGAGTGTCACGAGCTGCTCTCTGTCCCCAGCAGTGTCAGTCCCCCCTGGCCCAGGCACCGGCTGTGCCGTGCTGCCCTGGGGGGGCTGAGCTCGGTGTCTTTCCCTCCCTTCCTGCTCTTCCAGAYGGTTCCATCAGGAAAGGTCAGTGTGCTGGGGGTGTCCATCAGGACATGAGTTATGCTCACCTCTAGCCTGGGGAGGGAGCTTGGCTGCTGGCTCTGTGCTGCTTCCCTTGCTGCTTCTCTCCCTGCCAGGCCAGCAGGGAGGTGGAGGCTCTGTCCCCAGCGGTGGGAAAGCTGCCTGCTTGTCCCCAGCAAGGCCACCAAGAGAGCTTCCTTACAGCCCAAACCTGCTGGGCAAGGAAGCAGAGGGATGGCCTGATGCCTTGCAGGAATTCCTCTTATCCACCCTCCTATGGCACATGAGGCATGGCAGCCCAGAGCAGAATTTCTGTGTTCCTGCAGAAACTTCCCCAACGGAGCATTTCTGTACTGAAATCTGCACCCTGCAGGCAGCTGGGGAACCACTGGAGCTTTTKTGGGAGAAGGGGCCCTTTCCTAAAACAGAAGGGAAGCTGGAGGGGGGTCACAGTGGGCCGGGCATTAATTTCTTCCTCTCCCTGTTGTGTTTAGATCAAAAATCGACAGCAGAGAGCCAAGGGGTGATCATCGTGGCCATCATCGTGGCCATCCTGGTGGTGGCCGTGCTGGGCGCTGTTTTCTACTTCCTGCACAAGAAAGGCAAGATCCCGTGTGGCCGTGCCGGGAAGCAGGACATGTAAGCACTGCCCCCTGTCCCCCAGGGGCCCGTGGGGCTGGGGGTGCTCGATGTCACTCGTGCTTCCCATCCCATCCCATCCCATCCCATCCCATCCCAGCGCTGCAGCTGCTCCCTGCCCGGCCAGGGGTGGGGGCACCGCGGCTTTTCCAGCTTCCCACGGGGCACTGCCGTGCAGGGAGGAGACAGCAGAGTGGTAGAGCAGCCAAAGGACCCTTCCCCTTTGGGCAGGCCAAAGCTTTCTGTGAGCCGGAGTCTCTTTGAGCCCAGCTCTGAGCCCCGGTCCCACCGCAGAGCRTCCCTAAAGGCGCAGCCCCAGGGCTGGACCGGCCACGTGCCCCTCCCGGCTATCGCACACGCGTCTCAAAAATTGTCACCTCCCTCCCCTAGCACAAAGCCAGAGGCCCGTAAAGACAAGATTGTAGTTGAAGTTAAGTCAGATAAACTTTCCGAAGAGGCGGGGCTCCTGCAGGGCGCCAACGGCGAGAAGAGAGCCGCASCTGACCAGGTAGGAGCGAGCGACGGGAGCCGCCCCTGTCCCCTCCGGGSACAGCCCGGGCCCGGGGATGCTCCCAGGTCCTGCTTTGCCCACCCTGCACGGGCCTCCATCATCCATCTGCAGCGCTCGGGGGGGTGGCCGCGGGATGGAGGGGAGGGGATGGTTCCGGGAGGTGACAAAGCTGTGCTGSTGGCAGTGCCCGCTGCCTGCCCTGCTTGGCTCTGCCTCCTTCYGTGGAGCAGCAGCCAGGCTCCCCAGGGGCCTCTGGGGGAAGGGACTAAAATAGAACGAGATCTCTGGCCAGAAGTCAGAGCAGAGGCTGCAGGAATGGCTCCTCTGAGCCAGAGATCTTGGGATAAGTTTTTTTGGGACACGTGCTTTCCCCTCACCTGGGATGGAGCAGCTTTTCACTGCTGGGCCACCACTGTCCCTGCCGGCCACAGGACACAGCTCCCGAGCCCGTTGTGGTTTTATTTGCCTCGGGCCAGGAGAGAGCCTGGCTCTGCACAGCTCACACTCCCCTCCCCTCGGAGCACACCTGCAGCAGAGGCTTTGCTCTGTGTCCATCCCTAACCGTGTCCTTTCCCTCCCCATTTCCCTCCCGGCGGCACCGAAGAGCGAGAAATACATCGATCTGAGGAACTAGAGAGGAGACCTCCCAAGTGCTTTCTTCCTTCAAACCTTTCCTGCTCTATGGATTGCCTTCTCCCACCCCTGCTCCAGCCCCTGGGGAGCACGGCCAGAGAGCCACCCGTGTGTCACCGTGCAGGGGCCACCTCCCTGACTCAGCTGGCCTTTACCTCAGCCCTGGGCTTGCAGGTGTTGCCTTAGCAGCAAAGCTGGACTCGCTTTACTACTCCAGAGAAGCCACAGCAATATTAGGAAGAACTTATATCCCATTAATCCCTACTTTGGTGGAAGGATTTGAGGCTCTTTCAGGTAATCTGTTCTGTACGTGTTGTGGGAAGGTTTTGGTGCGTTCTTTTTACCCCCACCTTGGTCACAGAGGCTGGTGAGATTTGGTTTTTGGGACGTGTGAGACACCTGAGGTGTAGTTGGGTGCAGGTTGGAGCAGAGAGGGGTGGAACAGGAAGGTGTTAGACATGTTTGCAGCTTCTAAAAGGTGCTGAGTGCTTTGCTTTGTCTCTGAACCGTTCCCGGGTCAGGTTATCCCAGAGGTGCTGTGATCCCACGGGAGGAGAGGACCTGGCAGAGCAAGGCAGGGGTGCCCATGTCCAGCAGGATTGAGGGTGTGTGGGTTTGGTGCCCATCTCCAGCAGCATTTAGGGTGTGTGGGTTTGGAGCCCATCTCCAGCAGGATTTAGGGTGTGTGGGTTTGCAGCTGTGCTGCCCCAAGGGGCAGGGCTCCCCTCTGAACGTGGTTCATTGTAAGGGAAGCAGCACCCAGAGCTCCCCAGATGTAAATTCGCTATCAGACAGGGCCAGTCAGTGACGTCTCAGGGTTTTTTCTTTTCGTGCTCAGCCATTGCCAGCCCCAGGTCCAGCCCCTCCCTGTGCTTCTGTGGCACCTCTGGGTGAGGAGGGGACAYGGCCAAGGACCTGCCCTGCCTCACCCCAGAGGGCTCAGCCCCTCCTGCCTGCAGATCACATCCTCTGAGCTCTGCTGGCCACTGCCTTTGACCCCTGGCTGTCCCAGCCCTGACCAGAGGGGAGCCGTCCCTGCCTGCTACACGTGGTGTCCGAGCAAAAGCTTTGGTTTATATATATTTTTGTTGGATTGTGTGTACATTTCCAGGAGTTTTGTTTCAGTTTGGTTTGGTTTTTTTTTGGTTTTTTTTTTTGTCCGATACTTGCAAGGTTTTTTTTTTTATATATGTAAAAATAAAGTACGGATTCAAAGCTGAGTGGTGGAGTTTTGTTCCCAAAAGGGCACCCAGAAGGGTGGGATGGGCATTCCATAATCCCAGGGAGGTTCCAGCAGGACCCACTGATGGCCCTGTGGCTGCTAATAATACACTGATTTCTACCAGTGCTAGTAAATCTATTTATTCTAATAAATAGATYAAATTAAATAGATTAAATAGATAAATAGATTAAATATTACAGCCTAGTTTTAGGCTGTAATAAGTGATGATATCACTGGGTCATAACAGATAATATTAAGTAGAATTTAATATTAGAATACAGTGATTATTAATAGCTAATAGCAATATTATAGAGTCTAATATATAGAGGAGATGATAATAAACACCATTAATTAATAAAAATATAGTAATAAAGCTAATAACCAGTCCTCATCTGAGCCCTTGAGCAATGAGCAAAAATGACCCCAAATGACCCCAATGACCTAAAGTAACCTGGATCAGAGCCTCAAATGACCTCGGATGACCCCAATGACCTATAGTAACCCCGAGCAGGGCCTCAAGTGACCCCAAATGACCCCAATGACCTATAGTAACCTCAAACAGGGCCTCAAATGACCTCAAACGACCCCAATGACCTATAATAACCCCGAACAGGGCCTCAAATGACCTCAAATGACCCCAAACAGGGTCTCAAATGACCTAAAGTAACCCCATGACTTGAAGTATTTTTGAGCAGGGTCTCAAATGACCTCRRATGACCCCAATGACCTATARTAACCCCRAACAGGACCTCAAGTGACCTCGRATGACCCCAATGACCTATAGTAACCCTGAACAGGGCCTTAAGTGACCTCGGATGACCCCAATGACCTATAATAACCCCGAACAGGGCATCAAATGACCTCAAATGACCCCAATGACCTATAGTAACCTGGATCAGAGCCTCAAGAGCCCTCAATTAACCCAGTGTCTTCATCTCACCCCAAATTGCCCTCACTGCACCCCACAGGGGTTTTTTTGGAGAGGTTTTTGCAGCCCCACTYACCCCCCATGTCACCCTCACTGACCTCTTTGTGACCCCTGGGATTTATTATAYCCATTTCATATGTAAAATATTCATATATTGATATCTATGAATGGATATCAATGAMTATTCAATTAATATAGTCAAAGCGACAGAATTATTTCCCTATCTCTATTAATACTATGTATTAAAAATATTAAAATTATATATTATATTAAATTATATTAATTATTATATTAATTATTATTAAATTATTAATAAAATTATTATATTAAATTTTATTAATTTTTATTTTATTATATTAAATTATAAAATTATATAAAGTTATATAATTATATTAAATATTTTAGAAGCTCTATCTCTATACAGATCCATGTAATTCTAGAATTGTGTGAGATATTTATTCATTTCTATGATTTCTGTGCAGTAACTTTAAAAGTCTGCAGAATATTCCTGTGGATTCTCCTCCAGGGTGGTGACTTCATGTCCTTCTTGGTCCTGATGGATTCGAGCCTTTATTCATTGATTCTCTCAGAATATGYTTAATTATTATAATCTTTATAGATTCTGTCAGTGGCCAGAATAKAAACTTGGATTTCACAGAGAATTGTGGTATTAATTATAAAATAACTATATAACAAATTAATTATTATTTATAAAATAATAGAAAGGCAGTCTGCAAAGGATCCAGGAGATGGAAATCCTAAATTATTCTTTTTTCCAGCCCTCACAGAAGCACCACAACACACACACACCATCTGCTACAACAAAGGAAATTTTATTTAAAAATAAAACTTTGTTTTGTTTTTCTTTCTYACTGACACAGGTGAATGAAATCCCAAACAAAGAAGCTCTTAGTGGGCAGCATACAAGGATGGAAACAATTAATAAATAACATTAGTATAACCTCTAAACATTAACAATGCATCTGCAAACAAAATGAGGACTTTAAACCAAGTGAACCTTAAAGCTCAGCTACTCTCTGTAAGAATATTTACCTTCTGTTTTTCCTTATTCTTTACAGATCTGAAAGGATTAAATACTGCTATTATAATTTTATATTAATGACACTATTATACTTTTTTCTTTTTTTAAAATATCTCGTGAAAATCTCAACATTTTTTTTTAACACTGATATTTTACAAATTGGTATTTGCCATCCATGAGAAAGAACAGGAACAGCAGTTCTTCCTCCACTGGGAATTTCCAACAACAAAGATTTCTAGGAGGAACTTTACAAATAAATGTCCTTATTCCCCACTAATCTTTAAAGTGGCACCTTGGAGAGGGTGCCCTGGGAGTTGCATTTTTWCTTGCTCAACTGAAAAAAAAAAAAAACAAAACCCAAAAAAACAAAAAAACCACGAACAAAACCCCAACAAAGCAATCAAACCACGCTGACAGGAAGGAGCCAGCCTCGGGATGAGCTCCAGGAATGTCACCAGCCTGGTGACAGGCCACATGCTGGGCCCTGAGCCTGCCTGGCCCCTGGCACATGCACAGAAATGGGGAAAGGTTTGGGATTCCTGCTGGGCACAGGGAATCACCTGGGTCCTGCTCAGGAGGGGCCTCCCCTTCCCACAGCTCCTGCTCCTTCTGGGAGAGCTTCCTGCTCCTTTGGGGAATATTTCCCTCTCATTTTGGGAGTGTTTCCTGCTCCTTTTAGGAGAGTTTCCTTCTCCTTTGTGGAGTGTTCCCTCTCCTTTTAGGAGTTTCCTTCTCCTTCTGGGAGTGTTTCCTGCTCCTTTTGGGGAGTGTTCCCCTCTCCTTTGGGGACTATTTCCCCTCTCCTTTGGGGAATATTTCCCTCTCCTTTGGGGAATAATTCTCTTTCCTTTTGGGAGTGTTCCCCACTCCTTTTGGAGGGCAATCCCAGCATTTTTCACCCCAAGCAAGCCCATCCCCTGCTCCTGGCCCCTGGCACAGCACCAGTCCAAACACGGAAGCTCCAGGGCTGAAATGCTACAGAACACAGTGTCAGAGTCCAAGTGACCACTGCCCAACTCCTGCTCCTCCTTTCCAAGCCCTTCCCAAAGCAGTTTGGTGCTGCTTTGTCCAGCTCTGCTCCTTTTCCCAGAGGGGATTCTCAGCTCCAGCCTGGCCATGCAGCATCCCCTGAAGAAAGGCACTAGGCATTTTGGGTTGTTTCTCCTTTTTAAAGTAGCATCAGAAAGTTAAGTTTCTTAAGAGTAAAGAAGAGGGAGGTGAAGGGAAAGAAGAGCAGCCAATCTTGGGCTTAGAAAGAACAAGAAAAACCCACTGGGCAGAGCCTGGATGGAGCTGGCASAGCACAGCCACAAGACATGGCCAGGACTCTGCTGCCCTCAGTGGCATCAGCAAATTCTTAACGTGTCTAAGGAAGAAAAGGCAAGACTTAAGTTTCTTAAATCAGTTTGAGACACAAACAAGTGCACAGAAAGGACACATGCAGAGAAATCAGCGATACATGCCACAAAGATTGCTCTCTCTAATCTCTAATACCCAGAACAACACCCACAGGAACAGCTCTTGGCACACAGACCCCAAAGACAGGCCTGGAACAGCTCTGCCAAGCAGGGTTTCATGGGAATTCCAGCCAGCCTGCCCTGAGGGGCTTGGAGGGGACAGGGGACCACTGCTCTGGTCACACACACTGGGCAGGACAGGAGTTAAGGCTTTGGAGCAGGCTGGACACACTGAGCTCACACAGAGGGCAGACACCAAGCAGCTCCAAACCARCACAGGAGTGTGGAAAAGAGGGAAATAAAGCCCTCACTGAAGGGTTTGCACCTGTTTGGCTGCTCAGGCTCCCCAGTGTGCCACAAGAGGCACAGCTGTTCCCTGCTCCTGCCTCAGCAGCACCTTGGCTCCTCCAGAGCTCCCACAGGCACTGCACATCCCACAGGGAGCAGGGCTGGCACTGGGGCWCAGGAGGAAGAGCAGCTCTTCTTCCTCTTCTTCTTCCCCCAGGCACTGAGCCCTGWGCCCTGCCCACTGCCAGCCCTGCCCCAAAACAGCACAGGCTGGGCCCTGACCCTGGCAGAGATCTCCTCACACCATCTGAGAGTGCTTGCTCCACTGCAGGAAGGAGGGGAGTAAAGAGAGACACTTCAGGGAAGCCACCACAACAATTCAGAAAGCTGTAGGTCTAGAGAGAAACTCAGCTTTGATGAAAAATTCACTTTCTGCTCTGCTAACAGTGCTGAAAGCCTCTCTGCCAACTGCAGCCATCTGGGCCAGCCTCTGGATTCCTCAAAAGGCCAAACTGCACCCCAGTGCCAGGAGCACTCCAGCAATATCCTGAGCTGCAGCCCTCAGCCTGCTGACCTCTGCTGGCCTCAAGAGATGCAAATAATGCTGGACATGCTCCAAAGGCCAAGAGCCTCTCAGGCTGTGATCTGTCTGTGCCTCCTGGAGCTAAATCCTCTCCAAAGGAACCATCCACTCCTACAATGTGAACAGAGTCAAGCAGCTGAGTAGGCAAATCAGGTTTTTCCAATGCAACAGCTGAGTTCTGACCTTTAAAACTATGTGATCACTTGACAAAGAATTTTTTTCCCCAGGTCTGTTTAAACACCAGACCTGGCAATACCTTAGAGAAATGGGAATGGAAAGGAGAGCCCTCATGTTGTTTKGGCAGCCATGCAGAGAACTGCTGCACTTCTGTGACTGCAAAGCAGGTGAGATTCCAACAAACACATCAGCTGCATCTACCAACTCCACAAAACACCCTGGCACAACAATGGCTCCTGCAAAAGCTCTCTGGAGGAATGTGTGTGAAGGCCACRAGTCTGCAACAGCCACCATGCAATGAAGAGAAATAAAACATCCTATTTACCAGGTGCAACAWTCCTGGGGAAGAGCAGTGGGAGCAGCCACTGGAGGCTGCTCCAGCCCAGCAGGGCCACAAATCAAATCTGAGCACTGAAGCACAAATTGCTCAAGGCTGAGAGAGGAGAAGCAGCAGCCCCAGTTCTTTGCTCCTGCTCAAATTCTGTGCCCCCTCTCCCACCCCTCAAACCTCACCAAGCTCCTCCAGCTGCTGGAATCTGGTGCTGCCAGTGCAAGAGCACMCACACACACACGAGAGAAATCCAACTCCAAGGATCAGAATCCCTGACAGAAGCTCAYCCTGCTATCTGCAGGCAGCACGGGAGGACTGGAATCAAAGCAAGAACTGCTATTATTACAGGCAAGAGGGACACACCACGGCCAACAGGAAGCAATCAAACGATTCTTCCAAGGTCTCCTATAAATTCCCAGCAGAAAGTGACCTCCCAGCTTCTCTAAAAAGCCTGAGCCAGACACACAGCAGTGAACAGATCCAAACCCAGTACCATGAACCACAGGACACACCACAGCGACCTCGAGACTTTGTTTCTCTGAGCATCCACTGAAAATTCACAGCACAAAACAACTCCCCCCAGCCTCCAGGGCGTGGCCTCRGGGATCCCTTGTCACCACACCTTTCTCTACCAACACCCTGGAAAGAAATCTGTTCTCTCAGACAAGAGGTAGGGGTTAAAAGGACTCCAAAGACACACAACTGTATAAAACACCGCTCCTTCTCATCCCGCTGCTTTGAAATCTGGAACCACGAAAACCTGATAACTGATTCTCTTCAAGAGGCAGGACTGACCTCAGCACGAAGTCTCTAAAGGAACCCCCTTCCCCTTTGGTGCACAGCTGGGCAGCAGCTGCCCAGGCAGTTGGTCCACAGCAGCTCAGGCGTGCAGGTGCTCGTGTGCTATGTGGCCACGTGCGCCGGGGACGAGATGGACACGAACTCGCGCAGGATGTTCTTGGCCATCTCAATATTGTTATGTGCAATGACCAGGGCTTTCTGGATGTCCTGATATGAGTAGCCTTGGCTCATGAGGTTCTCGATCTCGCTGGAGAGGTGCAGGGAGGAGCTGGCCCCGCTGCTGGCTGCCCCAGCCTGGCAGCTCCCCGCTTTGCGCTCCGAGTTTATCCGCCGGGGCAGGGGCTTGGGAGGCCTCTCAGGGACTTGGGAGCTGTCTGCAAAACCTGCAAGGAGAAACAAGTGCAGCACTTCAGCGAGAAGATGTGGAAATTCTGCCTGGAACAAAGCTGAGATGACATCAGGGGGATAAATGGCACTTCAAAAAGCTGYCACTGAGCTCTGCTGCTTTCTCCGAGCCTTTTATCCTCCCTCCCAACCTGCTCAGCTTCCCCTCCTGGGTGCAGAAACAGCTGGGGAGGGTTTGCTTAATTAGCAGGGCTYATCAGGCTCATTTATTATGATAAAACCATATAAAAAATGACACAGGATCTATGGGTGCAAGCAGAGCTCAGACATCAGCCTCAGAATCAGAAAAAATGGCCCAGWGGATATTAAATCCCATTTCCTCCCAGAACTGTCCAGAGGCTGCTCCCTCMTCTCTGTGTGCACAAACTCAGTCCCAACTCAGCCACCACAATTGCCYGAGCAACTGCATTATGCTCTCTGAAGGGTCAGCAACTGAATTATGTTCTCCTCTTCCCCTGCTGAAGCTCTCCCTGCCCAGTGGCAGATCGATAAAGCTCAGCCTGTTCTGCTTTTCCCTGAGTCATTCTGATGTGACACTGCCCTGCAGCCACATCATGCACTGCTGGGAAGAGGAAATCACAGCCAATAAACCAAACAAGTCACCAAACTCTCTAAGGAAAAAACACATTGTTTCATGTGCTCATCCTGCATCTGAGCATTTCTGGGTTTTACCCTCCTGTATCATCACAGAAAGCATTTCTTGCCAGTCACTGGAAAATTTCTGCATGGATATTTGACATCACCTTAAAGAAAGATTTGTATCTCCTGGAAAAAGTCCTCAGGGCACTCTGCAGAGTTTTCTGGCAGCAGAAACAGTACAACAGACAAATCATGTCCACACAATCCCTTTTGAATCTSTGCAGCCTGCTCAGAGAAGCAGCATTGTGGGGCCCTTGCTGAAAAGCTTGCACCAAAAGCCCTCAGACAGAGAAGGCYCTTCAGGAACCAGATTCCCTGAAGCTTCCTCACCGACCACAGCTCAGCCCAAGCTCCCTCATCTTCAGAATTCCAGTTTCTCACACATAAAAAGCTTTTTGTACATGTGAGAAAAAGGTCTGCCCACCCCTGAGCCCCRAAGTGCCTTCTGGAATAGCTGTTTCAGCTCACACTGGATCAGGTTTCACAGCCCATGGCTCAGTCTGAAAGGACAACTACTAAGACAGTTATTTTGGTAAATCATTAATTAAAACTGCAGGGTCCAGCTCCTGAGAGCATAAATCTGCCAAGATGAATCCCACAGCAGTCAGGCTTGCCTGCACCAGTGCCTTGCTTCCCACAGCAGTAACAATCAGCATTTTCCACATTTTCCATTTTCCTACCCCTACAGCAGGACAACAGCAGTGTTATTTCAGGGCTGTAGAAACAAAGTGTCAATGATTAAACTCAGTACTTCATCTGGGAAGGGGGGGTGGGCCTCGCTCTGCTCCTTTTTCATCCCTTTCAGCCAAATTCTACAGACACAGGGACAGATTTAAARAGTGAAACAGGGAGGTGGGGCAAAAATAATGAACTTTTCTGCACTAGGAAACTCCTCTCTGTGCCAGAGAAGGYCAGGGAAGTGGAATGGTGAAGCAGGAGAAGAGAAGACTCACTGGGGGAAGGGATCCTGGGTACAAGAGGCTCTCCAGAAGGAACAAGAAACTCATTCCTCCTCCTTGGCAAAGCACCAGCACATTCAGACTGAAAACCCCCAACAGGAAGAGTTTCAGAGCTCCCTCAAGAGCTGCTGAGCAGGGAATAAGTCAATCATTATTCAGAAAGGCCCCTGGAGACACGAGGCTTTMGTTTTCCCCTCGGAGAATGTGCCCTGCAGCCAGAAGGACACGGTGTCCTCTGTTCCCCAGGGACAAAAAGCTGACCTTGCTGAGGCACTCTCAGAGGAGCTGAGAGCACTGAGCAGAGCTCTTGTGCCATCTGCAGGCACTGGCAGAGCCACAAACCCTGCCAGGCCAGCCCTCACCTCCCTCTGGGAGCAGGGACACAAAAATCCCTGAATGGTTTGGCTTGGAAGGGACCTCACAGCTCATCTCCTTCACTTCCCACTTTCTCAGGGTGCTGCAGCCCCAAATCCAGCCTGGCCTTGGCCACTCCCAGGGATGGGAATTCCTGTCTCACGCCCCGGTACACCCTGGTACAAAAATGCTCTATGCCCCACAGGAAACAGTGCTTTGAGGAGTGTATTTTAAGCTGAAAAAAGCTTTTGCTAACTGTGATTTGCAAGCTTGGGGATTAAATGACCAAGGCAGCACATTCCAAGCTATAAACCAAACCAAAGCTAACATAAATCAAACAAAATACCTAAGAACCAGTGCAATTCTGCCTCGTAAACCCGATTTTACACCTTCCACCCCAAACCTGCAGCGRGTGACAGAGGTGCAGAGCCAGCCAGCAGCACCAAGGGGAGACACCAGAGCTGCCTGACCTGTGACAGGGTCGTTTTCCAGGGACATTCTGCTGAAGGCAGGAGTGGCGTTGGAGATGTCAGACAGTGTGCGACGGGCAATGGCCACGGGCAGCGGCGGCTTGGGGACATCGTAACCATCCTCTTCATTCTCGGGCTCCTCAGGGCCATTGCTGGCTGGGGCTGCTGCCAGGCTCCCTTCATCTGCAACAGGAGGCACGTCCTGAGCCCTGGGACTGAGCAGTCTCTGCCATTTTCCAAGCACTGACAGGACACACAGCTCAGGTTTTGCTGCTAAAACGCAGCTCTTTGCAGAAGGGAGAATTTGGTTAAAAATACCTGGTGCATGCACAGACTCACATTTCCACATGCATCCCAGCTATTTTAACAACAAAAACTAATGTAATTCCTTGATATCAGCCTAAAATGCTGTCCCACTGGGAGCAATTCATTGTACCCCAGTTGCTCAGCTGAATGGCAGCTCTTTGCAGAAGGGAAAATTAGGTTAAAAATACTTTATATCCACTGTGCATGCACAGACTCACATTTGCACATACATCCCAGCTATTTTAACAACAAAACCAAATGTCATTCCTTTTTATCAGCCTAAAATGCTGTCCCACTGGGAGCAATCCATTGTACCCCAGCTGTTTTTCAGCACACCCACTCACCAGAAGTGTTGACAGCCTCAAAGGCAGAGGATGCTGCTTGGGAGTGGATGTTGTACATTGCTTCGTACATGGAGCCCTCGGGCTGCTGGTCACAGTCCAAAACTCTGAGGGAGAGAACACATTCCCCTTCACACAGGTGACAGTGGCCACCCCCTCCTGTCTCTGGGACAGAGTTTGTGCACAGCTTCTGCTTTCAAGGTGAAATCACCACTGCTCTGGGAAGTATTTCTTCYAGAAAATGCTCTATAAATGTTTATTGCAGTGCAGCTTAAAAGAGTTGAAGTGATACCACCGAAACTGATACCACCAAAAATGACATTTTAATGGGAGTTTTGAATTTCATAATTTGTTTCTGCTCTCCAGAGGTTCTTGGCAGAGACAGTGGGAAGGAAGGGGATATCTGAGTCCTTTCATACTGTACAAGGACTCTGCACAAGAGCAGTGGTCACATTTCCTTTCTTGCTATTTTAGTCAAGATCTGGTGAATATCACTGGGGGAATTCAGCAATCTGAGCAAGCAGAATTCCCACCCTGATGTCCCAAATGTGCTGCCCCAGAGCTGGGGGCAGGAAGTGCAAAGCCAGSCAGAATCTCACCGTAAACTCTGAGTCATTTCCAAAGGCATTTTGAGCTCTGGTTTTTGCACAGCAGGACCTGGAGGCACCACAGGCAGGGAGGATGGGGACATGTATTCATTGTCCTCATCACTCTCAGACTGCTCCCCAGGAGGCAGTTTTGGTACAGGCAGTGGTCTGGAGACAGGAGAAASGAGATAGAAAACACTGACACCAAATCTCATTGATACCTTTAAACCCCACAGTCACCTCCCAGCAAGGCTGTCTCAAGAAATAATTTGGTTTTCAGGATGCAGCCCACAAGGTCACACCAGCACAAGGTCATGATGCAAAAGGAAGTGACAACATTATCACATTTGCATCACACAAAGCCCCACTCAGAAATGAATTTATTAAAGAGCTGATGGAGACTGATCCCTACTGGCACAGCTCAGGGAAACTAAACTGTGTTTTGAATCTGTCAGAGTTTAAGGCTGAAAGGCTTGTGCCAGTTCTGTCCCTGGCACCAGCACCCTGCAATTCCCACTCTGTAAGGTAGAAAAAAATCCCAACAGACCTGGCAGCTAAGGAGTAGATGGCATTGGCAGATGAGGAGGGTTTGATTTTGGGGTGTTCACACTCTGAGGTTGCTGCTGGACCACTGGTGGAGCTCTGGAAGACAAAATTCCAAGGCAGGAATCAGAAATCTTTCATGTCCCAGGGTAGCTGCAAAGCCACTCATTCAACAGCCTCTGTGGGAATGAATCCTCATTTATTCCACAGTATTTACTCACACCCCAGAAATCTAGGAATTCTCTGACAGCTTTCCCTCATTGCAGGGGTTTTCCTGCAGGAAGAACTTCACACGTTTTGAGATTCCAATGGCCTTGGCAAATTCAGCTGAGGCAGGCCAAAATGGGAGCCAAGAGGAACAGGATGCAGACAAGCACACAGATTTGGAGACAGGATTACAACTGTGCACGTGCCATTTTCTTAGAAAATCTGGCTWAAAAATGTGCTTGCTTTCAGTTTTAGAAAGCTGGAAGCATTAGAGAGAAAAATTAGGAAAATGGAATAAAAAAAAGCAAAACTGGCTGTAATTTCTTTTAGAGAACAAAATGTTGGGACTACTCAGTTCACTGGCAACAGTGTCCTGCAGGTGAACAGACTCAAACTGAGGTTTTACCCAAACTCCTCAGAGCTGATGTGTGCAGGTTCCTCAGGGCTGAAAAGCCAGCAGAGCAAATCAGACTTTTTCGGGTAACAACAGAAAACATTCTCAGCTTTTCAACACTGAAAGGTGACCAATGAAAGGACAACAACGATCAGGCAATCGTGGCTCACGACTGCTAAAACAGGGATTTCAACCTTGTTCCTAAGAGGAATGAAAGCATTTATCTAGCCTGGAATTCAGGGGTTTCTTCCCCATCTCTCTCTTAACAAAACCCCACTCCTCAGTGCGAGGAGAGGCCGCTTTATCTCCAAGTTTCACCATATCTACTCACCCCGGGGTTGTCCAGGCTGAGCGTGCTGCCGAGCCGCAGGCTCTCAGCCCTGCCATCCCCCTGGGAAGGCAGCGAGAAGGGCAGCGAGTGCCGGTTGGAGAGCTCCCTGCCCGCCCAGGGCTCCGCGCTGCTCCCCGCCACCGCCGGCGCTTTGGGCACGGCCCTGCCCGGCCACAGCTCGGCCTGGCGGCCCGAGGGCAGCGGGGGTGGCTTGTCCCTGCCGGGACAGTCGGCAGGAGTGCAGGGCAGCGGGCGGCGCTGCGGGCGGCTCTCGCAGCCCAGCCCGTGCGGCCGGTCCGGGGGAGGAGGAGGCGGCAGGTCCCGCAGCGTCGGGGGGATCGGCAGCGGTTTGTCCTTGTGCAGRGCACCCGGGGCGGCCTGCGGGGCACAGGAATGAGAGATAGGGATGAAATCRGGCAGAACAGATAAACAGGAGGGAGCTGCAGGCAGCAGGGGGGGTTTTGTTTGGTTTTAGAAGTTATCTGTGAGGATGTGGAGATGTCTCCACACGTTCTGCACGGGCTCGAGGAGATAACACAGAACTATGTGCACTGTGAACACCACAGATTCCTCTTCTTGAGGGAAAACATGAGCTTACAGCAGCCTTAGGTTGGATTCCAAATGCAAAGCCCTGGATTCCAGAGCCTCCCCATTATTTAAAAAAAATKATTCAATTGTGGGTTGTTTGTACAAGTTAACACTCATCAGTCAGTGATGAGTATTCACAGAAACAGGTATTTTCTTCTGCCTGAACTTTCCTAATCTCATTRTTTCATCTGAACCAGATGAAGAACTGCTGCTGCAGCTCAAGAACCATTAACTTAATGCCACCAAGATCATCCTCCTGCCTTCTGCTGATCAATCAGAAAGCCAGTTCATTTTTCATTTCTCCCAGTCACACACACTGAATTCCTTCCCTCATYTTCTATCTTTAAAAATGCTTGATGTAAAAATGAGAGCAGAAAGGAAGAAAGGAATCTTTTGCATAGAATAAGTTGGGAGAGAAGTATGAGAGAAAAATTGAGAGAGAAATATGATACCTTCTGTGTTAGCTAGAATAAGATATGAGGAGTGCAGGGAGCAGGGATTGAAAACCACAGAATGTGCTGCAGTAATAATAATTTGGTGGTTCAGGAGGCCAGACAGAAAAGGAATAAAGTACTTGGGGATGTCAGAGAGGTCACCAGATGGTTGTGCCCCACCCAAATCGCTGCTGAGGGGGATAGAGGAGTGTCTGACCTTGGAGGAGGTGCCCGGGCTGGAGGCGCCGGGGGGATTGGCCACTCGCTGCTGCAGCAGGTCCAGGCGGGGCGGCACGGGAGGGAGGGCGGCCTGAGGAGCCACCGAGAACGGCGAGGGAGGGCGTTCCACCTGCCAGGGGACACACAGAGACATCAGCCAGGGAAAGGGAGTCCTCAAAGGCTGCCAGAGAGCTCACAAAGTATGCAAACCCTGAGATGGAAAATGCTGGCTTAAATGCCACGGGATAGGACAGACAGACAACAGATAGCTGTTGAAAGGGAAATGGAACTGGAAACAAGTTTTAAAGGATGGCCTTGCAAATAATATTAGATACTTTGGAGTATCTAATACATGAAAGATGTATTAGGACCCAGGAAAGGTAGTTTTAGATGACTGGCTTTAAGGCATTAACAGCATTGTATGGCAAAAGGTGATAGGCAGAGAAACACTTATAGTGTGTTGTAATTAGGAAATAGTTTCTGATTAAAAAKTAGGAAATGGCTTCTGATTGTGATGGTGTGAATTGTAACATCTGCACTGTCTCACCCTTCTCATGAGACTGGAAATGGAATAAAAGTGTTTCAAACAGCCTCAGCTGCCCCATCTGTGGGTCAGTGTGAGGCTATAACCAACAATCAGCACGTGGTGGCTCAGCCCACAGAATTCCTGTCCCCTGCAGAGCCTCTCCAGCTCTGCTGGTGACAAACTGCTCTGTGAGTGACAGCTGTCCTGCAGGAATGACTGCAGCACCTGGAGCAATCCAGGCTGTGAGACACCACTGAAATGCTCCATCACAAACACAAACCCTGAGCAGGACAGGCTGCTTCCCAACACCAGAGGGCACGAGCTGCTGCACAGCCTCCTGTCCCTGTGCAAGCTGCTCTCACACTGCTGTGCACCAAACCCTCCATCTTTGTCCCTGGAAAGCTGCTTTTCCACTTAACAAAGCAGCACAGTGCCTGGGATTCTCTTTATTTTCTCTTTTTTGCAGTGAAAGCCACTGCTGTTGAATTTTGAAAAGCTTCACGTATGTTTGAGCTCACTAAAGCCAACAAAATACCAACACTGACTGGATGTCACACCAAGAAAATTGCTTTGCTGCCCCAAAATATGTATAAAAAGCCCTCCAGGAATAGTGTTTACTTATTAGTACATTATTTAGAAGATAGAAGATAAAGGGAAATAAGACTCCAGGTAAACCAGAGGTGAAATTTCTTTCTGACCAGGAAATGCAGCTTATTTTAGTTGATTCAGCTATTAAAAATTAGCCAAATTCAAACCCAGTTCCCTATGCAGTAAAAAAAAAAAGAAAAAAACAAGAGCAGCACTCAGATTTTGAAATGAGAAATGCAAATGAAATGAAAAAGCCATGCAGGGATCACAAAGAATGCCTGTACACAGCCCCTGGAGGGAAGCAGCACTAAAGGCAGAGTTATCACCCCTTTATTAGACAGATTTATCAGCCACCATATAAAAAAATGACAACCAAATGGAGTTTTCAGCAGAACAGCCTGCCCTGTACCCTGTTATTCATCAGGACCTTGGGAAGGCTGTACCTGCCTGCCTGTATCCATCACTGGGGGAAAATGGATGGATTTCTGCTGATCTGGGTGAATTCCTGCTAGGAAAACAAAATCTAACACACACAGGAGTGTTCCAAACCCAGATCTTCCATTCCAACAGGTCAGGCCAGCTTTTTCACCCCTCTGGGGGTTCCTCCAAGACAACAAAGAAAAGATCAAAGGTTTCAAAGCGTGACCCCAAACTGACAGTGTGAAGTGAGCTCACAAAACTGGACCTAAATCCCTGCTTTCCACAGGGAGCAGGATCCTCACTGTTACACAGCCTGAAAACCCTCACAGACACAAATCCCTCAGAGAAAGCTGCTGGAGAAAAGGCCCTGGCACATTTAACAGCACCCACTCAGTGCCCTTACTTTGGTACCAGCGAGTTCTTTCATCATGAAGAGGGAATCATCAGCTTTGTCATCGTCATCATCATCGTAATTGGGAGAGGGGGTTCCTTCAGCCCCTTGCCTGGACAATCCTCCTCCTCCTCTGGGATCAAAGGGATCCACCACGATGGGCTCTGTGCCTTTGATCTCACAGCGGCAGAAGGGACAGCCTTGGCCCTCTGATTCCTGCAGGGGACACAAGAGATCTGTCACAGCAGCTCAGTTAGCACCTGCTTCATGAGCAATCAGCTCTCAACCTGCTTTCTGGCAGGCAGCTTTCAGCTGAGAGCAAGACAAAGGAGAACTGGGTTAGAAATATGGAGTGTTTTTCTCCTTGAAGTAGAAAAACAGCACTTCAGGAGGTTTTCACAGCTTTTTTTTTTATTCCATATTAAGAGATCAGGCATCTGAACAGCTTCTGATGCAGTGACATTATGGGACAATGCTTCTGCTGCATTCTCTCTGAACAGTTCTGAGAAGAGAATATATCTGTAAAAGAACAAGCAGCTGCCCTCAGAGGGAGGAGGGAGAGGCCAAGGCTCACCTGCCAGGCTGTGAGACAGGAGGTGCACATCAGGTGCCCACAAGGYTCAATCTTCACGTCCTTGTCGTTCTCAGCACAGATTTTACACAGCTGGAAGGTGGAGCCCATCTCACAGTACAGCTCATATTGTTCCTGAGGGGAAAGCAGCACACATCACAGGGAGAACAGAAATACCCAAAGATTTCACTATCATTTGATGTGCTAGATACATCTATCAAGTTCTGAAAAAATTCCAATTATCCAATCATTTAAGCATCCCAAGAAAAGCAGGGTTAAGACATGTTGAATGGTACTAAAACATCAATATTGGCAGAACATTCTAAAAGCAAACCCTTAAAATCTGTCTTCACAATCTCATCTGCCCATCCTTAAAGATTTCTGTAATTCCTTTAAAATACTTCAGCCCTAAGACAGGTCTTGGGAATGCCAAGCATGACAGAACTGGATGAATATCAGGGAGAAAAGCAGATTTTAATGGAATTTTACTCACCTGTGTAACTTTAATGTGGTCCTGAGGTGTGGGCTCACACAAGCCAGTCAAGTCAGGGTTCTGATTCCGGCCATCAGGAAATAAATAACTGCAACAAGTTGGGGAAAAAAATATCTCTGTATGTGCACACAGATCTCTAAGGTTTCTTTTGGAGGTGGGAAGGGAAGAATGAAGGTGAGAAGCAAGGGGTGGGAATTTATGGTGTTCTAAATTCTAAAGTTTTGGAAGAATTTTATGATTGGATCAAAATTAAACACATTATTCTTAAAAGTACTGGTTAAAATTAAGGGTTTGACCAAAAAAAAAAGGGATTTATGAGAAGGGAAGCACTGCTGCACATTTATTATCTGCTACTGCACAGCTCTCCAGTGCAAAGACAGCTGTCAGTAATCCCTGAGTGCCAAAATAGTTCATCAATGACTTATTCCACTGACACCAGTGGGGCTATTCAAAATTTAACTGCTTTGCTGCCCTCATTTTAGTAAAGTCACTTACAAGCCTTCCCTGAAGCCATCAATCAGTGCTTGGAAGAGAGGTTTGTTGTGGGGGATTGTCTGGAGGATGTTCCCATCTGCAGTGACGTAGCCAATGGCCCACTGACCCAGGCGGGTGCAGCTCAGCCTGAAAATGTAACTAAAAACACACAAAGGAGGAGAAACTTCAGCTTGGAGCAGGCAGGAAAGGTTCAATGGCAAGCAGGCAGCCTTTGTCTGGCCATATCAAGACAGCAAATAAAATTAGTAGGAATAACTTGATGATTTGTAGCAGCTTTCCTCAGTGGACCCCCAGGAAGTTCAAAGGGGAACTCTGCAATATGATACAAAATGAGAAAAGGATCCAAGCACTGGCCCCCAGGTGAAATTAAACCCAGAATCCAGAGCAAGGGAAGTTAACATCCTTAAAATCATGTGTTTCAAATCAACTTTCAAAAAGGCCAACAAACAAACAGCCTGCAGGAGGTTTCCATGTTTAAAAGCTGCCCAGAAGTAACCACACAAGGTGCAGAAAGGAACACAGAAAATCTGTCAGCCCTGAACTTTAAACAGTTTTCTCTGCACATGCGAAATTTTGGAATTAGAAGTCCCCCTCTGGTTTCTCTTTTCCCTCTTTCCCTCTTTCTGCAGTTAGCAGAAACTTGATAATAATTTAATAATAATAACAATAATAATAATAACAATAATAACAATAGCAATAATAATAATAAATAATGTTGAGCTGGTAGAGAAGAAGTTTAGTCTAGATGGTAAAAAGAAAAAAAGCTGCAAACAACTCTCTAAAGAAGGATGAAGGGGAGAAAGAAGATGTGGTGGCAGGCAGAGCCTCCCAGCCTCACCTGCCAGGTTTGTGGATGAATTTCTGCAGCCTGGCCTTCACCTCGTCATAGGTGAGGAATGCCATGTAGCCAGGGTGAGTCACTGCCAGGCTGTTCCAGTTCCTCAGCAGAGATGACCAGGGCTGGGGAAGCACCAAAGAAATGAATTAACCACACACTTCTGCAAAGGCTCCTGAATCAAAGGGTTCTTCAGGTAGAGAAATGTGTTCCTGCTCCAYCACAAATCCAGCAGAGAAACCAAARCATTYAYTCCCATGCAGCACCTGGCATTTRAGTTTATTCTTTGYTGGGGATAAAATCATCACCTAAGACAGACCTTAATCAAAACTGCTGTAATAAAATACAAAAGAAGTCACTGAGGTCACAGCTTGAGAACAGCCATCAATTGTGCAGCTTCTGCAGAGAAAATGACTCACTGGCCCAGCCAGGAGTTTAATGAGGTTCCTGATTCTGCACAGACCCAGGAACCATGAGTGCTCTGCTCTCCAGCTTCCTGCATGGCCTGGGGACACTGAGCTGCCCTCTGTGGCTCAGTTTCACTGGCTGTGCCTTGTGACTGTTCCTCAGCAGCCCAACCTCACTGGGGTGTGGCAGAGCTGAATAAAGAATCCACCACACACATCTCAAATACGTGCCCCAAAAATTTGAAATCTCTCCACCCTGAGAAGGGCTTAGGTGTGTAAATCTCACCTGATTTTTCCAAGTTTTTTGAACTCATCTACAAGAAGGTACCAGCATTCCCYAAGAACTCTGCATCCCCTGGAATGTGCAGCAGCTCTTGACTTGTTCTTTATGCACCACACTTGGAAAAAGTGCTGAATGAGATCAGCTACATTGCAACACCAAACATGGGAATTTTTCATCTAGACATATCTTAATTACAACCCACCCCATCACATGGGAAAAGGCAAGTCAGAGCCAAAGAAGTAAGTGATTGTTCTTGTAAATACCCAATTGTACCATCAAGAAGCTGTGTTTTTGAATCTGGCACTATCAGAGACTGTGGGGAAGGGTTTTTACCTACTATTAATATCCCTTCAGTGACACAGAGATTTCTCACACACACAGACACGTTCACAACATCCTGGCTGGGTCAGTTCAAAAGATAGGAAGCCCAAATTTCCATGCTTGAGCTCCATCCTGAACAACCCCCCCCCCCGGCATGGAAAAGAAATCTGACAATAAAGAAAGGGATGAGGGAAGACAGAGATAAACTGAGCTTCACATTTCCTGCCTTGCAGAAGCTGTGTCAGAGCTTCAGTCTCAAAGTGACCTTTGAAAGAGAAAACCTGATTCATGGCAGGATGCTGAATGTGCCTGGGAGTTGCTGGGTATATTTAGGGATWTCTTTATTCTACAGCCAGAAATATCACCCACTTTTATTGCAGTATGGGGTCTGAAGTATTATTCCTTAAAGGATGGCAAGACAAGCAAATCCCATCCAGTACCAATAATGTGCATAAAAAAGGAGCACTGAGACACTTCAGGTGACTCCCAGTGCTCAATTCTCACCTGGAAGAGGCGTGTGAAGATGTCAAACTCAAAGACTGAGATGTAGTCATTGCAGGTCAGGTCGATGGTGGACTTCAGGGCCATGGCCTCCAGCCCTGAGCTGATGGGATGCACCTCGTGCAGGGCCTGCCTGAAGCTCTTCCAGGGAACAATGGTCCTGGGGAGAAGGAGGAATGGAAATGCCTCAGGAACACCAGCACCACACCTACACATGGCCTTTGTGAGTATCCATGTTGTGGTAACAGAACAGAGAGAAATCAAACAGCCACAAGAGAATCATTCACGTCACACAAACACACATTTCTTGGTGCTGCAGGAAATCAGCACCAAATGAACTCAAGACAATTCTCTCTGCACATGAAAAATTCTGGAATTAGAAGTCCCCCTCTGGTTTCTCTCTTTCTGCAGTCCTACCACAGCATCACTTGATAATAATTTCACAACATTGCAGCTGGTAGAGAAGTAGTTAAATCAGATGGTTAAAACAACTCTCTAAAGAAGGATTAACTGGAGAAAGAAGATAATCAGAAGCCAAAACACAGGCTCCTGTTTAAAGGAATATTTTCTTTTTTCCAATATATCAAGTGGCATAGAAACACAGAAAGAAAATGCCTCACTTCAGACAACTGTGCTATTCATGAGTAAATACATTATGGCTTTTTGTTCTGACAGCTACTAATTAAACTCTTTAGGTGAAGTACCTCAGCTCCCTCAGTTTGAAAGCAGCACCCAAACCATTCACTTTAATCCCCAAACATTGCTGTGAACACCTCCATGGTTCATTTAGYCAGGGTTTCATTAGATACAGAAATTAAACCTGACATTTCAGCAGCCTGCACACAAAGACTGCTGCATTTCCCTCTCCCCTTCACTCTTAGCAAAGCCATTTTGTCAACAGAAATTCAGAGAAGAGGAGAGGTGAGTAAATGATTGGAAAGACTAATTGGAGGGAAGATGAAAAGAATRTAATGTTATTGCTTAGCTAAAGTACAACCCATGTTGGGGGCATGGTAACCTTTGGAAGAAGAAAGGATTATTTTGCATAGCTTGTGGAGCTTACTTACAAGTTAAAGAATTAAATCAAGGAGAGGAAAATTTAAGCTGAATAATCAAGGGAAACACTGTGACAATACAAGAGTCTCCTGGGGAGACTGGGGAAAGATTCATCACTTCAAACATTTAAAACCAGACAGGACAAAAACTGGGAAATTTAATGCAGGAATAATTCCTTACCTCACCCCAGAGATGAACCAAAGGACCAGCAGGYCTCTCCCATCATTTATTTTAACCTGACAAAGCCCTTTCTGAATGGCCAAACAGAATTCTTCAAAAACACTGGGTGCAATTTGCTCCCACAACTCTTATTTCCAAGCACACTTAGACACTTACTTTTCACCAAAAGCCTTTCTCCAAAAYTCTGCAGCATCTGCCTTGGTGATCCGGAACGTGTCCCCCTGGAAGAGGCCACTGGGGAAAATCCCTTTCAGTTCTGCCAGCATGTGGCTGAATATCAGGGACAATTTGGTCAGGTTCCTCCTGCAAAGGACAAAAAAAAATACTTTGTTTTAGGAAAAAAGAGTTTAGCATTCTGAGCAAAGCAGAAGCAGCATTTATTGCAATTCAAGAATGATCCCAGCATGCACARCTCTTATTTGGGGCTCTCTTTCAGGTGTTTCTCCAGCATTCATAACATCCAAAACATGGGAACTACCAGCAAGGTCTGTTTGTCAAGACATTTTCCACAATGACAAACTCTGTATAACCTCTTCAAGGTGGGCAGGCAAAATCCTCCCCTGGAAAAGCACATTCCCAGCAAATGTGCAAAAGCAATGCTCAGACCTCACCTACTGGGTATTGAAGACAAAACCTCATCAGCCTTGGGTCTGAAAAYTCCTTCTGAGARCACATAAAACTACTCCTGCCCCAGMCAATGGAAGCTGGATGTCTCTGCAGGTCTCCAGAGGCTCCCAACACAATGGATTTGCTCAGGGAATGGCTGATCAGAACAGGCCCAGGCTCCCAAGGGAGTGCAAAAACACCTGCAGGTTTTTCCTAAAAGGGTAACAACTCAAAAGCTCCATGGTCAGGGCACCAGCTACAGAAGGAATTCTGCTTTTTGCCATTTCATGTCCAACAACAGCAGGTGCTTGGGATTAACAGGAGGAAAAGCTGCTCTTCCATGAGCTGTGCCATTGCCCAGCTGTCTCTGGRTGTGCTGCACACTCACACTGGGTTTGGCATGGTAAGGAATTCAAAGCTGGGTATTTCTCTCTGCACTGAGGAGGGGAAGGCTCAGATTCTGAGCTTGGGAAGATGATTTAAWTGGAAATTCACACCCCAGTTCCCTCCCTCATGGAGATTCCCACTGTGTCCCTGCAATGTCTGATAAACACCAGAAAAACTGCAAATCAGAGGTGGGAGCTGAGGACTTCTGAAAGGCATCACTCCCATAAAATGGCAAAAAAAAAAAAAAGAGGACAGTTTGTGTTAGTGCAAGACAAAAAAGCAAACACCAGGCTCTTATCAATCATTTCATCCAYCTACAAACCAAGCAAAAAATGATGGGCTTTTTTAAACTGAGTTTATAAAAATAGAGGCTTTAATAAACCTGCTAATGAATTTGTACTCTCCAGCACAATGTGGGGAAATGTGGTATGACAGACAAGCACTCGGAGGCATCTCTGACCCTGAACAAGTGCAYGGTTTAAACAAAACACTGCAAGGAGACAGGGAATTTTCCTGTGTCCTGTTGTTTATCTCTTCTGCCCCAGCTGAGCTGCAGGAAGTGCTTGCACTCAGCTGAGCACATCAGTTAATGAGAGAAGTAAGAACTTCCTCAGGCTTAAGGGGGGATAAACAAATGGTTTTACACACACACACACTGAAGGACTTGGTTTCCAAAACCTTTCTGGACAGCTGAACATTTTAAATTCTCRAGGTTATCATATATTTTTATAAATATTCAGCTATGTTGTAGGTAAATAATAGGAAAAACCACAGGAAGTGAACATAAAGAGCAGCAAATTGCAGAATATTTTGTGTTGGTGGTTTTTACATACARCAAATAGTTACTAACCCTATGCTAAAAAGACATTTTCTTTATTTTAACAATTTGCATATTTGTGAATGTATACAGACCAAATAAACACTTGCAATTATAGAGAATATATTTATTGGGGTATCAAAGCTTACTGATGATTGTTTATTTTCAGTAACATCAGAACTGTCCTTATTGCCACTGCCATGACTAAACAGATGTGAATGGACTCCCACAAAAAGGGGGATGGATATTTAAAGAACATTTATGGGTCTTAGAGTGGAGATTCCCAAACACACACCTCCAGCACTGTAATTTTTCAGAATTTTACCTAAACACAGTAATCCACACAAAACCAATGGCTCCACCAGAGATAAATTAATTTACAAGTTGAAGAATGAAACCTTATAAGCTAAATCTTACAAGAATGAATTAAAATTAAAATAAAACAAGTTCAAGAATGAAATGCCCAGGCCAGCTTGGGAAGAGCTGAGTGCAGCACCTAAATCCTGCTGCTGGGGGATTCAAACACCTGTGAGCCAACGTTASCCAGGGAGCTCAGCCACATCACTGAACTGTCCCCAGAGTGTGCAGGCAGCTGCAGGCAACACCTGGGCCAGCCTCCAAGAACCAGAACTGAGCTTCTGTAAGCACAGAGCTCCTGTTCTCAGGTGGGATTTCACACCCCCCAGTGCTTTCACACCCAAGTGCAAAGTGTTCCGTTCATCATGGGCAGAGATAATGAATCAGCAGTGAAAACCTAAAAAGCCAAAGATTTTTTCCACTGYATACAGCAACCAAATGTCTCACTTGTGAGGAAACCTGCAGCATGGAGGGATCAGCCCTTGTGCACAGAGAGTGAGAATTGTTTCTGGAAGAAKYCAGACACAGCTCCAGTCCCTGCTGTCAAACCCTGCAGCCCCAGCACTCACCGGGCTCTGCAGACACAACTTTGAGGAACCAAAAGCAGCATGAAGCAAGAGAGTTTCCTCAGCCACCCCATGGCCCTCCCTCCTGYGGTTCTGCTCCTTCCTGCCTGCCTCAGGATGGCTTTGCTCCACGCATCTCTGTGGAATTCAGGAGGCTGAGGAGACATTTCCAGGTGCAGCCCCCCAGTGCCAGCCCAGGTGCTGTCTCCCCCCAGACCCTCAGCTGGTTTTTCTCTCCCAGTTTCCTGGACAGAAGTGTTTTTCCAGTGTAGGGGCTCTGCCTTGGAAAGCCATTAAGGGCAGAGGATGGTTTAATCGGGGATGTCTCTCTCTCTCAGCCACGCTGACACAATTAGTTAAATTAATGTGCTTCCTGACTGAATGCCTTTTCCCCTCAAGGCAACGTTAACGTGGCACAACCATTTCTGCCACTGCTAGCGAGGATTTTTTTCATTTTCTTCCAGTATTTCCCACCTCCTTCAGAGCTACCCAGCTGCCACAGGATAATTGAGCTCCTCACACGAGGCAGGGATCAGCTCCACAGGCTGATTCAGTCACAATATTGTGCTCACATGCCACAGCTGACGTGCACACACTGTCACATCTGTAAAGCTCATTCTGYTGAAGGCATGTTACAAACAGAGGAATCAGGAGCTGTAGCACAAGAAACCAACCTCAAAATGCTTCACTTCTCTGGAATTATTGTCCTTAATCTTACACTCTTACCACCAGATTCTGTTTAGGTGAGTGACAGCGAGGTAAGTGCAAGCTCCACTACTTCTGAAARCACAAACCACAAACCCACAGGTTTTTTCCTATAACTGCACCTTGCCATTTTGTACTTGAAGAGCTAAAAAAATAATTAAAAAAAAAAAATTTAACGACTCCAACAAGTCAAATGCACCTTTCAGAAACCACAAAGATGTGAGCTTCTCATGTCACACGGGCTTGCAGATGCACCAGGCATTTTGATTTCAGCACAGAGTTTGATGTGCCTGCCTTCAAAAAGAACTTTGATGCTGAGCTCCCAGCCCAGCCAGGACTTTTCTGTGTGTTCATGAGTGGAAATGCTCGAGGTGATCCCAAGCTGGCTTTTGTATCCCTGAGGCAGCTCGGGTGTCCTCTGCACCGGGTTAAAAATAGAACAGCGGAACTACTTTCAACAAAACTTGCAACACAGGAAGTGAATGAAATTCCACTTAACCATTGCTGGGCTCAACAGAAAGTACCTTATTGATAGGATTTCCTCAGAGTAACTCAAAGAATAGATTAATATTCAATTTATTGCTTGTTCTGGAGGATTTTTCACCATCAGCTCCTTCTTTTTCAGTGCTTCAGGTATTACGGGGCAGTTTCTTGATGCTCTGCTGAGCCCTGGCACTTTTTAGGTCACATAAATATATTTCAACACCTTGAGCTCTGTGAGCAGAGCCTGCCCATCACTTCAAAAAGTCACACAAAGCACACTGCAGGCCACAAACCAGCCAAAAACGTTCTATGTTCCTATCAGTATGCAAGTGGATGTGAAGCAGAAAGGACATGAGGCCACTGTGCTGACCACAAGGACCAAACCAASTGACCTTTAAAGGAGCTGCACTTATTGTTTTAGGCACAAGTGTTGGTGTTGCTTTTTTTTTCACTGTTAAGAAGCAAAAAAAATCCACTTTAAAATTTAAATTTTAGAGAAAAGGCTTTRAAGAGAGAAATGTATTTGATATTATTAATAGCCTTTAAAGAGCTCAACACACACTCAGAGGACTGACAAGGTAAAGGATAAAATTTTCACTTAGGTAACAGATAAATTTATTTTACCAGATTCAAGGGGACTACACAACAAACATGCTGCTCAGGACACTCCTCACACACCTAATTTTGGGCTCTCTGCACTGGAATCAAAGTTTGTATTGCAGGGGCTATTGGCAACAGTTAAAAACAGAGCACACAAGTCTCAGAAAGAAGGAAGATTCCATATCTCGTGATCCATCCTCAAAACTGGGAATGACAAGGAGCTGGGGCAGATATTAAAAAGTTCTTTATTTTATTCTTTATTTCTGGCACATCCTGCCCAGAGAAGCCCWGGCTCCATCCCTGGCAGTGCCCAARGCCAGGCTGGCACAACCTGGGACACTGGGACACGTCCCCACCCATGGCAGGGGCTGGATGGGCYAAAATCCAAGCCCAGGAATCCCCAAAGTGCCATCCCAGCCCTGAACATCCCAGCCAAGCACCCCAGAGACACCCTACACTTGCCAAGCAGCAGCAGCATTTTTGCCAGCACGGAGAAATCCATCCCATTTCCAATGATAATTACTACAAATGAAGCCATGTGCTTGTAATTCCACCCACAACAGCAAGTCCACAGCCTCCCATAAAACTCCACAGTTTTATAGGCTCTGAGAGGAAAGGGGAATAAAAAATCTTCCTTCCTTATTATGCAATCGTCTGAAAACTTGCATTTGTCCACAAATTGGTTTTCAAGCCGGTGGTCCAATTTTAGACAGAAGGAAAACTATAATGAATGCAAGCTCAAGCCAATTATGCTAAGTGTTACTTAAGTTCCAAAACTATCACCTAAACTGCAATTTAAAATCGAATTAGAAAGAAATAATTCACATTCCTCCCCTCCAACACCATTTGCATGATAATGAATTTCTTCTCGGGTAATAAGCAGTTAGTTAGTGTTCATATGCTGGAGCCTGGCAAGGAAACCTTTCTTGTGGGCAGCTTTGGAGCCTGTTCTTTTCTTTAAGATGTTCTAATTTAAATGCAGATGTAGACTTCACACTAGTGGGTTTTGTTTAAATAAAAAAAAAAGTGCTGCTGCATTGGAAGGAAGTGACAGAAAGAGGACTCACACACACCATTTTGAGTTCCACATTTTGCACTATCTCGTTCTCACTGGGCAGGAATGTGTGCAAGAGGTCTCAAAGATGAGATTAGAGCACCAACCCCCCTCCTCCCAGAGGCTTTTGTGGTTCAGGGTTTAACACAAGTGTTCTCCAACTTTTTCCTCTTTAAATTCCAACCTCTTTCTTTTTCTTTTTTCTTTTTTAAATTTTTTTTTAAGTCATTCTTCATGCACTTCCTTCCCCCTCRGAGATATGCATGGTCATTTCCAGGAGACATTAAACACTGCTGCCTTTTTCCTGTGTAAATTAGTGAGTCTTAACACAGGAGCTGGAGAAGAATATGAAATCCTGCTGAGCCAGCATCCCCATGGCTGTTGTCAGAAGAACAATTCAACACGGACCAGCTTCCCAAAGCTTTTTTCCACCTCCATGCTCTGTGGAAAAAGTTTATTATATTCTCTGCTTAACCCCATTTTCKCTGCAGATATATTTATTTTTTAACTGGCTTTGTTAACAGTCAGCTGAACTAGAAAAGTAATTTGTACTATTCCTTAAATATCCAGTCCACATCCTGAGAAATGCTTTCTCCTCACTCACCCTGCAGCTTCCACAGTTCTAATGTGGAAACATTTGCAGAGGTCTGATTTTATTTAGAAAATAACCTCTCTGAATTTTCCCTCCTTATAAACTGCTTTAACATCATTAGTAAATTTGATTCTTTGGTGAAAAATGGACTCTTCAGCCTAATGAATCCTTTCCCAAGGAACAGACAATTCCTCTACCTGTCYCCTGATCAACAAGTTATTTTTCACTCCTGCCATGTCAAGTACAATCTATTTACACAACTGCTGCAAGAAGTAATTTATGYAGTGAGGAAAGCTGACAAATTGCAAGCAAGAGGGCTGAGAAGTCAAAGATTTCTGTAATGGAAACAGAAAATAAAATAGTCCAGCAAAACCAGCAAGSCTCTAAATGAAACTGAAATTGGGATCTGAGGCAGGTTCAACATGTTCACAGTAAGAATGGCACTGTCAATCACATTGCAGGGAAAAATCTGATTATTTCATGCTTTTTTTTTGTTACAAAGCAAACTCAAGAAGTTCACAATAGAGAAGTCACATCTTTGCCCCTGGATGTATAAAGAAAAGGAAGCAGCACCTCTGGAAATGTGCTCAGCCTCCAGAATTCCTAATTCCTGCACACAGCCAACCAATCACTGAATGATTTGCCTTGACCTTATAACAAGCATCCAACAAAACACCCAGAATTATTAACTCTAGAAACACCATTTGATTCCAAGCCTGCAGATGTTCCTTTTACCTATCAAAACCCAGAGGAGCAACACAGAATCTCTAATAAAAACCCCAAAGTCACCCCAAGTTGCAGCTGATCTACTCTCTAAAATTCACTTTTAGAGTTCCTGCTCCTACCTATCAGTCAGGAAGTGCACACAGAGCTTTAAAAGCACCCTCAGCAGCATGAATTTTTAAACAGACATGGAAGTGAGCTAAAGCAGAATKGAAATAGCATCTAGAAAGCTCTCCTAACAACACAACTGAGTTCTCCTCACAAAAATCACAGAGAGTTTAAGGCAGGAGAGGTACAACCATGGGTAATTTATGTATTTATAGTCTGAAGCACTGCACATATAAAAAATTCAGATTGAGGTTCTATTTGTTTCTTTTACACAMTGCTGATCATCTTCCAGAAAGCTTCTCCCAAACTTGGAATATCTGAATTTATGAATGTATKAATAAGTTATTATTAATATTGAACTTATTAATTTCTTACATCTTACTAAAAATATTAGCATTTTTCTTCAGCTGCTAGCAAGGTGAGAAAAYTTCAGTTTCTCCACCTTAGATTAGTATACATATTTTATATCTCCAGGTGCATTTCTAGCAGAAATTMATTAAATTTAATTAACAAATAGCACTGAAGTGATTGGGTTCCAAGAGCTCCCACAACCCTGCAATCTGGCACTGGAGCATTTAACAGATCCCCCAAACCAAACCCCTCATTCTTTGTGTAGGTACCTCCTGAACTGGGGCACAAATCACTGCTCTGATCTTGTCCTTTTTTTGGGGACAAATTCAAGAACTGAGAGTGTTGCCCAGCTCATATAATAAGCACAAGGAGAAGGCTTTCTCTGCTTCAGGATCAGTCCCTGCTGCTTCCTGGGCTGTGCAGAGCAGAGGAAGATGCCATCAGAGAGGCCAGGATGTGATGCTGCTTTAATGCCCGTGTTTAACACCAGTCTCCCCACAGTTCCTTCCCTGCTGAAGCTGTTTATTCCTAAATGGGACAATTAGCAATTCCCCCAGGACTCTGGGAGAACAGCAGCCCCTGCTGCAGCCCTGACAGCCACATCCATCAACCTGCATTTCCCCTGCTCCCTCCAGTCAATTAGCTGGATTACAAACCCACTGGGATGATTAACTCCCTGGAATTACTTCTCTTTGCTCCTCTCTGAACAACCAAGGCACTGGAGGTGGGAGTTTGCATTCAYGACTGACACAGCCATCATTTCCTCATCAGATGCTCCAGATTTATGACAGATCACAATGCACACACAGTTAACAACAACCCTAAAAGAAACTTCCATTTCTTAATCCATTCTTCAACACAGTCACAAGCAATCCAGTGCACCAGCAATGCCTTCTGGAGCCACAGCCTCTCCAATATCATGGAATATGCTACACAGAGTTCAGAATTAAACCAGAAACATGTGCCAGCACTTTTTCCCCCCTCCAGTAACTCCAGGCTGCTGCCAGGCTGTTAACCACATTCTCCCCAGGGCAATTATGTTCAGCCACTGGGTGGTTTTCACATTTTTTTCCACCATTTAAAAAAAAAATAATTCAACATCTACTCCAAAAAACCTGAAATKAGTTTAGTGTTAATGTCATAGGGTGATTTTATGATGCTTGTATCTCCAAATTGTCARTTCTGTTTGTGTCCTCCCAAATTTGCCCTAAACCAGGACAGATACAAATGGATGCCTTGGACATCTCTGCCTGTTAGACCCTGCACAAACATTGATCTTTCCCAGAGCTTTACTCTACTCTGAAATCACCTTGTCTTTCCTTTTCTTAAAGCTGGATGAGGAAACACCTTCTTAGGTACATTAAATTCATATTTCATGGATTTATTAATTGAATAATTAATAAYTGATTGAATTGAATTTTATATTTTGTTCAAGAGAGCCTTATAYTCAGCAAGTGCAGTTTCTACCTCCACCTATCCTTTTTTTAAGTGCTGTTCACCTTGAAGATGCCCCTTGACCTCACCAATGCCTCTTCACAAAATGAAAGACGAGCTGACAACTCATCCACCTTAAACACAAAGCTTCCAACGCATTTCACTCCCACAATAAACACTTCATTTTCTCMGTTACCTAGGCTGGGAGTTCTCCTCATACATCCTCTCCTTGCCTTCCTTGAAGAGGCTGATGGTCTGCTTGGTTTTCTTCATCAGGTTCTCCATGAAGACACGGAAGTACTCGTTCTCGCCCAGGCTCTCCATCTTGCCCTCGTAGCGCGACAGGATGGTGCGCAGGTGCTGGTACGTGTCAGGCAGCAGGTCCAGGATGTAGGGAGGGCTGTTCTTCAGGGCCAGCTTGGGGTTCTGACACAGCCTGACCACCTGTGGGAGATGGGGAAGCAGCTTTGTGAGAGGAGCACGACTGGGGGTTCGGCGCAATTCGCTGTGGCAAACGTGATGCTCTGAAACGTTTGCTGCAACAAATCCCCTTTGCTGGTCAAGCCCAGGTGGAAYCCCAGAATCACTGAGGCTGGAAAAGACCTCTAAAATCCAGTCCAACCTGGTCCTCACCTCACCAATCAGACCAAAGTGCCACATCCAGGCCTTCCTTGGACACCTCCAGCACCGCCCTGAGCAGCCCCTTCCAAAGGACACAACCAACACCTGACCATCCTTTCCATGGGGAAATTCCTCCTGGTGTCCCACCTGAACCTTCCCCTGGTGCAGCCTGAGGTCATTTCCTCTAGTCCTGTCACTGCTTGCCTGGGAGCAGAGCCCAGCCCCCAGCTCACTGGAACTTTTTTTCAGGGAGTTTTGGAGTGATAAGGTCTCCCCTGAGCCTCCTTTTCTCCAGGCTATTTTCTCCAGATAGTGAGCCCAGCCACCATCAAAGAATGCARTTTCTGGGCTGAAGTGCATGTGGACTGATGAAACTCATGATAGTCAATCTGTGTGACAGGGGAGGGGAAAGGAAGCCACTTCAGCATCCACCATAGCCAAATTTTTCCATTATCTAAACTAAGAGAATGAAAGGGAGAGTTGATGGCAAAGCAGCCATCTGAAAAATTAAGTAGTGAACTTTCAGTTCTGGAAAGGAATGGAGTTAGAGTTGTGAGGTCAGTTTTGGATCAAGTTTACAAGGTAAGAAGCAGCAGTCTAACACTTCTATATTCTGTGATCTCCAGCAAACTTCAGCACAAAATGTAGCTACACTTTCCTAAAGTCCTTCCCTATAATTAATATTAACTGGCTGCTTAACACCCAGCACATAAATGAGGTCTAAAGTCCTGACATTGCCAGGTATGAGGGAATTACAGATATCAAACAGTGCAGAATGCAAAACTCAAGTAAAGTGGATAAGAAAAAGCAAAAGCACCATTTAACATCCTTTTGCAGTACCTCATTTCCACAAAACCTTGTGAAACCTTCAAGAGGAATTGAGCAGTTCCCTACAGTGCATGGTTAAATACCTACTTCCCTTAAAGATGGATGGTAAACAGAGTCATTCCTGCTGAAACACTTCACTTTGCCACTCAGGCTATGTGCAAAAAGCAGCCTTGTGAAGTGCCACCTCCAATTTTATCTGACCTGAGCAAGGTTCCATTGCAGCCAAGGGAAAGGCACAAAAGCTCAAAGCAGAAAAATCAGGCTGCTGGTAAAAAATACAAACACCTCAAAAAGCCTCTGCAAGAATTCATGGGGAAAACAAACTACCAGAACTTTCCTTCCATTTTGAGGAGGCTGCCAAGGTTTTAAGATAAAGAGATGGATGGCCAGGCAGCTGACTTAGTCAATTGATGCTGATGCCTCAACTGCTGCTTCCTTGGAGCCTGTGAACATTGTACAATGAACCATATCAACAAATTGAGTCAACACATTTGTGCCCTGCAAAGAAAAAAAAATAGTTTCACTATGAGCATGAATAGGTTCTAAATATGCTCCTCAGACCCAGCTGAGCTGTGCTCTGGGCAGCAAAACCTTGTCTTCAGCAGAAATTGTTTATTATACAGTGGGCTGAAAACCTTAACAAACACAGCTCTGAGGAGGAAGCCACATTAAGCAAGCAGAGCCTGCACTTCCCTCAGCCAGCTGGAAATAGAGAACAATCTGGCTGTTACCCTTTGAAAATACCCAGCCATGGGAGCAGCAGACCTGCTGCATTTCAGGCTTTGATAGCAATTAGAACAATTCCCCCCCAGCAGCAGAGTTCTGCTCATTCTCAGAGCCCCTGCAAGATGTACATACCTCAAACACTTAACAGAAAGGTCAAAACTGCTGGTATTTTATTATCAAAYCAACTTCTTTATTTACCAAGCAGACCAAAATTAGCAAAGATGAGCAGTTAAACACTSCATAACAAGGAACTGCTGCCTCCTGAGCAAACTCAGTGCTTTTATAACCCAGCAGCAGCAAAAGCAGTGGCATTTTCTTTGCTTCTCTACGTGTGCACTTGCAGCATCATGACAACATCCAAAGGAATGTTCCCAGCCCTGGGAACAGCTGCCCCTCAGCAGCCTTCCACAGGGACCAGCAACGTGGAAGGAAAYTGAGCAAAAAGCAGAAAAAATATTTTTTTTCTTTAGGTGTGATGGCAACAAACAGAAGCAATCCATGGTTTTAAATTATCATCCAGAAGTTTGCTTGGTTTATGTCTTCTTTTAGGGAGACATTTTTGGGGTTTTAGATACAGCAATAAAGTTTAGCATGAAAAGAGGTGGGCCTGTGAAGAACCTGAAAATTGACTTCAGCCATTTCCATTTTCCAAATGCAAGAGGAGAAAAGAATCAAAAACCAGTTTTCCCAACTGAGTTTTGAGGAAAGAATCTGTTACCTACTCATTCTAGGGAAACTAATCCCATCTAGATCTTCAAGGCCTGGAGTTGAATATTTCCCCTCAACAATCTGCAGCTTGCCTTGACTAATTCTGGATTTAAGAGTCCCAGGCCTGATGAGCATCCAGGGTCTACTTCCAGGTCAGATTTTCCCTTTCAGGGCAGTTCTGAAAACTCATTTTTTCCTTCCTTTAGCAGCTGGACAGCCAACTGTACTAATATCACATCTCATTCCAGCATAAGCCAACAGCAACACAAAACCTACTCAAACATCTCTTATCTCYTGCTAAATTTGGCCTTTCTTCTACTCACAATGAAGGTGACCTGCAGTGGCACTTCTCTATATCAGTTCTAGGAACTGAATGGTCTCAGGAAACCCTTTAGAGAAGCTTTATCTCAAAGCTCCTCTTCCTCCTCCCTGCCTTCCCACATTTGTTCCACTCTGCTCCATCCCAAGCAGCAGCTCATGACTAACCCACCTATTCCTCAAATACCACCCACAGCAGTGAACTCCAGGGGGCTGCAATTCATCTCTGCTCTGCAGAGAAATGCATAAATATCACCTCATTCAGAAGGGCAACATCCAGCAGGGATGGGAAAGGGCTATTTTATGTCCATGCTCTGTGTGACCACTGTGGGAGGAATGGTACTGACAAAAAAAAAAAAATGAGGGCTTCAAATGAAAGAATCTGAAAGACATAAATATGTCAGGCAGCTTATGGAGAGCATTACAGGGAAAATATTTGGACAAGAATCAACTTGCATAGGAAATTCATCAGTCACATCCGAAAGCAGAGATGCACAAATGCTTTGACAACACCAGCTAATTATGCAGCCTAACAAATGAGGTCGTGAGTGGAGTGTACCCACACAGACACAGCACGCAGCTCTCAGAGGCAAAAACATCATCTATTAAACATGCACACAAGCAGGWTTTTTTATCTGCACCTGGAATTGCACATTCCTGGCCCAGAAATCTAACCCATTCCATTCATTTAGCCCTTCTCACCATGAGCCTCTCTGGGTTTTTTGCTGCACCACTAAATAGATTTTAATTCAGATGTGTTCTCTGGAGTGTGCATAAGGACTGCTGAAATCTGACTGAAATCTGAAAGGCTTTTCAGAGCCAGCTCTCTCCTTTTGTACAAATCAGACTGAACAAGGCTCCAAGCCTGAGAGCTTCTGGATGCTGCCTGTGAGTAAACCTGGWGTCAAAAGAGGTTGGTGTCACTTGTGACAAACACAGCAGCAGCCTGGGCTTTTCTGTCARTGGAGAGAGAACACATCCAACCTGCTATAAACACCTAAAGCTGTGAAATTTCCCCCCAAGACACCTTTTAAAATGCTGTGATCATCAGCTTTTTTTTCAGGCTAGCCATTTCCTTCAAACAGAGCAGGTTATGAGGTCAAACACAAGTTGATCTAGGTCTCCATATTCTGTCCATGAAGATGTGCATTCTAACAGGTCACACTTATTGAGGGTCCTGTTTCCATGCCCCAAACTGCCTTTCCTACATCAGCACTCGTGCTTGGCCCTCAGTGTCTGTAACAGAGCCACTGGCACTTCTCAAAAGTGCTTTTTCCTTTGCCCCAGCCTCGCTGGAGGTGATCAAAGCCCATCACAGGCACAGCAAGGCACAACTATAAACCCTGCCTTTTGTTGAGCCAGCCAACACAGAGTGATTTCTTGGCAGGAACAGAATTTAATACGCCTTTAAAGAAGTCATTTGCTCTGCCTGCTTTTAGCACTTACTGCAGGAGGTTCAGACACTGCATGGATAAACAATGCAGGGGAAAGAGAAGGGAAATGCACAACCCTGAGGGGCAATTGGATGAGGGATGTCCAAAATCACTGGCTGCTCTGCTCCCAGAGGGGAAGGAGGTGGCCAGGTGACAGTCCCCAAGGCCTGGGGGCAACTTGGGTGACTCCACTACTTTTAGGGCCCTGAATTCAGTGTCCTGAAATGCACTGCATGTTTCAGACTGCAGCATGTCAAGCCTAGCCTTGATTTCAGGGCTAAACAGTAATCATCAATGAAAACTCCACTAAAATGTTGGCTTTTTATTTTCTGCCTATTTCTGCGTGCCTGTGCTCACTCACTTGATCCCTCCCTGACAACTCCCCAGGATTTCTGAAAACTCTGGACTGACCAGCACACCTAGCCAGGCCAGTAAATCAAATATCCCATCACACCAACAGGCCAAAAGGTCTGGTGTCCTGCCCCCGGCAAGAGCCATTTCCTGGCATTTTAAAAGGAGGAGGAGGAGGAGGAGAGGAGAGTCTTAATGACCCCAGAGAGCCGTGCCCCTCCTAAAGGTGTGGGACTGGAAAAAGGCCTTYCCAACTCCCACGCCACAAGTTTTTCTTGTTTAACATCACTTGATACTTTATCTTTCTGTAASCACTTGTACTTACTGCAAAAGGGTTTATTCAGGTTTTCACAGTTTTCCCCCAGTTTTAAGGGAAAGGTTTTGTCCT
>CADDXX010000863.1:96946-140219 GCA_902810485.1 Alauda arvensis
CGGCGCTGATTGGCGGGAGAGCCGGGCGGATGCGCGGTGCGGCGGCGTGAGGGCGGCGCGGCGGCCATGCTTGGTGCGGGCGGGGCGGGGCGGGGCGCGGTCGCCATGGGAACGCGGGGGCCGCGCTGGCCCCGCCGCCCCCGGGACGGAACCGCGGCCCTGGCGGCCCTGCCCGTGCCCCTCGCCGGGCTTGCGAAACAGCRGCGCTTCCCCTTTCCGGAAGACGCGTTCCCTTTTCTAAGAACGGCCCCCGCACGCGGGGGGAAGCGGCGCTGCACCGCCCGCCCTCTCCCAGAGAGGGATGTGCCCGAGGCGGGAGCRGCACCGGCATCCCCATGGCAGGGAGGGAATGGGAACGGGAGAGCATCCYGGGCATCTGGCAGGTACCTGAGGCATCTCCCCGCCAAGGCAGAGCCCACCGGGGCTGAGCCCCTGTTCCCGACATCCCGGATCCARCGGGAGAAGGGGCAGGAGCAGGGCAGTGAGAGAAAATGGGAGCGGGCAGTGGAAAGGGGGCCAGGGAATGAAAAGGGACCAGAGAGTGAAAAGGAGATCAGGGAGAGAAAGGGGAGCAGTGAGAGAAAAGACAACCAGGGTGTCAAAAGGAGACAAGGGACAGAAAAGGGAACCARGGAGTGAAAAAGGACCGGGGAGAGAAACAGAGCAAGGAATCTAAAGGGAACCAAGGAATGAGTTTGTCAGAGCCGGCACCACCAAACTTTAATAAAATTATAACATGAGCTTGACAGTCAGTTGAGTTCTGTTTCTTTGCTGCCTTCAGATCCTCTTTTCATCTCCTCTCCCAGGCAGAAAGACACATCCTTTTGCAAAAAGCAGCTGTGGCTGGTACCACACRGCACCAGCCTCACCGCAGGGGCTGCGACGGGAAACCAGGCAAAGGAAAACTGGGGGTGCTGCAGTCTGGCCGTATCAGTTTGGGGAACATGAGCACCCCAAACTCGGGCCTGGAGGTTGGACAGCACAGCCTCAACCCCTGCATCCAACCTCCCTTTGCTTCCCCTGTGGCACCCACTTGCTGAGGAGCCAGATGGACAGCACAGCAGGAAGCAGCACTAAACACAACAAGGGAGCCCGGCATGGATTGGTTATAAAACTCCCTGCCTTCATTTTATTGCCTTTGGTAAAGCTTGGTAAATATTTCTGGGACAGGCAACTCCTTGTCTGGCTTTAATTACCTGGGCAAATTTTCCTAAGGATTATATTGACCTCAAATATGTCAAGGTTTATTGAGGCCGTGTTCCTGAGGCTTTTCCCATTAGGTGCTAATGGATTCTGGCTAATAGTCAAGCCGGATTGACCACCAGCAGGTGCCCTGGCCAGCTCCACGCTACCACAAGTACCTGGGGAGAGAACTGGGGAGGGCAACACTGGCTCTGTGAGAGCCAAGTACAAAAATCACCATGGCTCTGATCCAAAGAGATCAGGGAACACGCTTGAGTAATTGCATTCCTGACTATCTGCTTCTCTGGGCGTTATTCACTCCACGTTGGGGCTGTARCTACATGTGAGACTTCAAGCAAAGGTTGATTTTGTTTGGGACTCTTCTGAGTGTCTCACTTGGGAGGGTTCCACTTGGGTTTATTGGGACAGATGCAGGGACCCCACACCTTGGTGCTGCTGGGGGCTCCCAGCCAAGCTTTTCCCACCTCTCCCTTAACCATTCAGCCCCAAACCARCCTGCAGCTGGCCAGCCCTGCTCCCTCCCGAACTGTCAGCTCCCAAAGGCTCTGCACAAGGATTTCTTGCACCCCAGCTGCCTGCACTGAGCTGGGAGGACACAGGGGCAGAGACTTCCCTTCCTGAGGGGCGATGCTCTGGTATCGCATTGCCGATCACACTTGAGAAGGGGCCAAGGTAAAAACCTCAGCCACAGGTTTGTGGTTCTTGGCCATGTGCAAAACCCCGTGCTTGTTTTCACTCTCCCACGCTCGGCAGAGAGCTGAAACTTCTCTGGGATGTCCCCCTGTCCCCCTCCCTCAGCATTGTCACAGCCCTGGCAGGGCATGAACAGATGCTCCTGATGTGTCACCTGCAAGGGGAGCCCTCAGGAACAACCCTTGCCATGGAGCACAAGGGATGCCTGCAGGAGTTTGCTCTCAGATTCCTGGAGGTGCAGTGCCCAGGGGCTCTCAGGATGGCTCTCAGCCCCTGCCCTCYCAGCAGCACACCTGGAGAGCTTCCTACATCCACTGCCCAACTCCAAGCTTGGGAAGAGAGGATGGATCTGGCCCTGGAACGTGCTGCCAAATCAGTGCTGTCCATAACATCACCCACACAAACAGCAGTGTGGATTTGTCCTTTAATCACACCCCAAAAGAGTGGTGCAGGAACRGGGTGGCGGTGGGTGGTGGACACTCACTGCCCACAGGTTCAGGGAGAGGATGTGAGGAGAAGCACGGGAGAGATGTCCATGCACGTGCAGATCTGAGCCAACCCTCAAGTCCCCTGGGTCAYGGTGCAGAAGGCAGTGCCTCAGCTCTCCTGGGAACTCCCAGAGCCTGGAGCTGGGCGAGGGCTTCAGTGCAATGTCCTGAGAAATCCCTGGAGGTAGCTGRGCAAGCAAAGACACAGGTCTGCGGTCGGGTTACAAGGAGCTGCCACTGTGCTTGATAAAAGCTCTGAGCCAGCCTCGGTGAGCAGAGACGAGTCCCTGGGAGTGTCATGCTGTGAGTCAGGCATGGAGACACGGGAGCTGCGTGTGCAGGGTCCATGCTGAGCAGTGCTGAGGCCCGAGGGGCTGGACGTGGCCCGGGTGGAGGTGCTGTGTGGGACAGCCTGACCAGAGGCTGCTGGGCTGTCAGAATGCCTGGCACAGCTTYGTCTGTTCCTCCTGGCGCTGGCTCTGCGGGGACACAGGTTGGAGGGGTCTGGGACAGCCTCCTCCTGGCAGCACCACAGGTGCCAGGGAAATGTTTGGATGGGCAGAAGAGGATGGGCACTGTGAGCAGTGCCCTGAGCAGTTACCTGTACGATCTCTATACTGTTGGCAGCYGCCATCAGCCAGGACAAAGGTCCCTTGGGTCCCACCTCAACCTCACAGAGTGCAGGGGAGCCACTGCGAGAAGGCAGGGAGGGCGTGCAGGAGCCTGAGGCGGGGTCGCTGTCCTCGAAGAACTGCAGCGGGGACAGCCCGATCTGGAAGAGCAGGAGAGCGATGGACAGACAGCCCCTGTGCAGGACAGCCACCCCACAAACACCTCACAGCACCCCAGGGCTCCCCAGGCAGAGCAGGAGCGCTCCCCCCAAACCCACCGAGTGGTAGAACTCGTCTCCAGCGGGGTCGATGACCAGCAGCGTCACCTGGTCCTGCTGGGCGCGGATCCTCTGCACCGTCTGCTCGTGGTCCAGCCCCTCGATGCTCTCGCCGTTCACCGCCAGCACACGGTCCCCTTCCTTCATCCCTGCCTGCTCGGCCGGCAGCCCCGCATCCACATCCCACAGGAACTGGCCTGCCACAGCGGGGCAGAGGCTCGCAGAGGGGAACTGGCTCTGCTGACCCCCGAGTGCAGGTGGGGACAGGGTCCCGTCGCAGGCACRGAGCCGTCAGCTCCTCCCAACCCTCAGAAATGCCTTGCTCAGGTACAAACTGCCCCTCTCAGCCCCCTCACCTACTCCCCCGAGCTGCAGTCATCCTCCTTGAGCAGGAACCCGTAGCCAGCAGGACCTTTCACCATGTGCAGCTCCCGGACCTTGAAKGGGAGCCTGGAGGTGTCCGCCAGGGCAGCCGTGACCCGCAGCCCCCGCAGGCGATAAAACTCCTCCACGGCGCTGGATGCCACCAGCAGTGTCACCTTGTTGCCGCTCTGCTTCAGCTGCATTGGAAGCACGGGGTGCTCAGTGACACTCTCAGCCCCATCCATCCCGAGCCCCCCATGGCAGGAGCAGGCACCTTTTTGGTGAGCTGTGTGTGTGAGTAGCTCTTCACACTGTCCCCGTTGAGCTCCAGCAGCCAGGAGCCCGGTGGCACCCCTGCTCTGTCCGCTGGCCCGTCCTGCAGCACCGACAGCTGGAAGGTGCCCTTGGTGCCTGCAGGAGCAGCAGAAGGGACACTTTGGGGTCAGTGAGGTGCTACAACGGGGAGGCTCGTGCTGGCAGCACCCTGCTTTACCTTCTGGACACGACACACTGAAGCCAAAGCCGCTTTTGTCCCTGGTGATGTGGCAGAGGCGCGGGCGGATGTCATCGGGCAGCATCCGGGACAGGTCCCTGCCCAGSGATTTGGCTGCTTCGTAGGAGTCACCATCCAGCACCGCCAGCAGCACCTGGTTCCCACTGGCCTTGATCTTCTGCACCACCTGGAAGGAGCCAGGCTGTGAACCCTGGGCAGGCACCCCTCTGSTGGGGTGGGATCAGGCTCCCTGGGGTCAGCACAGGCCGTGCATCCTCCGTGTGCCCCTGGCTGGGGAGGAGCCGGGCGTTCCCATGGCATGCTCCCAGCTTACCCTCAGGTGGTCCATGTGGTCCACGAAGTGGCCATTGACCTGGAGCAGGCGGTCCCCGTCCTGCAGCCCCCGGCGCTGGGCCACCCCCCCCAGCTCGATCTGCCGGATGACGTGGCCCTGGCAGCCCAGCTCCTCGTGCAGGCAGAAGCCGAAGGTCTCSGAGCTCTCCTTGGTCAGGAGGTAGAAGCGGGGCTCCCCCACGCCCTCGCCRTCTGTGTGGGGGCACAGCCCGTGAGCGGGGCCCTGCAGGGATCCTCACACAAGTTCTCCACCCGTTGCTGGGCTGGGGATGTGCTCATCCCTTCTGTGTTCACCTCCCACAGGTCCCCACAGTGGGAGAGAGCTCAGGGCTCTGCAGTGCCCAGGTGTCACAAGCCCCTGCAGACACCAGGACACCCAGGTGCCACAAGCCCCTGCAGACACCAGGACACCCTGGGAGATGAGGAGGGTGTGTATTTACCCGTGTCCTCTGTCAGTGTCAAGGCAGGGTTGTCGATCCCAACTTTGGGGTTAAATTCAAATTTTCTGAAATGACAAAGGGCAGGAGAGGCCACGTTAGTGCAGGGTGGCCTTGCCCCTGCCTCCCCCAGCCTTGGGGAGCTTGTTCTCCCAGAAAGGGCCAACTGGGRCCTGTGCCTCCTTTTCCTTGGGGAAAGCCAGAGTGGATTTCCCTCTTGGAGCATTCCCCACATCTCTCCTGAGCCCCAGAAAGCCCCTGGCCAAGGGGAGATCAGCACTTACATGATGGACATCTTGTCTCCCTCGAGCCCTGCAGAGGGAGAGGAGAGGTCAGCACAGGAGMTGGTGGGCTGGGAGCAGACCCCACGCTCTCGAGCACTCAGGGCTTGTCCACTCTCAGGCTGAGGCTGCCATGCCAGGTGAGGGGTTTTGCCGAGCCCACACAACCCCCTCTGTCTCTCAGCACAGGTTGTTCCTTGGCCCTGGCACCACTGTCCTGCATTCCCAACAGCAGGAGCTGCTGCTCAGGTCCCACGGGCACTCACTGCAGGGGCAAAGCAGGGCCARGCAGATGGGGCTCAGTCCTGGGGGTTTACAGGGCTCTTCAGGGAGGGGTGAGAAGGTTCACTAGGACCCCAGAGAGCTGCTGGAGCCAGGAGAAGGRAACAGAGACCTTTCCCCAGCACACATCCCCCATRAAARCCCTCCACACCTATTTGGGCACAAGAAACCCCAAACCCAGGGAGAGGGGATTCCTCCCCAGCATCCCCACKACGAGACATTTTCCTGCATGGCTCTGGCTCCTTTCCACACAGGCTGCCTGGGCTCTGACATTGCCTGGCTCCATGTGGCAGCAGGGCCTGTGTGTGTGGGGAAGGGTCTGCACAGGATTCCCCGGCACATACCTTTTGTTTGCTTCATGGCTGCAGGGATTGCCAGAGGGAGCAAGGTACAGGGTGAAGTGGCAGGGAAGTGTCCCCGCCTCTTCCAAGACGCCCCGGGTTTAATGGTTAAACAGCCCCGAGTCTCCCCTGCCCTCYCAGCCCCAGGGCACTGCCAGTCGGAGCTAGGAGCAGGGACCAGCACCCCGGGACACCCAGCTTGGGGACAGCTCCTGGTGGCTTCCAGGGGGACACACGGGGGGAAGAGTGACTGGTTCAGCGCTGGAGCAGAGCTGGGCTGCTCCATGCCAATGCTCTGGGATGGGGAAAGGCAGAACCCTCCACTCCAGCTGCTGCAGGGGTGGCTCCACATTCCTCCCCAGGAAGGGCCCGAAGAGGAGATCAACTCTTGCTACTAGTGTGCTTCAGTGGAAGTAAAGAGGTGCACTTTAATGCTCCCAAAAGATTCACAGACAAGCCCTAATCCTGCTCCCTGCCACTGCTCTGGCCAGGGTGCAGGGGTTGGCTTTCCACAAGCCCAAAAGAACAAAGTCCCATTTGCTTCTGGCCTGGTTTCTGTGCCATTCCCACACTTCAGCCCCAGCTGCAGATGAGGCTGAGCCCCAGACACCCAGCACCTTTGACAGCACCATCCAGCCAGCATCTSCAGGTGGGTAAGGGCACAGGGAACGTGCTGCTGGGCACACTCCACTGCCCCACCCCGGGCTGGTGGATGGGCAGCAGGTCAGAGGCTCCCATCCTGCAGTTTCCCCAGCATTTTCTTGACCTCGCTCTCGACTCGCAGGAATTTGGCTTTCCTCCAGGGGTTGGGGGTCTGGCTGCGGCTGCTCTCCAGGTCCTGCAGGAGGAGGGCCAGGTGCTGCCGGACCCGCTCGCGGTCCCAGAAGGGCAGGTTCCTCTGCACCACGCTCAGGATGTGGGACCAGTAATCGGAGACGTCGGTGCCMGCCGTGAGGAAAACCAGAGCCCTGACGCCGTCCCGGTCCATGCGCAGGCTGTCGAGTGCCCTCTTGCCATCCTCGCTGATGTCGTTGAAGTAGAGACTGGGAAAGCAGGAGGAGACACTGCTGAGGGCTGAGGGGAAGGACAGRGGCAGACAGGACAGGGAGGCTGCGTGGGCAGAAGGGCAGGGAYGTGGCAGAGMGGACTCACTGCACTTTGTCCAGCGTCTCGTGCCTCTTGGCCACCTCCACCACGTGCAGGGCTGCCGTGTCCGTCAGGGAGTTGTAGCCCAGGTTGAGCTCCTGCAGGTGCTGGTTCTGGGCCAGGTGCTGGGCGATGGCCTYGGCGCCGGGGTCCCCCAGGGCGGTGTGCAGCAGGGACAGCTGCGTCAGCGAGCGGTTACCGGCCAGCGCCTCGGCCAGGTACCGAGCGCCCTGCTCGCCCACGGGGTTGTTGGCCAGCCTGTGGACACACAGGGAGCTCAGGGAGTGCCCAGGCATGTGGTGGCAGTGTCATGCAGGGGCRGGGGCCGTACTCACCGCAGGCTGCTCACCGCACACTTGTCATGCAGGAGCAGGTCACGGATTTCCTTGCAGGCGTCGGAGCCCAGGCTGTTGAGCTGCAGACTGGTGCAGAGCAAGGCACGGGGGTGACAGGAACAAAATGGCTGTTACCTGTGAGCCTGGCGGCCCTGCCCGCTCCGTTTTGCCCATCACCATCCTCCCTGGGCTCCCCAAACTAGGCCACTCCGGGTTTCCTCTCCCAAAGGGAGCGCAGTGGCACCGCACCGGAGCATGAGCCAGCAGAGCCAGKGCCAGCGGGAGCAGGGCAAGGGGAAAGGGATGGCGGAATCTTCAGGGTGAAGGTCAGAGGAGGGATCAGGGCTCCATCAAGCCCTCCTGAGCATCTGGAGGAAGGAAGTGCGGCACAGCCCAGCTGCACAGCCCGATCCATCTGTGCTGAGCACGTCTCGCCACCACCTGGGCGGCAGGAAGACCTGCAGCTCCACAAATGTTCTGGAACGTTTGTGGGAACATCTGCACAGCCCAGACTCCCACCTCTGGGACACCAAACTCGTCACAGAGCTAACGACACGGGGATGCCGGGTAACTTCCCATAGGGACTTGGGTCGGCCAGGACAGCTGGCAGTCCGCCCAGCCTGTACCAGCGGCAGGGAACTTCCCAAAAATTCCTGCGGGAGGGTGAGCTGGGACTGCAAATCCCAGCATGCAGTGCCCTAGAAAGGCTGCTCAGGGAGYGTTGCATGTTGGAAGCTGTAGTTCCCTGGGTCAGCACTGAGGAGAAACATGCCCTTTCCTAAGTTTCCCAGACCTGGGCTCCTAAAGCATTCCTGCGATGGGGAGAGGTGAGAAAGAACCCAATTTCTGAGCAGCGCCCGCAGGCAGGAGGAGGTGGTACTCACTGGAGGGCTTTGCATCGCAGCAGGACGGGGAAGAGGGTCCTCAAGCTGCCGCTGTCCAGGTTGCAGGAGGTCAGGTTCAGCTCCTCCACCTCGTGGCACGTGGTGCTCATGACAGATGCCAGCACGGAGCACTTGAGAGGGGTCATCTTGACGGAGGAGAGGTTGACAGYGCGGAGGGAGCGGACGGCCTCGGCCGTGAAGCGCTCGTTCTGGAACTCGTGCAGGAAGAACAGGTAGTCCATGAGCTCGGAGGGGGGCAGGCCCCTGCGGCCYTTCCTGATCACCGTCTTCTTCATGGCCTTGGCGATCTCGAAGGCTGCCAGGTTCTTGATGGAGCAGCCCAGCTGCTCCAGGATGGCGCGGTTGCGGCGGGACAGGATCCCRCCCATGAAAATGGGGAAGAGCTCGAAGACCTCGTCATCCGGGGCCTCATCGGGGTGGCGCATGGGGCCCTCCACGCCCAGGATGCTGGAGTTGATCTGGTCCAAGACGTCGTCGTTGTAGTAGTCCTCCTCTTTGAACAGCTCCTCCGCCATGGTGTGGGCAATGGCGTCCTTGTCCTTSCCGCTCACCCGGGAGAAGTAGCGAGGGAAGATCTTGAGCAGGTTGAAGAGCACGGGGAGGAAGCGCAGGGGCAGCACCTTGGAGACGATGTTCACCACCACAGCCACATCTTCGCTCACCTTCCCGATGACCTCTGACAGCTCCTTCCCCACCCTCTGCGCCAGGGTCTTCTTCTCACCCAGCACCACGTAGAGGGCTGCCAGGTACTCCTGCATGGCGGGGATGGTGAAGACAAAGGTGTGCTCCTTGCCCGGCTGCACGCACGGGCTGAGGAAGAAGCGGAAGACGTCGCTGCGGAAAACCTCCAGRAGGTTGAGCTCGCTTTCAGTCTTCATCTCCACCTCAAAGCACTCCCGCAGRTCTTCCTCTGAGAAGCAGATCTTGCGGGACATCACCCCCTCGTAGGCCAGCTTGCCCACTGTCTTGGCCACGTACTTCATCATGGAGATCTGGGTGGGGTCGGTGCTGTCCAGCACCTCCCCGCTGAAGTTGAGCCTCAGGAAGCTGGTGTAGATGCCAGCCAGGGTCTGGCTGGGAGGCACCGTCCTGGTGAAGTAGAGGAAGTGCAGGGTGGTGCACACCAGCCAGCAGTAGGAGGGCAAGAAGCAGGCGGCCGTGATTTGGTTGTGGCGCTCCAAGTTCCTGGACAACATCTCCACCAGGTTCTCCTGCTCTGCTGAGCTGCGATCCTGGCTCTGCTCTCCGGAGCAGCCAGGCTGGCTCAGGCGCATCTGGAAGTAGAGCTTCTGCAGGTTGGTGTCGGAGAAGCCGCAGATCTCGGCGTAGCGCCCCACGTACTTGCCGGGGATGCGGCGCACGGCCGAGGGGCGCGTGGTGACGATGATGCTGGCCTGGGGACACRGGGGTGGGTGAGTCTGGGGCTGCTCAGCAGGGCACAGCCCACAGAGAGGAGCACAAGGATCTGTGATCCTGATTCACAAAGCTGCTGCACAAAGGGTGCTGGATCAAACCTGGCCCAAGCAGAGGGGACAGAACTTTCCCCGCTCCCTCCTAGACATAAATAAAGTCTGGAGGATCACAGTCTTCACTTACCAGGCCTCCCCAAAGATCCCACCAATGAGACTGCCTGCTTGCTCCCAGCCAAGCAAATAACTACCACAACAGCCCTGTGATGCCTCAGGGCCCGCCCCCACCCTTTTCCCAGCACAAAGGAGGGCAGCACCGACCTCGGGCAGGAGGTATTTCCGCAGCAGGTTGACCACGATGGCGGAGGGAGGCACGGGCTCGTTGGGGTCACAGCACAGCTCCGTGCCAGCCAGGCGGAAGTCCAGGTTGAGGCGCTCCAGGCCRTTGAGGATGAAGAGCACCTTGAGGTTGGAAGCTTCCAGCACMGGCACCACGTCCCGGAGGTGCTGGTACTTCTTGGTGATGAGGCGCCGCAGGGACACGTGGGCGTGGCTGTGGGACAGGTCCTCGCAGGAGAAGGGGATGACCAGCTCGAAGCGGGGCAGGCGCCCGTGGCACCAGTCCACCACCATCTTCTTGATGAGGGTGCTCTTGCCCGTGCCCACGGTGCCATAGAGCACCACGTTCTTCACCTGCCGCCCGCAGGCGTCCACGTCAAAGAGGTTGTGGAGGCCGATGACCTTCCTGTGGGGCTGCTGGAGCTGGTTCTGGATGGTTAAATCAGGGGAGGGCTTCAGAATCTCCTCCAGGGAGCTCTCCCGGATCACCGGGTCCACGTGGACGGCGTCCAGCGAGAAGGAAGGGCCGAACTGCCTCTCCTCATTGGGCTGGTGGCTGAACCACGCAGACAGGCTCTTCTGGTGCTTCTTGATGGCACCTGCAAGGAGGAAAGGGTTGGGCAAGATGAGGGCTGCTCACTGGCAGGGGACTGGGGAAGTTGCCTGCCCCAAGCCACTGCAGAGAGGGGACAGCACCCAGTCATGGGGAACCCTCACCCTGCCCAGACAGCAGTGACAGACTCACCAGAAGAGGCCACGTTCCTCAGCTGGGCCTGACCATGGCGAGAGGAGCCGGGCTGGGCAGAGCTCTCCTGGGAGCCTCCCTGGTAGCGAACACAGCCCCTGCAGGAGGAGGGAGAGTGTCACAGGGAGCAGCTCCAAACCCTGCCTGGGGCGGGGTGGGCAGGTCACAAGCGAGGCTGTGGGAGGCGCTGAGAGCAGCCAGCTCACCCCTTCCTTCCCCCACACCACGGGAGGGCACAGGGACRCGGTAAGGGGCACGGCTGGGAGGTGAAGGCAGGTCAGCAAGCCATGGGCWCTGCATTCCCAGAAAACCCGTGGCGAGGCAGAGGAGGTGGGCTGGAGCCAGAGCAGGCAGGGAGGTGGGTCTGGCTGTTTTTCTAGGTGGAAGCAAAGCAAAGTGTCCCCGGTGCCAAGGCAGGCAGCTCAGTGTCAACAGCCCCAGCCGTGTGACACTGACTGTACCTGGGAAGGGAGATGCTGCTTGTGCCAAGGATCTTCCTGAGGAAACACCTGCCTGTGGGACCTGGTGGGGAGGAAGAATGCAGATGGTCAGGGATGGCCCTCTCCAGCCCCACCCAGCTAACCCCACCCAGCCCACACCTCGCTAGGGTGCCCCACACAGCTGGGGAGGGATGTCCAACAGGGGCAGSCKTCCCTGGGGACAGGRCTGAGTGCCCAGCTCACCTGGCACGGCAGCAGCACGCACAGACAGGCTGTGAATCCCCCTGCTCCCTGCCAGGGACAGCTGTGCCCAGCTGCTCCAGGGCAGGCAGCTGTGGCACTGCATGGCCCGGGACATCCTCCACCTGAAAGACAGGACAGGTGAGTGAGGGGCTCGGCAGAGCACGGGGGGCTGTGGGGATGCGGTGCAGCACAGCCCTGCCCAGCCTTACCCGCCCCAGCGTGGTCCAGCCCGGCAGAACCGGCTGTGCTGGCGCTGACTCAGGCTCAGCAGCGCGATCCTTCAGGAGCACGGGCGGTGCTCACAGCCCCCGACATCCTGGGAAACTGAGGCACGGGGGGAGAAAGATATAAGCAAACGACAGCAGAGAGGAAGCAGAAACGACAGCAGGGTGACAGCTCACTCGCTCACTCACACCTCCCACAAGCCGCGCTGTTTACAGCCCCTTTCTACATGATCCAGGTGGAGAAATTGAGGCACAGGGACGGGGGCAGAGGAGCTGACCTTGAGCACGGGTGTCCCGACCTCGGTGCAGCGAACAAACCCCTCTGTGTCCCACGTTTCCATCCCCTCCCCAGCCCTTCTGCTGGGCCGAGGGCCCTGCGCTGCCGTCCTGCAGCAGAACCCTTTCAGGGCCCCGGTGGCACCGGTGACAGCCGTGCCCTCGCTCCCTGTACCCTCCCCGCAGGCTGCCCCATGGCGGGGCCGGCACCGGAGCCCGGGGCAGCGGCGGGGCCGGCACCGAGGCGCCGGGAGCGGCGGGGTTACCTCATCCAGCAGGGTTCCAGCCGGGAAAAGCCGAGCTGCCGCTGCTCGAGCTGCCGGGCTCACGGAGCACAGCCCCGGAGCTGCACATCCGCCTGGCTGCCGTGCCTGTCCCGGGCACGGCTCCGCCGCGGAGGCGGCTGTTTTGCAAGGCAGAACTTCCTGCAACGCCATCCTGCCCTGTCCCGCCCCACGGSCGGCGGCTGCCAGCTGCCCGGGCGGGATGGGAGAGCGGCTGGAGGCCGGCAGGAACACCCGCACCCCCTCCCCAGCCTCCCCAAAGCGCCCAGCATCGGGGGAGCTGCGGTCTCACCAGATGTGCTGCCCGGCGGGGATGTCCTCCGGGCACATCTGGCGGCTCTGCACCCGCAGCTGCTGCCCGGCCGTGCAACTGCAGCCTGCGAGGATGGGTTCTGCTCCGGAGAGAATCCCTCCCCGCCGGGAGCAGGAGCTGGGGGAGGCTGCGCTGCTTGTGCCTGTTTAACACACGTGATGCACACACAMAAACACGCACACCTGTGCCTGAGCCGCTCCGGCCACCCAGCAGGGCACTGCTGTGTCACCGGGGCCACACGTCCTCTTCTCAGTCCCTGGATGCTGTCCCGGCAGGTGCCAGCCCACCCAGGGGTGCTGMGACTGAGGGGTCACACCTGGGTAAGGCGGCCAGGCCATATTTGCACCCCAAATTCAACAACCCCCCATCCTACGTGTGCCCTCGAGGCTCTCGGGAAAGGGAGACATCCAGGCAGTACACTATAAATATAAGTTTTATTGATGTGTGAAACCCAACAAGTACAGCTGGCATCTCGGGAAACACCGACACGAACCGMAACATCTCCTCCTGCCCCACAGCTGCCGGCACCCTCCGGGCACCGGTGAGCASCGGCAGCGAGCTGGCACCGGGCACCCCGTCCCTGCGGGGCACTTACCTGCGTGTGCAGCCCAGCCTGCAGAGCCCGGGGCCTCACCTCCAGCCCTGCCTGGTTCCTGCCAGGCTGCAGCTGCGGGCAGCAGTGCCCCGGTGCCGCTTCACAGCCTCCTCCCAGCAAGGCAGAAAGACCCGGGCAAACGCCGCCCGGAGCAGCTGCCACAACACAGCTGTGCCAGCAGACTCCCTCGGCCTTCCMGCTGTTACCTGCATCTCCTTCTGGCGAGCTGTCCCAGGGAGAAAGCAGCTCACACCTGTGGTCTTGGGGAAATGTGAGTTTCGATGCCTGCACTGCCCTGCATGGTGCCCTTCCCCCGGATCACACGTGTCCCCACTGCCCGGCCTCGTGTGAGGGCTGGAAAAGCACAGGGTGCAGCGTGGCAGGGACACACCCAGGCTGCCCGTGGCAGAGGGACAGGACAAATGGTGTCCACACACAGTGAGAAGGAAACACTGTTTTATTGCCTGATTTGGGAGAGGGGTGAAACCCTGGGAGAAGCCCCATCCCCTCCCTGTTCTAGCCCKGTCTCCCCTCCAGCAAACCCCAGCCAGGTGATGAAGCAATTTGTTCTTCTTGTGCGTGTGACAAAGGGGGCCTGGACATGCATGGAGGTGAGYGGCCATACCCCTGCCTGCCACCACAGCCCCCGCGAGAGGCAGAACCTGACACAGCCGCGGGCCAAAGGGGCTGGAGCGGTTTTTGGAGGCTCAGCCGGTGTTCCCAGGGAGCCAGAGCCACAGCTGGAACCCCACCCTCATCCACTCAAAGTGCATCACGAGGCAAGGCAGGGGCAGGAGAGGAGAGGAAGTGTGGGGGGAGAAGCCTGCTCTCCTCCATCACAYTYGTGATTATCCAGACGGGTTCTCTCGTGGGACTCCTGCAGCCACGAGTACCCACGGCTCTGCTTCCCTGCTCTGGTAAAGTGCATCCTTGCTGCTTCCCTAMGGGCCCCCTGGAGCAGGATGGCTGCACCCCATCCCTCTGCCATGCCTGGGCAGAGAAAACCCCTCCTGCCCCGCTCCTGCAGGGCAGGGACCACCCAGGCAATGAACCCCGGGGTGCTCAGCCCAGCCACGCCAGCCTGGGGGCTCAGTGCAAACGTGCTTCTTCTTCTCCTTGCATTTCCCTGCACCTCCCACCACCTCTGGGACTGTCCGTGAAGAGAGGGAAAGGACAGAGGCGCCTCGGCTCGGTTCCTCGGGCAGCACGGAGGTGCCTGTGCCCTGTGCCACATCCCTCACTCATCAGCCCCTTCACACCAACACATTCACCCGTGTGCTGCTGCCCCATCACCCCCACTGCCCACAGACCTCACCCAGCTCAGGGACAGCCACCCTGCAGCCCCAGGCTTTGTCCTGGCCCTCTGGCCCGCAGTGGCCACATACCTGGTCAGCTGGGACACTGCAGCTCAGGGGCACGGGCTGTGCTGAGCCCTCCYGGACACCCCGGGCAGGCTGGGCCCACCAGTGGCAGCCACCTGCCCTGGCTGTGTGCTCCGAGCTGGGGAAGCCTGTTCCACAGAGCTTCTCTGCAAGCAGCACAGCCTGGTCAACAGAGCTTTCCCTGGGTGTGGGGGACACGGGCACTGGCAGTCCCTGGTGCCTGCTGGTGGCCCCTTTGCTCCACGCACTAGTCCATCTTGTCCTGGTCCTCCTGGCAGGGGTGGTGGCCCTGGCTGTGATGGCACAGGGGTGCCCAGGTGTGCTGGGGACAGCAGCACCTCCAGGGTGCAGAAAACACCACACAGAGCCCCAAATGCCAGAGGAAACAGGAGCTGTGCAAAGCTGCCCCACTGACACCTCCTGCATCTCGGGATCCATCCAGGGAAAAGCCTCAGCCAAGCAGAGCACATTCTGTGCTGGGCCAGGTTTAACTAGTCCCAGCCCAAGAGCAGGACAGAGTCAGGGCATCAGTCCCATCAGTTCCAGGGACAAGGAGGTGGAGAAGGGTGACAGCCCCACAGCCCCCAGCTCCCTGCCCATCCATGCACCTTGCGACAGAGCAGGCACAGGGACTGTCCCCCACCCCTCCGTGCCCCCGTGGCTGTGGCTGGCAGCACTGCAGCTGGCACAGCCCCGCTGCAGAGCACAGCACTGAAGGGACATCCAGGAGCAGAGGGGAGTTTTGTGAGGGACAGTGAAAAGTCAGCCAGCAGCCCCTGGGRAAAGCCCCGATGCTCAGCATGGAAAGGGCAGCAGGGTGTGTCCTGCTTCCAGACCCTCTGTGCAGGAGAGCCCCGTGGCCAAACATCCCTCAGTGCTCTGCAGGCAGGGGAAACTCAGCTTTGCTGAGTGCCCAGCATCAGTGCCAGGCCAGCCAGACYCTGCTGTGCAGCACCAACCCAAGCCAACAAAACCAAAGATCAGTCTCCAGGATTCTGCTGGAATCTGGCGTGTGCCCTGCAATCCCAGGCTGCTCAGAGTGCCAGGAGCAGGATCCCCCAGGCTGAACCAGGGCCAGCCTGCCAGGGTGGGGCAGGGCAGGGCAGGGCAGGGCTGCCTCCCCCACATCTGTGCTTGCCAAAAACCTGCAGGTGCCCGTGTCTGTGGGTGACAAGTGCAGCCTGGTGCCAGCAGTGCCAGCACACCCACGGAGCCTGTGCTGTGCAGGTGAGCAGGGYGCTGTGTTCCCAGCACAGCAGCGTGTGCAGATGCCCCAGCAGCTCAGGGCTGAGCTCAGTTCCTCTGGAGAGCCAGCGAGSTGCTGAACAGCCTTCCCTCTGCAAGGTGTGCGACTTTGGAGCAGCCACCAGAGACACGAGCCAAAAGGGACCTTTTTCCTGGTACCAGTCACAAAGTGCCGAGGCCTTCCCACTGTCTGCTGCAAACAAACCACTCTGGGATCTCACCTGGCTTCCAGTTCAGGCCCTGCTGGGACCCCCTTGCTGCTCAGTGTCACCCTGGGGGGCTGGCACTGTGACAGGCTGGGTGTCCTTGGCATCCCCTCCTTGCACAGTCGGTGCTGAGCGAGGCTCGTCCTCCCTGTCCTGCTGAGACAGCCCCGGTGGTGCTGGGGGAAGAGAGGGTGCAGGGGAAGGGCTCAGGGCCAGCTCTCCTCCTGCAGCACAGGCTCCGGTGATGACACAGCCCTGTTTTTCAGCCTCCTGGCTCTGGCAGGGTGGGGGAATCTGAATCCTCCTTGCTCCAGTCACTTCTTGCTGTGTTGGTTGATTTGGTTCAGACCCCTCTTGTCTCAGACCCCAGAGACAACAGGGAGTGTGAGACTCCCTAAGGTCTGAGAACACTGTCCTGCTCCCACAGACCCTTGTTTGAAGATCCCATCTCGGAGGAAGGTGTCTGAGACAGAGCCCCAAGTCCTTCTCTGCCTGCTGGCTCCCTTTCCCTTCCATGAAGACTGGGACGCAGTGGGGTTTGTGGGACAAAAAAACAAAAAGAAAGAAAAAAGGAAAAAGGAAAAAAAAAAGAAGGAGGATTTGCACAGAAAGGCAAGAGGGATGCAGCAATCTCTGTGGCTACGGTGACAGGAAACACTAAAGCCTTGTGCAGCTTCACCTATGGCATCTCTGGGCTCTTCTCAGCCCTGACTCACACGCTGCTGGCCAGGACGAGGAACGGAGCTGCTCTTCCTCCTGTGCAGCTCTCTCCTCCCAGGCAGCCCCAGCCCGCTGCTCCCCCTGCACAGAGCAGGCTCCTCCCAGCCGTGCTGGGCACCAACCACCTCGGCAGGACCGTCCCTGGTGTCCCCAGGGCAGCGCCAGGCAGGGACAACAAGAGGGGACCCAAGCTCCGTGGGGCTCASTCAGTCCTGGGGGCAGGAGGGTGGCACATGCCAGGGCTGTACAAAACGTTTTGCAATGAAGAGTGTGTGGAAAGGTTAAAACAGTTCCGAGATGTCTCAAAACCCTTCTCGACTGAGCCAGGCCTGGCTGGCACCTCCCAGTGCCTCCACCACGGTCCGGGACCTGCAGGAGCACCGTGTCCGTCTGCAGAACATCTCTCACAGCAGGCCAGGCCCGGGAAYGGCACCGGGGCCCCGCGGCCCCTTTATCTCTCCGATTTCACCTTGTACCTGAGGACCAGGTAAGCCAGGAGCCGCAGGATGACGAAGAAGATGCCCAGGATGAGGAAGTCCAGGTAGAGCTTGGCCTCCTCCACGTCCAGCTCCTGCAGGATCTTGATGGGCTTTTGGAAAGGGCAGAATTCCTCGAGGCACTCCAGGTCCTCGCGCTCCATGGCGTAGATGGTGAGGATGACCCCCTCGAAGCCRTACCTAGGGCAGAGCACACCCCGAGGGTCACCAGGAGCCCCAGGGGAGCCCAGGACAGGGAGATCAGGCCAGAACTGGGGTCCCACCTGACATAGGAGACGTAGGAGCTCCACTGCAGGTAGGTGGGGATGGTCTTGAAGCTGACGAAGAAGCCCGAGAAGAGCAGCACGGGGATGGCAGTGACAGGTCCCACAAAGGTGGCCACCTGAGGAGCAGAGCCCACTGTGACGGTCACATCCCTGCCCACCCCTGGGCAGCACCTCACCCCAGATKGTCACGGGGCCCCTTGCAACCCTCCAGAGCCCTGCCAGACCTGCAGGGAGGTGGAAGCAGCTCCGATGAGAAGCCCCAGGGACTGGGCCACCAGGGCGGTGGCGGTGGCCAGGGCGGAGAAGAGCAGGAAGCGCGTGGCCTCGGGGGGCTGGCCCGTCATCCAGTACACGATGCTGCAGTAGGCGATGGGGCAGATCACCTGCAGGGGACAGAGACACCACCCTGCTGGGCCCCAYGGCCATCCCCACCCCACAGASACCCYGGGACCCCTCCACAGCCAGCCTGGGGTAGGAATTGCCACCAAGGATGGCACATCAGCATCGGGGTGGTGACTGAATCCATGGAAAGCTCACCTGGAAGGGCACGTCTGCCATGGTCTTTGCCAGGTAATAGGCTTTGAGGCTGTACCAGTAGTTCAAGTGCTCCCTCAGGAATACGGTCATCTCCTGGGGGACTGCAGGGAAGGAGGAGTGAGCAGCCAGAATTCCCTGCCCCGGGGGTGCTCCAGCCCCTCTGCCACCCGTCCTGGTGCAGGCAGGTGGGATGCACCAGGTAACCCCCCACCTGCATCGTGAGGGGGTGCTCAAACCTTCATTGGGGGAAAAAAAATCAGTGATTGATAGGGGAAATWTYCMCGTGGAAAAGTCRGCTTGGGTGGGGCTTTTTRAGCAAAGAAGGGAAGCAGAAAATACAGATTTACATGTTTTCTCAGGTCAGAAAAACAAAATATTAAAATTCCAGCATTCTGCTTTGAGCCAACAAGGGTCAAATAGCCAAATGACAGCCAAATGAAGGGCAAAATTGCAATACAGGAAAATTCTTTTTCTTTTCTCTCCTATTTTCCCCCTTTTGCCCAATCCCTCTGGCTCCCCACCACACACACCCTGCCCCCACAGCTGGAGCAGCGAGGGGATTTTGGGGGCAAGGAGCTGCTTACAGGTGAGGATGGTGGGCATGAGGGCAGCAAACATGAGGAAGAGCATGGAGAAGAAGAGGAAGCCGGTGTTGTTGAAGACCTTGCCCGCGTCGTTGCCGATGTGCAGGTAGAGCAGCCCGATGAGCACCCCGATGCAGATGTGGGACATGAACCTCAGGTGGGTCAGCACCTGCAGGCACAGGGGGGGCTCAGCAAGGCGGGGCTGCACCCCAAAAACATCCCAAGGGAGCAGCAGGCAGCCCAGGGAACTCCTTGTCTCTGCCAGCCCCCCCAAAGAGCCTGACCCTGAGTCCTAGCCCAGCCTGCCCTGCCCTCACCGTGTCCCTCAGGATGCAGATGAAGGTTCTCTTGAAGAGGATGCAGAACTGAGTTGAGGTGCTGGTGGCGAATGTGTGGCTCTCRATGTGATCCACGTCCTGCAGGAGCACAGGGACGTGGGTCAGGGTCACACCTCGAGGCCCCTGCTGGCACAGGAGGCTCCTCTGACCCCCCACTCACCGTCCCACACGTTGGGCACGACGAATCTGCCTTGTCAGGGCTGCTCTTCTTCTCAGCCATGGTGCACATCCCGTTCTGCACAGCGCGGAACAGGACGGGGTTGAGGTCCCCGTACTCTCCTGAGGCCACCTCGATGACTGTGGAGGAGGACAGGACCCCTGAGAGGTGCTGAGCCAACAGCAAGGGCACAGGCATCTCCCTTGGGCAACCTGGGGGCAAGCTGGGCAGCCCCCGGGGCTTGGGCATTGGGTTTGGACTCTAGGGACTCACTGAAGTCAGCGGGGTTGTGGTACGTGGGGCAGTGGAGGCCGAGGCCCTTCAGGTAGGGGATGAGGTTGGTCACGACGCCCTTGAAGATGCACTGGCCCTGGCTCAGGATGTAGAGCTGCAAGAGAAAGCCGGGATGTGGCAGGTGCAGGGCAGCCAGGGCAATGTCACCTCCCCTGTCCCAGGGGGACACAGGCTGCCCTWGCCAGAGCCCAGCCACAAATGCCTGCAGCCCACCCCCCTCCCATGGGCTGTCTCCTGGCTCCGGGGGCCAGAGGGGCCCTGTCCCAGCCCAAACCTTGTCGAACATCTCGAAGAGCTTGGCGCTGGGCTGGTGGATGGTGCAGATGATGGTGCGCCCGCCCTGAGCCAGGGACCGCATCAGGGACACCACCTGGAAGCAGGAGGCACTGTCCAGGCCGCTGTGGCCACGCAGGATGGGGTGGAGGAGAAAGAGACAGCAGAGAGAGAAGGGGAGAGTTGAGAGGGACAGAAGAACATCCCAAAGATGCCCCCACTTGTGGGGGAGATCGATGCAGAAGAGCATCGGCCCCAGGGCACAGACCCATCCCATGCTCAGGTGGGCACCTGAGGGTCCTGGCCAGGCCAGCAGGGGCAGCCCAGGTGTGCAGGCAGTGCTGGGAGCCCCCTGTGCCTCACCTGGTGGGCTCATCGAAGAACATGACGGGCGGGTTGTTGACCAGCTCCAGGGCRATGGCCAGGCGCTTGCGCTGGCCCCCGGACAGGGAGCTGGTGCGGGTGAACGAGCACTCCAGCAGCCCCAGGGCCGTCAGGATCTCATGCACCTGTGGGACAGCCAGGAGTTTTCATGGACTTTCATCCCATCCCTGCCACCCCCCTTCGCCCCTGCCTTCCCCTGCTCCCCTTGTCCCCACCCTGAGGGAGGTGCGGGTCCCCCCTCCTCAGCACTCACCAGCTCCTTCTTCACCTCCTGCTTCTCACTCAGCTTCAGGTTAGCAGAGACCTGCAGGGAGAGGATGGCCAGGGAGACATGATATCAGATGGAGGCAACAGAGCTGGCTGCCCCACGGTTCCACCCCTGTCTGCACAGGGGTGCAGGAGCACAGGGAGCACAGGGACAGCAGGATTTTGTTCCCACATCCCTTTGGAAACGCCTGATGGCAGCGTGGGCTCAGAGCCCGTGAGCAGACAGCCCCCAGGATGCCCCCCAGAGCTCACCATCATGGCCTCGAGCACGGTGAGGTGTGGCAGCAGCATGTCATCCTGCATGATGTAGCAGGACATCTTGCGGAAGGTGCGCAGGTCCCGCGGCCGCCCGTTCACCAGGATCTGCCCCTTCATGCCCGTCTCCCTGCAGSACAGAGGTGTGGGGCAATGCAGCACAGCCCCGCACCCCCAGCCCCGCTGGCTGCCCCCAGCCTCACCTGTAGCCAGCCAGGATGTTCATCAGKGTGGATTTCCCAGCTCCAGAGGGGCCCATGATGCCAATGAGCTCCCGCTGGCAGAACTTCCCTGACAGGCATTTGAGGAGAGTCTTGTACCCTGCAGGGAGAGAGCAGCAGGGGCTGGGCTTCCCAGGGCAGCCACAGCACCTGGGACACCTCAGGGCCTCCATGTGCCGTGCCAGGGGCTGTGTGTGTGCCTGGAGGTGTCTCCAGCAGCATCCCCAGGGCTGTGGCCACAGCAGCTCCAGCGTGATCCCCGCCCCTGCTCCTTGGCTGATCCCACTGATTGCCAGTGCTGGAGRAGCTCCTGGCCTGGATCACAGCAAAGACCAAGGAAATCCCCGGGTCAGGTCACAGAGCTGCTGAGGAAGATTAGCAGGCCGTGACACCGGTCCTGGCCGTGTCTTCAGACGCTGATCCCAGAGGCCAGGGGGGAGGGACAGCGGGGAGCAGGGCAGGCAGAATTCCCAGGCCGGCTGCTGCCTTCATTGGCATTCACGCTGTGGCACCCGGCAGCAGCCACTGCTAATCAGACCTGGAATTATCTCTGCTTTAAACGCGGCTGATTAGCATTTTCTGGCAGAAGGAACATGATGTGTCGGGGAGCAAGGAACAAGCACAGCCTCAGGCTCTCAGGAGCTGCCTCTGAAATGGAGCCCTGGCTGGACAGCAGTGGGAGAGGGGAGGTGATAACACCATGGACTCGAGCATCCCTGATGGAATCGCGTCCCCTCTGTGCCCCACGGGGACAGCCGCTGTGGGGCAAGGGCGACAAATCCAAGCTGGGGCAACCCCGGGGGCAGACCAGCCTCAGTCCCACCTCACCGGGGGAGCCCTGTGGCTTGTCCCTGCCCAGGGAAGGTCACCCAGCATTGTGAGCCCCCGTCCCTCCTCTGCACCCCGCGGCAGGAGCGGGTCCCGCGGGCAGAGGGGCGGCCAGGGCAGGGCTGGGGGCTGCTCAGGGTGGCCAGGGGCGAGCAGGGCCGCTAGCCAGCCCTCCCCCCCGGCAGCTCCGCACCGCGCATGCTGCTCACGTCGGCGCCACTGCAGCTTGCGCAGCGGTTACTCACGTTCATTGACTGCCAGTAACCTCCTGCCTCGCTCAGCACCGCGGGACAGCGCCGGGGCTGCGGGCTGCGGCCAGAGCCTGCGCGACCCCCCGCCAGCTCTGCCGGGACGCGGGGACAGGAGCGTCCCTGCCACCGCCACCCCGGGACCCCTGGGCTTGCTCCCTCCTGCCCCAGCCTTTCCCCGTCCCTCCCTGCAGGTACTGCCCGCGGTGGTGCCATGGAYCCTCCTGGGATGCCTCCTCAGCATCCCGGATAAACAGGGAGGCAYCATCCCGGCAGAGGTCAGGGCTGCTCGCAGCGTGTCCGAGTTTTCCCGAGCTGCAGGGCCCGGGGACAGGGGCACAGCTCCGCGGGCACTCCTGGCTGGCAGGGCCCCCTCACCCGAGCCCTGTGACCTCGGTCCCCGCTCGTCCCTGCCTGCCTGCCTTCAGCTTCTGCAGATCAGCTCACCCTCCATCTTATCGGGCTGCCTGATTGGCATCCCATTAACCGAGAGCGCTAATTAAAGCAGACTGCCACCCACCAGCCGCCATCTGCCTCCCCTCTCCCCTCCCTGAGCTCTCGGCCAGAGCCGCACGCAGGGAGGGGAGCCACGGCCTGGGCTGCACAGCGAGAGGAAATCCCCCCACCAACCACACCTTCTCCTTGCCAGGCTCTGAGCCGGGGCACCCCTGGGGTCTCCTGCCGCATCCCACACGGCCATCACACCCCAAACAGCAGGGCTGGGCTAACCCATCCCATCCCTGGCCAGAGGTTTCCCTGGAATGCGCTCTGCCTTCCCCTGGCATTGCACAGCACGGGCAGCAGCATCTGCTGCGGGACACGAGCCTGCCCTCCTCCTCCTCCTCCTCCTCCCACGGGCACCCAGCACAAACAGCCAGGCACAAAGAGCCCCTGGCACTCGGACAGACCAGGCTGAGGTCATGGCATGCAGAAGGGGAACGGGGTGCGAGAGCCCTGCGGGTCCCCCCTCCCCTCCCTGCCCTTCCCCACCCGCCAGCTCGTACCTCTCTTCCTCCACCAGGATCCCTCCCGCACGGAGTAGGACAGGTCGATGAACTCGATGTTGACAGCCGAGCGCTTGGGGAGGTGGGAGAACCTCTGCGCCTCCGTGATGTGGTTCTCCACCTTCTTCAAGTGGGTGGTGAGCAGCGGGGCGTCCGGCGGGCCGGCGTGGCACACCGTGTCCTCCAGGGCGATGGAGACGCAGGCGGGGTCCATGCCCTTCTCCGCCATCCTGCCGCTCTGTGGGGAGCGCACAGGCACCGGCTCGCAGCGGGCTCCCTCTTCCCGGCACTGCAGGGACCAGCCCACAGCCGGTCCCGTCTCTCCCGCTGGCTCCAGGCCTCGCTGCCTTGTCCCCTCCGCCCAGCTGCGGCCAGCACCCACATCTGGCCGGAGGGGTGGGCCCGGCCGAGCCTGCGCCGAGGGGCTCGGGGCTCGGAGGAACAGCAGGATTTTGTTCGGCTGCACAGTCAATAATTCATGCACCTCCTGCGGCTTGGTCCGGCTCCGCTGCCGGAGCTGCTCAGCTCCCCCAGCCCCGGGGCTCCCTGCCCCGATCCCGTTTGTCCCGCTGGATGCAGAGCTGATGTCCTGCCCTACGCCTGGATGTCCCCAAGGACTCACCGGGAGCCAGCCCTGCCCTGGCCTTAGGGGACACAGGAATGAAATCCTAAACCAGCAGATTATTCCAGCTGGYTCCTTGCACAAAGCACGCCATGCTCCTGGGGCAGAGCAGTSCTGGATGCATCAGACCCTCAGACAGTGCCTGGGGTCCCYCTGGGCTTGCTGSGAGAGCCTTAACAGCGCAGGGAGGGGGGCTCTGCTGGTGCCATTCCTTCTCTGCCTTCCTTGGCTCATCATTTCACCCTCCGGGCTCTTACAGCMCAGCCCCAGAGGCCAGGCCAGCAGGGAACAGGGGCCATGACGCTGATACACCTACCCCAGCCCTCTCCCTGCCTGCAGTGCTCCACAGCCGGCTGCAGCACGGCCGAGCTCCTCGCGTCTCCGCTCGGCTCTGCGGTGCCGGGGGGCTGCTGAGCCCGGCAGGGTGGGGAACGGGCTTATCGCGGCTCTCCGAGGCTGGCAGGGGGTCGGGGATCCCCCCGGCAGCAGCAAAAGGAGCTCGGGCTGAGCCTGAGCGGGCTGTGCCCTGCACCCATCTCGCCTCCAGCCTGGGGTGCCACCGCCTCGCTAACCTACATCCAGCCGGGCTGCGGGCAGCGGCTCTGCGGCTGCAGCGCACACACACGGCCCCTGCCAGGGGCGCCGGATGCCGGGGGCTGCGGGAGATCCCCCCAGCCCCGCTCGCTGCCGCAGGCAGATCCCGCTCAGGGCTGGAAGGAAGCCAGCCCAGCCCCGGGGAAGGAGGGGTGGGGGTTCCCAWCCCGCGGGTCCCCTCCCAGCATCCGCGGGCTGCAGGAACGGGGGGTTCGGGGCTGSTGGTGGGGGGCAGCGGGCTGGAAGCGCCCTCGGGCTCACCTTGACTCCTCCGGCTGGGCGTTCACGGAGCGCTAAATCCCGCAAGCGGCTCTCCGCGGCTTAGCCCAGCCCCGAGGCGCGGGGTGGGGACGGCAAGGCTTTGCCCGAGGATGCTCTTCCTTCATCCCTGCTCCCCGGCGGCCCCCTCCACCCCCAGCCCCCCCGGCCCCGCGGAGGGTCTCGGCTCTCCCGCACGCTCACCTGGCAGGGTGCGGGGCGGCGGCTCCGCTCCCGCAGCGCCCCCGCCTCGCCTCCTCCGCAGACAAAGGGGCGATGCTCGGGGGGCCCGGCCGGGCGCGGGGCTGCTCGGTTCGGAGCGGCTGCGGTGCTCAGAGGCGGGAGCCGGGCTGGGCGCTGCCCCCGCGGGTGCCCGGCCCGGGGCTCCTGCCCATCCCTCCGCGGGGCTGGGCGGGCAGGGCGGGCGGGGGGCGCTCCGGCCCCAGCCCCGCAGTGGCTAGCAGCAGCCCCGCAGTGGCTAGCGGATGCCCCGCAATGGCCAGCAGCCCCCCGGGCCGGGCTGCTCGGGGCCGCCCCTCTCCGCCAGCGCCGCGGCCGGTGCTGCCGGGCGGGGAGCGGGATGGGCGGCAGGATGGATGGATGGATGGATGGATGGGCTGCCCGGGCAGGCAGCGCTGCCAGGCAGCGAAAAATCCTCTTAAAGGGACCGGCCCTATTTCCTCTCGCTGCCTGCCAGCAGGCCCTGAGCATCCCTGAGCACATGACTGGGGTTTGCCGGCCCTGCCTCTGCACCCCCTGCACCCCAGGACCGGCTCCCGTTCGCATCTGGGACGCGGCCCCCGCAGTTCCCCCCGCTGCCCCATCAGCCCAAACCCCCCTGAGTGAGCCCAACACACCCTAATCCCACTCCTGCCCCGCTCAGCCCTGCACAGACCCAACACGGGCACATTGCAGGGCTGCAGTGGCTTGGGACAGCCAGTGAGGTGACAGGTCACAAAGGGCCATGGCAGGGGGATGTACCTTCAGGGTTTTACCCCCAGCACACCCCCCTGGTGCAGCTCATCCTGCAGGACCTGGATCCCCCTGCCCCTCCCCAGCACCACGCCTGGCTCCCTCCTCGCTGTTACTCACACCTCTCACCCACCACAGCACTTAAACACGAGAGACATATGGAAATGAGTGGCACCAGCAAGAGTATTAATTAAAAACCCATCTGTTGAGCCGAGGAGAGCTTTCCCCACCCCTCGGCAGCTTAGGGCTGGGACAGATCTCAGGRCGGGATCCAGGCAGAGGAGACCAGGGGGCTGAGCCATGGGAGGGCACCAGGAGTTATCCATGGAGCCAAGTTCCTCATGGAGGTCTTGAGTCACCTTGTCATGGAGCAAAAGGCACATGGGACTCACCCAGTTCTCCCTGCACCCCTGGGGCACTCCCCGTCAGCCCAGGCCTGCCCTGTGCAGTGCCAACAGCCCTTCCTCCCCGCAGAGGGGCACAAGGAGGGCCTGGGAAMGACCTCGTTGATGCTAAACCCCTTTCTGCTCACTCTGACACCGCTGTCCCCGAGCCCAGCTGCAGGAAACACAGATGCCAGCTCCTGCTGCTCCCAGAGCATCCCCTGCCCCTGGAGAGGCCTGGGATGAGACAGCCCTGTAAGAGCGAGTCCAGAAGGTCTCTTCCCGTCTCAGGTGACAGCCTCGGGACAGACAGAGCTTATGGGAGGAGCACAGCAACGGAGACTCGTGGTGAAGCAGAACCTCAGTGGAAGCCTCCCTCAGTTCCAGTGCCCACAGCCCCGGGGGGCCCAGCTCTACCTGGAAGAACCTGAGGAGAGCAAAGACAGCGCATTTCGAGCTGTGCCAACCCTCCCCGCGGAGCAGCGGCCACGGCCGGGCGGTGCCACCGCCGGGACTCACCGCAGGGCACGTGGCAGTCGCACTCGCAGATGTCGCAGCGCCGGAACCAGCGGGCCCAGCCCGACGCTTTGGTGACACAGGCGGAGACCTTGATGCAGCCGCGGTCGAGGAGGGCTCCCAGGAGCTGCTGGCCGCCGCAGGACGAGGAGCACTTGCCGGTGATGTCCCGCTCGCTGACCTCGATGCGGCCGCGCAGGCAGATCCCTGCGGGGGCAGAGCCCATCGCGGGCAGAGCCCATCGCGGGGGGCTCACCTGCAGCCCCCCGGCAGCAAGGAGGGCTCGGGGCCGTGCCTGCAGCCCCGCCGGCAGCCGCGCTACTCACGGAGGCAGGAGGGCTTGGGGGTCCAGCGGCCGTCGGACTGGCAGGCGCTGGCGGGGTCCCCCAGCAGCACGAAGCCGGGCCGGCAGCTGTAGCGCACCACGGAGCCCACCCACCAGTCGTTSCCGTGCACCACCGAGTTAAAATCCGCCTCGGGCCGCCCGCAGTTCACTGCCCACAGAGAGGGGGAAAGCGGGGCTGGCAGCCTGAGCAGCCTCGGGGACAACAGCGGGGGTCACCCGGACAAGGCTGTGGGTGCCCCGGGCTGTGTCCCTGTGTGCCCCAGGCGCTCACACACACACGTGAGTGTGGCACGAAGCCAGGGATCCCCCCCCCGTCCTTCCCCCCGGGGCTTTACCTCTGCAGAAGGACTTGTAGCCCAGCCAGCAGCAGCTGCCGTTCCCACACTGGCTCCTCTTGAGCTCCTTGTGCCTGCCCTTGCAGCCCCCCACGCAGATGGGCGCCGTGCCGGACCAGTAAGTGTCCAGCTCTGCTGGGGCGCCGGGGGGCAAGGCGGGGCTGAGCTGGGCTGGGGGGCGAGCACACCATTGGAGAGCCCCCCCGGGAGGTGCTGGAGCCCACAAAATCCCGTCCCAGCCCTCCCCGACCCTGAGGGTGCAGCCACTCGGAGCTCAGCTCAGTTTCCCCTGTGCCGAGCCTTGCTCCTTACTGGGCAGGACTGGTGCCAGCAGCTCTGGGGCACCGCATAAACCCCCCTCATCCCCCAAGCCCCCTGTTACCTTCTGGGTCCTGGCAGGAGACGAGCGTGGCCAGCACGGCGAGGAAGAGGAGGCCCAGTGCCATCATCTGCCCCCTCCCCTCGCCCCTCCCAGCACAGACCCCTCTCCGCCCGCCCAGGAGAAAGTGAACTTGGTTTGCACACACACAAACCCAGGCCAGGGGATGCAGGACATGGGGGAAGGGAGGAGACATTCCCTCTAATGCCAATCCTCTCCCCAGCAGCTAATCTCGGGCAGATTACCCCGCCGGGAGCCGGTGTTTAAAGGGACACTCCCAGCACCCACACCCAAACCCCGCAGGACGCGGGCACAGCCGCGCCTTTGGAGCACGCTGGAAGCACGGCCAGGCTGGGAGTGCTGCGAATGCAAAGCTGGCACGGGGCCCTTCTCTCGAAGGCATCCCGAGCCCGGCTCTGCCAAGGCCAGGGACGGGCAGGCTGGGCAAGGCCCCGCCGAGTGCCCGGGGCAGGGATGCTCTGCCTGGAGCAAGGAGCATCCTCCAGCAGCGTGTGTGTCAGGGACAGCTTCTGCCTCTCCCCCAGAGCTGCTGGGAYCGAGTGCTTTCCCCCAGCAACCCCGAATTCCAGCAGCTTTTGCCCAGCTGCTTGAGAAAGGAGCAATAGGGAGAAGTCCAAGACCAGCAAGGTGCCTCCCTGTGTCCCCCCGGGCACATCACCTCCACACTCAGGGCAGGGAGGGCCTAAATGGCACTGCAGGGACCCCAAATTCACACTCTCCTCATCCAGTCACTCAACAAAGGACGAGCTGGCCCTGCTCACAAGCACAGGCTACTCCCTGTATTTAAAACAGGCAGCAGAACTCAGCCCCACGGCAGGAACACGAGTGCCAGAGCTAAAGCTGGCCTTGCAGTGCCACCTCTGGGGAGCAGCGGCCTCCAGTGCCAGCTGCACAGCTCCTCAGTGCCCACCTCCCACACTGCAGCTCTGCCAGGGCCATCCTCCCACCACAGCACGGCTGGCAGGGGCAGGGCTGYGCAGAAAAACACACCACACACTGCTGGGGCTGGCAGCAGGATGTTTATTTGTCTCGCCAAAGTACACTCTGCCCAAACCCCAATGTGGGGAGGGCACCCAGGGGATGCCAAAAGCAGCAAGAAGCTCCCARTGTCCCAGGGCTGCAGCTCCAGCTCTGTGCTGCCAGAGACCAGCGCTGGTTATGGCACCAGGGAGGCAAACACCAGCCCCAGGTGAGACAGGGAATGTGTGCACAAGTGCTGATGAAGGCGTGCTATCCCCTGGAGAAGGCATGGATGGGGCAGGACGGGCCTGCCAAGGGCCACACGTGTTCCCAGGGAGGAGGCTCCAGCACCAGTGTGTGCTCCACACACCTTCCTGCCTGGGGAACAGGCTCAGGAGGGCACAGCTGGGGACCACCCCACCCTGCCAGGCCTARGAAGGCTGGGAGAAGCTGAGAGGCCCCAGTTCCCAAGAGGAGGAGGCAGACAGCTCTTTGCAGCTCAGATCACTCGAATCACACCTGGGAGATCTGTCCCTCCCCTATCCCCACGCTGACCAGAACCAGCAAGGCTGAAGGCAAGCCCAGCCCTCTCCCCAAGCACATCCCAAGGAGGCTGAAGCTCTCCTCCTGCAGAGAGGCAGCCCCTCACACAATGTGGATGCCCAGCCCCTCACACAATGTGGATGCCCAGCTCCTCAGCAGTTTTCTGCAGCCTGTCCATGACGTTCTCCTCCAGCTCCACGGGCAGGGGTGCTGTGCCCTGCTCCCCCGAGGCCGTGCTGGCCATCACGTAGTAGACAGTCTCACTCTGGCCCTGCTCGTTGGTCCTGCTCACCACACGGATGATGGGGCTGCCTGTGCTGCTGCCTCCTGGCTCTGAGGAGGAGGAGGAGGCAGCTCCTGGGAGGGGGTTTGGCCGTGCTGGCTCAGGGCTGGCAGCAGAGCACAGGGCTGGGGGCGCAGGCAGCTCAGACACCCTGCTCTCTGCCAGGGCAGGGGTTGCTGGAGGCTCCAGGAGGATGCCCTGCAGGTTGCCCTCGCCCTCAGGCAGCAGCACGYTGTCACTGGAGCCATCCAGAGGCTCCCCACGCTTCTCCCTGTCCTTGAGCAGCTGCTCTGTGAGCTCCACGCTCTCGTAGCGCACCAGCTGCAGCCTCATGTAGCCATCCTCGTGCTCCCTGTACCTGGGCACAGACAGGGGGCTCAGCCTGGCACATTCCCCTTCCCAGCACACGGGGAACAGCCAAGGGAAGGGCACAGCAGCCAAGGTTTCAATCCCTGTGCTGCACAGATGGTGCTCCCAAAAGCCATCCCTGTGTGGCAGCTTCTGAGCTTTGTGCCAGGCTCAATCCCCTCCCCAGCCCATCTCCTCCCACCACTCTGTTTCACTGGGAGCATTTCAAGTCCTCCCAGCTTTCAGGCTCTGGAAACCCTCTGGAGTTTCCTGGAGAGGGTGCAGCAGAGGCTGCTGTCACAGACTGATCTCTCTAGAGGGGGACCTGGCCCCTGCCAAGCTCAGAAGTGTCCCAGCAGTGACAGCAGTGATGGCACCACTGCCCTGGAGCTGCCAGCCAGCACTGCTCAGATCCCACTGAATGTTTACTGCCCAGTGCCTCCCTCACTGGGAAAAGGCTCTTGAACACATTTACAGACATCAGAGCCCAAGCACTGCCAGCACAAGGCAGGAGGCAGCTCCAGAGGGGAGGCCCTGAGGAGCTAAAGGTGAGCAGTACCTGAAGCGAGGATGTCCCGAGGGCCATTTGAACTGGTGCTTCTTCCTGAGGTGGACAGTGAGGTTGTTCCCCCGCGTGAAGCACTTGTCACACACGTGGCACTTGTAGCGGGGCTCCGAGTCACCCTGAGGGACACACAGAGGGCTCTCAGCACCCCACACGTGCAGGGAAGGGGACAGAAGGTTCTCAGAGAACATGGGGCATGAGCAGGGCAAGCTCTGCTGCCTTCCCACCTCGTGGACCTTCCTGTAGTGCAGTTTGATGGAGCAGAGGGAGCGTGCAGAGAAGCTGCAGGCCTCGAACTCGCAGCGATACGCCGGCTCCTTGCTGTGCGTGTCCAGGTGCTTGCGCAGGTCAATGAGGTTCTTGCAGCTGGGGGCAGAGAGGGAGGGGACAAAGCTGCAGCACACACACACACACACACACACACACTCAGAGAGTGTCACCTGCAGTCACCTGTAGTCACAGTAGTCACACTTGAAGGGGCGCTCCTCGCTGTGGCGGAAGCGGATGTGGTTGCGCAGCGAGGAGGGCAGCGGGCAGGTCATGTCACACAGGGGGCACTTGTAGTGGTTCACTGGGCCAAAAAACAAGGAGAAACGTCAGCCCAGAGCAGGGCAGGGCACACACAGCCCACTGAGGCTGGGCTGGGAGCAGAGGRGCCTCCACTCACCGTGGTTCCTCATGTGGTCGCGGAGCAGCCTCTCYGTGGCAAACCTCTTGGAGCAGTGGGAGCACTGGAACCTCTGCTCTGCAGCAGTGGGGCAGGGAGGGCACAGGAGAGGTCAGGACAGGGAGGAGAGCACAGAGAGCAGTGAGGAGAGGTGTTACAGGGGGCTGGAAAGGCTGGTGTGCAGCCCTGGGCCCCCACAGGAGGAACAGCCTCCGTGAGGAGACACTGTCTGCAGGACACAGCCTCGGGCTGGGCCAGGGGAGGTTCAGGTGGGACATCAGGAGGAATTTCTSCATGGGAAGGGAGATCAGATGCTGGAAGGGGCTGCCCAGGGAGGTGGGAGAGTCCCTTCCCCTGGTCAGGACGTGGCTGGCTGACAAGGTGAGGATCAGTCACAGGCTGGACTCAACCTCAGTCTATTCTATCCATTTCCAGTCTAACTGACTCTGCAATTCTGTGACTCCCATCAGCCAGCAGAGAAGCCAGGCTGTTCCAAGCACACCCTGCCCTTGGCCCACAGGCTCCAGGCAGCTCCAGCATCCCCCAACACCCCATCCCAGAGCTCCCCCAACCCCTCCCTGCCCCCGGGGCTTACGGTCCAGGGCGGTCTGGCGGCGGATGTGGTCGAAGAACTTGGTGTTGTTGGCAAACATCCCCCCGCAGGTGGGGCAGGCCACCACCTTCTCCTGCGTGTGGCTGCGCAGGTGCTCCCGCAGCTTGCAGCGGCCCTTGAAGCTGCAGTTGCAGTCTGGGGAGGGACAGCACGGCTCAGAGCCCTCCCACGGCACACACAGCCTGTGCTGGATTGCAGCTGCTTCCTCCTGTTTTGGCCAGCAGGGCTCCAAAATCCCCGCAGAGCAGGGTGAGATCACAGTACAACCAGTGTGGGCCCCCCCAAACACGTAAGGCAATTGCAYAAACACAGGAGAAATTAATGAAAAATAAAATCAAAATAAAAAATAAATCAGCTGGAGCCTTTTCTCCAAGGTACTGATTACAAATAAACAGGAAGTTCTGTACTAAGCACTCAGCTGGATTCCCTGAAGGAAGTTTTGTAGGAATATTTCACGGCCAAAACCATGCACACACCTAATTTTGAAGGCCAAGGGGCTCTCTGAAACCTGTTCCCCTGCCTGCCAGCCAGCCCCAAGCTCTGTGGAGAGGCCCTGCAGGCTGCCACAAACCTTTCCAGCCACAGAGCACCACGTGGTTCTCCTTGCCTGCTGCCTTGTACTCGGAGCAGAAGCTGTGATCCTCCACGTGCCGGTAGAACCACTCGGGGTTGTCAAACGACCTCTGAGGGGGGCAAGGACAAACAGCACAGGGTGACAGAGCCCCAAACAAGCCCAGAAGCACCCACACAGCTCCAAACAGAGCCTGCAGCCGTGCAGCTGTGGAGCAGAGCAGCTTTCACAGCTCCCCTGTCACACGGAGCGCCCCGCTCTCACCTCACAGTACTCCCAGAGGCACAGGAAGTTCTCCTGGATCTCAGGGATGATATTCCTGCTCTGGATGTCCAGCTGGCAGTGGCTGACGTCTGCCTGGCTCTGCAGGGCCCTCAGCCCCCACTGCTTGAGCTTGGTGTGGTAGCAGTGGAAGTAGACGTGGCGCACCAGGTCGGCCGAGCTCTCCGGGGAGCAGAAGCCACAGTCCTGCCACAGGCACGTGTATTCCTCTGGAACAACAGAAACCACTCCTGAGCAGCACAAATCACACCTGGGCAACACAAATCACACCTGGGCAACACAAACCATTCCTCTGGAACACAGACAAACCACTCCTGTGCAACACAGACCACTCCTGTGCAACACAGACCGCTCCTGTACAACACAGAAACACAGCTCAAAGGGCCTCCCCAAGCCAATCTGCTCTCCCATCACTTCACTCCCCAAGCACAGCTCAGCTGTTGCAGCTGGACAAACACCACCCGTGTGTTCCTGAGGTCCCAGCCCTGCCCTGCTCTACTCAGGGGGAAGAGAGAAAAAAAAAAAGGCCAGAAGGTTTCTCTTGTCAGAAGATCACAGAGTTATTTAGGTTGGAAAGCCCTCTAAGAGCAGCGAGTCCCAGCTGTGCCCAGCCCAGAGCTCTGAGTGCCACCTCCAGCCCTTCCTCGGGCACCTCCAGCCATGGGCACTCCACACTTCCTTGGGCACCTCCTTTCAAGGCCCGAGCACCCTTTCCATGAAGAAATCCCCCTTCATATCCAAACTGAACATCCCCCGGCACAACCCGGCGATATTTTCCTTGTGCTGTTGTTCCCCCCTGGCTGTCCCCTCCTGTCACGGAGCCGTGCAGAGCCACAAGGCTCCCCCTGCGCCTCCTCTCCCCCAGCGCCTCACCCAGCGGGTCCATCTCGTCGCGGTGCTGGCCGGGGAGGTGCTGCTGCAGGTGCTGCGCCACATGGCCGCAGAACTCCTCCATGTCGGAGGCCACGAACGAGCACTGCTGCCACTCGCACTGCAGCACCACGGCCCCCTTCCCGCCGCCGCGGCCGGGCGGCATGGCCGGCCTCCCGCAGGGCCGCACGGGGCTCCCGCGGCAGCGCGGAACCGGCCCCGAGCCCGGCGGGACCCGCGGGGTTCGGGGACACCGGGACCGGCACCGGGACAGGGACCGGGACCGGGACTCCGGCCCCGCCGCCCGCCTCTGCCCCGCGGGGGGCCCCGGGACGCGACGGACCGCGCCCGCCCGCCTGCCAATCACCGCCGCCGCCGCGCGCCCGCCTGCCAATCATCGCGCAGGAATTCGCCGGCTGCGCTGCTTGCCGGGCGGCCCCGCCGGGAAGCAGCGCTGTGCCACAAAGGTTCCCGGGTTCTTTAGGGCCGTGGGAGATGGCAGCGTTAATTCCCGTTTGGAAAAATGGCAGCGTTAATTCCCGGCCCGGGAGCCAGGAGCGCTCCGCACTGGAAAGAGCTGTGGCTGCCGCATCCCTGGAAGTGTCCAAGGTGTTGGACGGGGCTTGGATCAGTTTGGGATGGTGGAAGGTGTCCCTGCCCATGGCAGGATGAGCTTTAAGGTTCCTTCCAACCCAAACCATTCCACGATTCCAAGTTAATTTTTGGTGCTTCTTGCTTAAACAAGAGTCCTCCCACTGCAAATCCAACACTGAACACAAAGGCCGTCAGTTCTGCAGCTCTTTGCTGTGAGATGATGCAACAGATTCTCTCTGCTCCTTCATGGCCAAGTTGAATTGAACACAAGGCTGGCTGTCCCATCTGCTGTCCCAGGCTCTTTGTTACACAAAACAGAGGCACAATCCCAAAGTTTGCTTTGGCACAGGGAAATGCCTTTTAAAAGGGTTTCAAAGGGTTTGAACCCCCTTTTTCAAAGGGTTTGTACAGAACCGGAGCGTGCCCAGAGTGTGTCACACCAACACACAATGGCCCCTGCAAATCCCAGCACACAGCCCGGCTCTGCCCCGTGGGAATGGAAAACATTCACCAAACCCACCAAACGATCCAGAAAATCCGGGTGTGATGACTCCTGAAAAGAAAACACCAGGTGAGAGGTTTTCATCTCAAAGAAAACCTGGCTGAGCTTTTGTTTTCTCTCCGTTTGGTCGTTTTCAATGTCCTCACTTTGCAGCCAGCACAGAAAACACCTGGACTGAGCGGGAGTGGGGCAGGGATTTAACCTGAACATCCTCACCAAAGCAAAGCCATCTCAAACTCAGTGCCAGGAGGCAGCTGGCAAACGCAGCCAGAGCTGACAGAGCAAAACCAACTCCTTTTTGTGCCACTTTCCACCTGTCCCGGCCCATCTGGAGCTTCCTGCCCCTTCTGCTTCATGCCAGCCAAACCCCACACACACCTGCGGGCACCATTGAAAAACCATTGTCCATTTTGGGGCAATGCCCTGGGGGGCTTTGTCTGCCCTAAATGCACCTGAAGGCCCTTCAATAAACAGAACTGCTTTTTATTCCCCTGGTTTTTTTTTTTATTTTATTTATTTATTGAATCCTGCCTGGTCTCTGTGTTTAGGTGAGCCCCAAAAGGCAGCAGGACATTGCTCAGTGAAGCCTGGCAGCCCACAGAGCAGTGGCCAGGGCAGTTCTGGCCCCCAGCACGTTTATCCTGGGTCAGGAGCCCCTTTCCTGGCTGCTCTTCCCTCTCCTGGCTCCCTCGGTTGGKGACAGGGAGCCAAACCCAGGATGCTCCTGCCCATCCCTCTCCCTGCAGGCTCCAGGCAAAGCCCCCAGGCACAGTTTGAGCTGTGCAAAGCCCAGACCAGCCCAGAAAAGCAGAATTCCTGCTCAAGTGAGGCCTTCAACAGCTCGTGGGGATCTCAAACAAGTGAAAATGCTCATCCCAAGGTTTGTTTTCCCAGGCAGATTCCTCACCTATAAGGAAATGGTTCCTCCCTGCCAGCCTTTCACTTCACCCCCGGGTTTCTCTGCCCATAAACCTCTGGTTTTTATCCATGAAATGTCAGCTCAGGCAGGAAGGAGGCTCGTGGGGAAGGAGCCACGCACTGACCATGCAAAGTGGAGTGAAACACAGAYCCAGGGATTTGCATTTAAGCAAATCCCACACGGGGTATGGTGCTGGAGACATCCCCAGCTCCTAGAAAAGCCATTTCCGCCAGGCTCAGCTGGAAGTTTCCCAGGGAATGATGAGCACGGGCTTCACTCTGCTCTGGGAAGCTCATGAGGGACAGATCTKCCCCAAATCCCTGCAGGATCCGGGAGCTGGGGCTCAGCAGCAGCACCAACAATGGAAGCAGGTGAGTGGCAGCAGCTCGGATTTGCACAAGCTGAGGCGTTTTCCTGGCASTATCAGGGCAGGAACAAACTGTGCTGTCCTTGGGCTCCTACTGACAAAAAACAGCCCAAAAAATTTGTCTAAAATGGACATGTGACATCTGAAATGTCCCAAGGATTTAATAGTGTCAATTAGCATCTTCTGCCTTCCCCAGGCTGGATTTCTATTCCTTCACAGTGCAATGCTTTATTATTTTTTTTCCAGAAGGCAGTTAGATCAAAGTGATGTGAAATTGGATTCAATTTGCTTGGAAATTATATAAACTCAGGGCCTGAATTAACATTTCCTTCCCCAGTGGCAGAGATCTCTGGAATTTTGGCAGCTCAGCATCAGATGCCTCTGGGTGTTTCACTGGAGGCAGCAGGTTCAGTTGTGTGGTAGCTTCAGGCCAGGGTCAGAGGGCTGAGTGTTGCTTCATTCAAACAATTTAAGGATGTGAGAGAAGTGACTTCAGCAGCACAGAGCAGCGTGGAAAAGCAGAGAGGGTAGGAAATGCTTCTCTGATGCCTTTGGAKCTCAGCAAAGGAGTCAGGAACACCTGCAGGGCACCAGGCCTGCTGGAATTCCTCTCCCTGTGAGAGCTGATGCCCATTTCTGGCCACTTTTGTTGCTTTTTTTTTGGTACAAGACTAATTTCCCCTCGTTTTTGGGAACCTGTCCCTTGCTTTGTGTTTGCTTTGTGGCCGAASCTCTCTGGCCAACACTCAAACACCAAAATAAAATCCCAAATTTGGCCGAATTTGCAGCTGCTGTGACCCAAAAAAACCCCAAAAAGCCATTTTGGGCAAGGCCAAGGCAGCCCTGTGTTGTTTAAACCCTCCCATCTCCCCCCSYGTGTGTGTGTGTGTRCACCTGGGGCCACAAYGCCACCAGGGACAGAGCCAAGGGCCACGTCCTGAAGAGCAGAAAARCTCCAAAGATAAATCCTGGAGATCAAACAGCTCAGCTGTGTGCTGGCAGTTTGTCCTCCCTCAGGAGAGCGTGCCTGTGTGTTTTCCAAGGGATTAGCTTCAAGGTTAGGGAGGTTTTTGGGTTTTTTTTTCCGGGATAATTCAATAAAAGCCTACGTGGAAACTCCTCCCTTGGCTCCAGGTGTGAGCGCTGATAAAAGAGCTGTCCCTGCCATTGTCCCTCACCTGTGCCATTGTCCCTCAGCTGTGCCAAACCTCTGTGCATCCCCCAAAATTCACTCCAGGCAGAGGGAGGGAGCAGATGCCTCATGCCAAAACCACCCAGAGCTGTTTTAGGTTTGTATTCCTGGGCAAAAAACCCGGGGCCAGACCCTGCAGGTGCCACGGCAGGGACACTTTGTGCCTTCCCTGGGTGAAAACAGAGCCCAAAACCAGCAGGGCAGAGAGGGATCTGCGTGCAAAGGGTGGGACACATCAGCCTTCCCTCTGCTCTCAGTGTCGGGATGATTTCCTGTCAATAATTGCAGATCTGTGTTTTCCCTGCCCACCTGGCCGCGCGGAGSTGATGGATGCGCTCCGTGCGGCCGCTCTGTGCCTTCCCTGACCTGTGCACCCSCTCAGTCCCCGCAGATTTCGGCAAACGCGTGTACCAAGGAGTGCGAGTGAAGCACACGGTCAAGGATCTGCTGGCGGAGAAGCGATCCCGGCAGAGCAGCGGCTCCCGCTTCAGCGTGAGTGCCGTGCCCCCACCCCCTTTTTTAACCCCATCGAGTCTCCTCATCCCATCCCCTGCCTCAAAGAGGCTCTGGGGCACTGYCAGTATGAACAGAGCAGCAAAAACACTTGAAGCAGTGATGCCTGCCCCAAAACATCACTGGTGGCGCTGATTTTTTMACATCTGTCAACCTGAAATCCCTTTTTCAAGCATGGCAATGATGTCAAATCYCTCTTTCCTCCGTGTGACTCCTTCCCGAGTCAGCTTCCCTTTGCACCAGCTCCACTTGGACGAGGCAKTGCCCTGAAAACAGCAGCTCTTCCCCGAATGCTGAGCTGCTTCCAGCTCCTCTCGCAGTGCCAGGGGAGCTGCAGGGATGTGATGGGCTGGAAAGAGGCCAAGCATCAGCTTGGAAGAGATGATTTCCTCTCTAAGTGGTTCTGTGGCAACAGGAAGCCCAAGTCCTGCTCCACTACATCRCTGTTTTCTCAATCAGCAGCCAGAAAAGCGAGGCTGTCCCCAGAAGGGACACAATATTGTGAKGCCAGGACCTGGTGGCATCCAGTGGCACAATTAAACTTTTCCTGGGTGCTCCTGGGACTCACTCACCTTTGCTGGGCAGCAGCTCCTCAGCTCTGGGAGCTCTGGCAGAGGAGGGGGAGCTGGGACTGTGTCCTGGAAGGAGAGACAGGGAGCAGAGCCTGGATCACTGGCAGCACAACACAGAAATTGGGAGTTCTGGTGCTTCTTTCCCCCCAAAAGCCATTCACCTCTGCCTTTGTGATTTTGCTGAAGAGGCCTCACAGGGACTCACTCAGAGTTTTTCTCTCTGTGACTTCCAGGCCCATTAACTCTGTGCAACAAAAACAGGCAGGGAATAAAAACCAGGATTGGGCATCACTGAACAAAACCCAGCCAGAGCCACCCCCACGGGCTGCAGGGGAGCAGAAACCCCCTGAGCCATGGAGAGGCACTGGGGAGGACACACTCCCAGCAGGCAGACATTTAGGGAGAGTTCTTTGGGGAGCAGCTGAGAAAACAGCCCCTGGTTGATGATATCAAGTACCTGCTCCCTSTCTGGAGGCGGCAGCTTCAACAGCCACGCTGGAAAACCCCTGGAGCTGTAAAACCCTCCTTGCTTTTATTGCCCTTGGCTTGGTGCTGCAGAGCCCAGCAGTTGTGTGTTGGGTCTGTCTGATGGCAAAACCAGCCCTGCTGCTCGTTCCCTGCGAGAGACAAGRAATTACTGAGCAGGGCAAACATCCTTATTTGCTCGGACGTGTGGTGGGAAGAGCAGCTGTGAGGGCAGCTCTGTTTGTCTGGCAGAATCAAAGGCAGGGCCACATAACTGAACACCCCTTGGGCTGTTGATGATGCAGGATCTTTTGTTTGAGGRTGATCTTTGCTCCAGAAAACAAGAAAGAATCCCTGGGCTGCTGTTGGTGCGAGGGGAGGCCTCTGGAGGTGCTCAGCAGAGCYTTGGGCTGAGGTTTCAACAATTTCCTGAGAGCCAGGCCCTGCACACATCGAGGGATGGGAAATCAGGGTGTGCTGTGAGGAAAACCCACACAGAATTGGGGATTCTGCACCAACCCAGGGCTGGGGGCTGGCTGTGGGGAGAGTCTGGCTGTTCCTCTGCACAGGGATGAACCTGCACTTGTCCTCTGCAGGGTCAAGGGATTCCTGTCTTCTCTGAGGTGTGGAAGTGCACACCTGCACAGGTTTAAATATAATCCCTTCTGAGTGCCCAGCAGCACTCCCAGCCCAGGGACACACGTTCAGCCCTGCCCTGCCCATGCTCAGCTCTGCTTTGATGGGCAATTTTTATTCCCTCGGCTGGGAGGTGATGCCCTGAAGCCAAAGCACTGCCAAAGGGCAGGGCTAGGGTGTTATTTTGAGCTGGATCATGCAATTTAGGCAGATTTGTGGGTGAATTAGGAGGCAGGGAAGCAGCAGAGCTCTCTGGAGAAATCCCAGGCAGGATCTGTGGCTGGCCATGGGCAGGGCAGGCTGAGCCCCAGCTGATCAGCAGCTGTGGGAGGCTGGGCAGAGCTGCAGGAGATGCASGCTCCCCATGCCCACGGCAGGGACAGGAAGCAGTGCAGGCAGGAGATGAACTAATGGCTCTCAATTAAAGCCCATAAGGAGCGAGGAGGGGAATGAAACKCAGGGCTCTGCTCTGCTGAGGCCGAGGATGGGCTGCAGCAGAGAATCCTGCACTTTGAGTTCAGGCAGGGACAGCCCTGGCAGCTCCTGGCACCTCTGGAACTCTCCAGCACAGGTGTGTACACACAGGCAGGCAGTTGAACAGACAGGATCAAAGATYAAATGCTCTGGTCATTGGAAGTGATCCCAGCTGGAGGCTGCCAGCTGTGCCCAGGGACCTTGCTGTCCCTCCAGCAGAGCATCCCAGCTCCCAGCACTGCAGCCCCTTGTCCCCATCTGTGCTGCTGGAACCTCCCAGCTCTGCTTTTCCCCCCTAAAAGCGACCTGGATTTGCATGTGATGGCTTCAGCTGGGGACAGGTGCGAACCCTGCCCGTGTGACACCGAATTCCTCTGTCCACAAACCCAGGGGCTCCTTCCTGCCACCTCCTGTCACCTCCTGTCACCTCCTGTCCCCTCTGCATCCCTGTGTGGCCCGTGCAGGCTCAGGGCTCATTTCCATGAGGGAGCAGGGAGCAGCTGCAAACCTTCCCTCGGCAGCAGAAGGAAGTGCTCGGAGCTGGCAAATTTAATTCAAATCTAAACCTCTAAATTTGGTTGCCCGCTGGGGCAGGAACCTCCTGTTTGCACAATGCAAACTGGCCAGGGGACAGCAGGGCTGGCAGAGCCGGGGGCTCTGTGYTCCTGCTGCTCCCAAAACCAGAGCTCAGTGGGATTCCAGAGGAGCTGATGCCTTTGCCAGGGTGCTTGGTAAGGAATTGGGCACTGGGAGCACTCCAGGGGTGATTCTCCTTTACCTGGGCACCAAGAGGAGAGGATGATGATTAATAATAATATTGTTATGATGATAACCATTGCTGTAGGATCCAAATAGGATCTAGAAACCCTCTTTGCACCCAGCCTGTTTGTGCTGCCAGCTCTGGGGCAGCAGGGCCAGCACAGCTGAGCTGCAACACGGGCTGGAAYCTGCCCATTTTGGCCACTCAGGGGCTCAGATCTCACCTTGCCTGGTTTGTGCCAGCGCCAAAAGGACTCCTCAGCATTCTGCCTGCTCCCGGGGACCCTGTGGCACAGCAGGAAGAAGGCAGTTATGTCGATACTCCTCCTCCTATCAGCTCTGCACAAGACCACCAAAACCTCTGCTTGGCCCACATCTGTCAATACCCCCGAGGAAATGATGGAGTCAAAGCCTTCCCAGCACCCAGGCTCAAGCAATGCACGTGAATTACACTCAGAGAGCTGCCTTGCTTTGCAAAGTCATTTTTTTCTCCCTTCCCAACATCTCTTTATCTTTTGCAGGGCAGCACCAGCACAGCGCAGTCGCCCTTCGGCCAGGTGCCAGGTGAGGTTTTCCCTGCACTGATAAACCCCTTCCCTGCAGGGTGGAGGGTTGGCACAGCCCTGGCTCTTCTCCTCCAGAGGATTTGGAACAAGCCCCGGAGCGGGGCCACCCCTCAGAGAGAGCCCAGGAGGAGAGTAATTAAATGACTTAAAAAAAGAACAGCAATAATCGTGCATAAAGACCTCAAACAGAGTAATTAAGGCAATTCCCACCTCTTTTAGCAGAGGAGCCACACAGGATCCCTCCTTTTCCTCCTGTGCTTTCCCATTTTCCCTGGAGCTGGAGAGAGGAAGCACAGAATCAGGAGCTGAGCTATTTTATCCCTTGAGCTCTGGGGCAGGGAAAGCAGAGTGAGGCTGGAACCCCTTTCCCARGGGCTGTAGCAGAGCAAGGAGGAATCACAGCCCGGCTGAGCTGGCCTCCATCTCCCTGCCCTCCCTATCTGAAGCTTCCCAAACCCTTTTGGCTCGCTGCWGATGGAGGTCACCAGATGGAAGCAAAAGCACCTCTGGGCCGTGTCAGGATGGATTCCTGGGTGATGCTGGGGAGAAAAGGGCTCTGCTTTGCACCCACAGAGGTGCCCATCGTTSTGTGGCAGCTGTTGGAGTGTTCTTTACCTTTTCCCACCCATTTTTTTGCCCCCCAGGCTCACCCACCACTCCCGGTTACTACGGCGTGCGCAGGTCCTTCCCAGCCGAGCTGGATTTCCACAGCACCAAGCCGTTTGTCAGTGATGTCTACCCCTCCCCTCTGGCCTCCAAGCCCTTCTCCTGCGACTCCTCAGCCCCCCAGGGCTACCCGGCCCTCCTGGAGCCCTATGTGGGCGAGCAGTTCGGGGATCACCGCGCTCCTCCTCTCCCRGCGGGCAGCGGCTCCTTCTTCAGCCCTCCGGCCGTGCCCGCTCTGCTGCCGTCCTTCCCCGGCGACACCGGGCACCTCCTGCTCGTGAGTGGCCCCGTGGCTCTGTCCCCAGGGCCAGGTCACCCCGCTGAAAGGCGGGGTGCAGTCAGGGGGACCCGAGGGGTGAGGATGTGGCTGGTACGGGAGCAGCCGGGGCGGGGCTCTGGGGGAAAGAGTTTTCTCTTTGTTTCCATCCGATTGTCCCCTCTGCCTGTCCCTGAGGAAGGGAATCCGAGCTGGACACTGCTGCCAGGCACGGGCTGCGATTGTGGGGTGTCCTGGGCAGGGCCAGGAGTGGGGTTGGATGGTCCTGCTGGGTCCCTTCCAGCTCAGGATACTCCGTGCTTCTGTGATTTGATGAAACCCTCCCTCCTTGAGTTTCCAGTAACAGCCCTTGGYGACTCCAGGCCTTTGTCTGTCCCTATCCCTGTCACTTCCCAGGAGCCGGCTGCACTCACAGCCCCATCMCAGAGCTCCTGGATCCCGTAGGATCAGGGCTGCTCAGTCCCACTGCGATTCCAGCCCTGCCCACTGACAGGATGGATGGTTCCTTCCCCAGTCCCAGCCCCAAACACTGCTCCAGAGCCGCAGAAACCCTTTGGGATCAGCTATTCCATCACCTCCGGGACGGGCTTTTGTTCCTAAGGCTTTTCCTTGCCTTTTCTCCCRTTTCCCTGCAGAGAGAGCCCTGGGAGCAGCCCCCACCCGAGASCCTCAGCCAGGCTGACCCTGCGTGCTCGGAGCCTCTGCAGGCGCTCCCCTCCAGCTCCAGCTGCCTCTCCCTGCCCGAACCCGGCGGCGTTTCCCCGTTCCGAGGCTCCGGCTGGAGCCCGGCCATCCCTGGAGCGCAGCCCTACCCTCTGCACGCCCTSGAAGATGTGCACTACCCCCCGAGCTACGCCGCCACCCCGCCCTACAGCCTGTCCCCGCTGGTGGCAGAGCCCTCCAGGATGAGCCACCTGTGCCCGGAGCAGCCCTCGGAGCCGCCGCACCTCCCCGAGCACCCAGCCTGGCCCAAAGAGGATGCAAGTGCCCTCTGGGGGACTTACGAAGGCAGGAGAACTTACTGAGGAGAGAGAAACAGTTATTGAAGCAAATTTCACCCTCATTCGTAAAACTGCTCCTTCCTAAAACTGCTCCTTCCAACGCGATGCTTTGTGCTCCGCTTASAAATACAGTCCTGGGATGCACGTTTAGCTCCGAGCGGTGCCTTCTAGCGCCTCGGGAGAGGAATTTCTCCCGCTCCCACCAAGTAAAAATACTCAGCCTGAAAAACACCACTGCGCCCTGCAGGTTTTTCCTACCCGCGAGGATCCCTCTGAATTTTCCAGCCTGAATTCTTTCGAGGTTCCGCAGGGTGTGGGCGCTGACCCCTGACCCCTGCCACCTGCAGGGCACCCAACGCCCCCTCCCCGATCTCCCTTTAGCCCTGAATGAACCTCGCACTGCTCCCTCCTTGCCCCTTCCAGATACACACCCACCTGTGGGCATGGGGCAGGGGGCACTGGGGGCACTGGGAATGGGGCAGGGGGCATTTGGAATGGGGCAGGCTGCTCTAGGGGCACTGGGAATGGGGCAGGGGGCATAGAGCAGGCTGCTCCAGGGGCACTGGGCATGGAGCAGGCTGCTCCCGGGGCATCCCGGGGGACTGGCAGCGGGAACGGGACGGGTCCCCAGTCCCGGGGACGCTCCGGGGCCCGTGGCCACTAGAGGTAGCTCTGCACACACAAACACACCTGTGAGGAGCCCTCGCAGAGGCGGCACATCCCCGCTGCTGTGTCCCAGCGAGGGGGGCACCCCCTTGGCCACAGCTCGCCCCCAAGCCTGGCACCCAGAGGCTCTGGGGCATTCCAGCCCCTGGGAATGTGTGCGGATGAGACGCTTTAAATCCCTCCCTGCCTTTT
>CADDXX010000863.1:142752-179174 GCA_902810485.1 Alauda arvensis
GCATCCCTATGTGCCCACCCCGCATCCCTGGGTGCCCCCTCTGCATCCCTGTGATCCCACCCCGTATCCCTGGGTGCCCTCTCTGCATCCCTATGTGCCCACCCCGCATCCCTGGGTGCCCCCTCTGCATCCCTGTGATCCCACCCCGCATCCCTGGGTGCCCATCCCGCATCCCTGGGTGCCCTCTCTGCATCTCTGTGCCCACCCCGCACCTCTGTGCCCATTCCGCATCCCTGTGATCCCACCCCGCATCCCTGGGCGCACACCCCGCAGCTCTGCGCCCCCCTTGCACCTCTCCGTGCCCTCTCCGCACCTCTGGGTGCTCTCCCCGCACACCCCACCCGGGCCACGCTGCTCCTGAACCCCAGCCCCGCTCCCCGACCCCGAGCCCACCCCTGTCCTTGTCACCCTACTCCCAGCCCACCCTCAGCACCCTTTTCCCTCGATCCCCAACCCCATCACCCTGACCCCACTCTGCTCCCTGCCCACCCTGTGCCCACCCTCACCATCCCACYGACCCTGCTGGAAGGGGCTGCGACCCCAGAGCCCTCCCTGGCTGCAGGGAGCCCTGTTCCCCTCCAACCCCAGCCTCCCCTCCCCTCAGTTCCCCCATCTTGAGTTCGTTGGGCAGAAACAAAACACCACAACGCGAGCTGAATCATCCCCGAGCTGAGCAAACTGCCCTAAAGGCAGCGCTCGGGAGGGCCCCGGGAGCTGTCCCAGCTTGTCCTCACCCCGAGCCCCACGGGGGCCCTGGGAGGGCTGGCACAGCTTCCAGGATCCCCTGCAAACCCAGCGCTGGTTCTGTGCCAGCCTCTCCTCGGGGAAGGTGTCCCAGAGGTGGCACTGGGAGGGCAGCTGGAGCCCTGGCACTGCTGTTCYCCTGCTGGCTGTTTATTTTTGCTGCCTCCTCCGGGGCTGTCTGCTCCCTGCTCTGGCATTTATTTTATTCCTGAGTGCAGTCTGGGTGTGTTTCCTTTGATTGTGTGATTTGGATTGGAACGCCAGCAGAAAGTGAGGACAGGAACAACTGCCAGAGATCTGAGTGTTTTACCATGAGTACAAGTGAAAGTGGTTTTTCAGAAGAATTGAATTCTTTATAATTTCCTGTCCTAAAAAATCTCCCATCAGGTGGTGGCTGGCTGGTTTTGGCTGGGTTATACACACCCTAAATTCTTGTCTGAAATAAATAGGGGCTGTACATGAGCAGAATAAAGAGATAATCTAGGCTTTGCAAGAAAGCAAGTCGTTTTATTGGTGTTTTGTTTAGCTCTCTGAATAACCACCCACACATTTCCATTGTTTTATTCCTGGGCTTCATCTGCCAGATGAAACGCTTCCCACATTTATTTTCAGGTCCTGAGAGAGGCAAATATGTCAGGAATTTAAATGAATCCAGCAGCAGCTCCAGATGGAGCTTGGTATTGGGAAAGCTGGAAGGGGAGCAGGGGGAAGGAGATAAAGAACAAAACATGYGGTTATTAAATATTATCAACAGCAAGAATTCCATGAGTGTCTGCTGGTCCCAAGCTGGAACAGCAGRTGTTAGAGAGGGCTGTGAGTGTGACTGCAAACAGACACCAATTAGTCACGTTGTCTAATTGTTCTCCACATGGAGCACACCTGAAAATCTGCTGGATTTGCTGTTTGCTCTGAGRTTCTCCCTCCTTGCCAAGTGTTTTTCCACAAATTCTTCCAGGAAAGCCCAAGGTGTACCAAGGTGTGAGGGTGAAGATCACAGTCAAGGAGTTGCTGCAGCAGAGGAGAGCACGRCAAGCAGCCACTGGTTCAGCAGTGAGTAAAAAATTACTGTGGTGTTTGCTTTGTACCTTCTCTTTTAATATTTTCTTTGGTTTGTTTGCTTTTTGGGGTTAATTTTTTTGCCAAGGCTGTAATCTCTGGGCCAAGATCAGAGTGAAACAGATTGAGGATGGGGGAAATGAACATTCAGTCAGAGTGGCTGCAGCAGTGACCTAAAGGATAAAATSTGAGGGATCCAGGGAGAAAGCAGAGCTGCTGCTCCAGGAAAGGCTCACCTGGGCAGCCCCATCCCTTCGGGAGGAGGGGATGGAGCTCTGTGAGCACACACACACACACACATGCACACTCCCTCTCATTCCCTCTTCCAGCCTCTGTAGGATTCCTCCAGCTCCAGCCACTCCAAGCATTTGCATAAAGAGCTTGGCAAATCCTTATTCCTTCCTGGTTCGTGACATTGCAGCACTTGAAGCCTTTCAGATTTCTGCCTCTGCTCCCCCGTTGCAGCTGATTGCACAAAGATCAGCCTTAGAGCCGGGGGCAGGGAGGTTTGGGTGAAGAGAGCTGTCAGGTTTTTGGAGACCCGGGTCCCTCCTCCCCTGCAGCCTCTTCATCACAGCCAGGTGTCCCAGGGCTGCCGCTTTTCGGTTCCCACCAGCGCTTCACACAACCCTGCGGTGCCCACACACAGGAAAAAGTGAGAGGRGAGGGSAGGGSAGGGGAGTCACCTYGGGGACCTGCACAAGCCCCAAAACCCCCGAGGCTTYGGGATGTGCGCTGAGAAAAAGCTCAGCCCGGGCATTCCACCTCTGCCTCCTCACACCTGCACCGCCAGAAAAGGCGCTCTCAGCACAGAAGAGCCGATGTTTAAGGGATGAAGTGCACGGGATGTGCTGGGGAGGTGTTGCCAGGGAAATCAGCTGCTCACTCGTGAGCATCTTGAATAAAGGAAATGAAGAGGAGGTTTGTATGAATTAAAACTGAGGGGGTAAAAAAAAAAAAAAAAACCAACCCAAACAGTATTTATACTTGCAGAGTAAAATCCTGATCCCCAAACATCGAAACTCCCGTGGCTTTTGGGRTGGATTTCTCCCTTCCAGCAGCTCAGGTTCCTAGAAGTGGTTGCTCTTGCTTCAGCTTCCAACATTCCTTTAAAAACGAGGCTGTCCCTTTTCAAGGAGCACTTCCAGGGACACCAATCCAGCCTGGGACACCTGCGGGGGTCTTCAGTTCATCACTCATTCTCAGCSATCTCCATCCCCGGGAATTCCTGGGGATTCCCTTGGTGTGGAATTCACCCTGCTGGAAATCAGCACACACCGGTTTCAGAGGCAGCTCTGCAGAATCAGGAATGCAGCAAAAGGAGCCCCTGGGCACGGGGCTGATCCAGGCTCGGTGCTGTCACCAGGAAAAAAAAACCCGTGTTTTGTACATTACCCAATGCTGGGGAGCTTTTCCCAGCCACAGCGATGAGGGAAATCAGGTTTATTTAAAGGGTTTTCTCTGAAATGCAGACTCACCTTGCTCTGTGCCACAGCTCCTCTCCTTCCCTCTCTCTGCTCAGGGTTCCTGGGGCAGCAGCAGCAGCAGCAGCAGCAGCCAGCTCGCAGAGCCCGTGTCTCCGCCTCACCCAGGTTGGTACAGAGCCCATCCCCACGGCCCTTCCTGCCCCATTCCCAAATTTCCCCGCCGCCCCGAGCCTTCCCAGGCGCTGCTGGAGCCAATCAGACCCGCGGGGAGCCCGGGSAATGCAGATGAGGAGCTCGCTGCTCTCCTTTCCCGAGGTTACCCTCCCCAGCACAGCGAGGAATCGCATCCCCTTGGGAAGGGATGCTCATCCCTCGGGAATAACACCGCCTTCCCCGGGCTGTGGGTGCCACCGAGAGCCCTGGAGCTCTCTGTTCCCTCCTCCAGCATCCACAGGAGTGAGAGAAATGCCAGATTTTCACCCCCACCCAGAGTTTCCTCCTCCTGGCCGCGAATATCCAAGGAAAAGGGGGAAGGGGWGAGGGGAGGGGCWCTTTGGGCTCGCTGATCCCAAAGTTATCCCAACCAGAGCACCGAGGRGAGGCTGGGCAGGTGTGAGTGCACRCATTGCATGGRCAAGGAAACCGTGACACCMTCGSTAGCCGGGGATCCRTTTGCTTATGTTAATAAAGAAAGGTGAGACACGGCACAGCCAGCACGCCACAGCCTTTCCAGGCTGGAAAGYCTCCACCAGCTTATGTATTTTGGGTGTTTGTCACTCCTCACAGCCACCTTTGAGCCTGCAGTGTGCACTTCAGACCTGTGCCCTTCCCGTGGACAGGGCTCAGAGCGTGTTTGAACTCGCTGTGATAACAGTTCTGAAAAGGCAGATGTGCTGTGAGCTTTCCAGGAACTCAGCCTTTGGCCAGGGACACGAGGTGGTTACAGTGCCACAGCACCCCTGGCTTGCTCCTTTGTCCTGCTCACAAGTTTGTCTCCTGTCTGGTTGTTTAGAGGATAAAAAAGGAAATTATCCTCCTGCTATCCCCTTTTCCCTGCAGGTGTAGCTGCCCCTGGTCTGGAGATGAGGCTCAAATCACTGCCTGGCACCTTCTGGGGTGCAAACAGTGCACAGAAAGGAGGTCAGAGAGCTCAGGGAATTTCCAGCAGGATCCCTGTCCAAAAAGCCTGGGGCCAGAAGAGTTTCCAGCATTTACAGAGCTTTCTAGCTGAGGGGGCTGGATTCCCTGAGTTATTCACAGGCTTTTGAGCATCTCCCTCCCGGTTCCTGCTTTCCTGTACATCCACCTCTCCCTTGCAGGGMTTGTTTTAATGAATTACTGAGCATGGGAGAGCTCTGCAACCCAGCCTGGGGCAACACCTGCCCTTTGTGAACACAGACAGGGATTCATCTGCTTCCCTTTCTCTCCTAGAGCCCTTTGAAGCAGAGCCCATGCCCGCTGTGCCCAGCTGCTGCCCTTCCTGGCAGTTTTCCAGCTGCCTCTCCTGCGAGGACAGCCCTGGTTACCTGGAGCAGCTGCTGGAGCCCTGCCTGCAGTCGGAGGCACCCCYGGATCCAGCCTTCAGCACCCTGCAGTCCTCACACTACAGCCCTGACCCCTTCCAGCCAGTGCAGCTCTGCTTCAACCAGGGCCYGGTGAGCTTTGGGACCCGGGGGAGCGGCCACGGGTGTCCCCAAGGGGGGAGAAGGGGTCACACCCTGGGGCAGGACAGCAGCTGCTTTTGGGATGCTCGTGGGCTCTCAATGCTTTCCCGTGGGGAGCCCCAAATAAACTGGGGGAGGCTGTGGGATGGGGGATGTCCCTCCTAGAGGTCCTGTGGGTTTTCTGTGAGTTCCTGCTGGGGATTGTCCCTCCTAACAGGAGCTGCCTTTGGGTTCAGGCCTCCTCACCCTGGTGAGAAAGGCAACAGCACAGGAATTCTGTGAAATYTCCCTGAAATMTCTCTTTYYYYCCCCYTTTTTTCCCMTCTCTCTCCCRACCTGCAGGCTGCCAGCTCTCCCAGCTCAGCCGACCTGCCCAGCCCCTGGAGCTCCAGCTGCTCTCCCCCCCAGCTGTCCCCCCTGACCCCGCTGCCCCCCAGCCCTCCCTCGGCTCAGGACACCAAAGCCTGGGGCTGTCCCGTGCAGGAGTGGCCCTGCCACCCTCCCTGCGCCCTGGGCAGCCCCGCCTGCTGCTGCACAGCCTGTGGCCCSCAGGACACGGACAGCAGGCTGCTGCAGTGCTTCCCCTGCCCCAGCACGGACTGCTCCGAGCTGCTGCCGCCCCTGGGACTGGCCGAGGAMTTCTTCAGGAGGGACAGGAGCTGGGACATTTGCTACAGCTAATGGGGGCTGTGGTTTCACACAGCCACCCCAGCCAAATCGGGGTAAATTGCCCATGAACTATGCAAAGTTGTGCTGCCTAACACAGCCCACTTCATTCTTCACTACTCACACACTTTTTTTTTTTTTTTTTACACGATGCTGTCACTACATTAATCTACGGTCAGGGGGGTTTTGTTGTTGTTGTTGTGGTGGTTTGGTGGGGTTTTCCCCTGTTTTTTTTTTCATTGTTGCTGTTTTTTAAAATAAATCTGAAGCTGCCTTATCAAACACTTGTCATTAAACCAGCTCTTTTTGATACAAATAAATCATTTGGTGCAAATGCTGCAGCCTGGTCGTTTTTCATGTGCTAAAGTGCTTATCTTCTCTGCTGCTGGCCCTGCTCTCACTGAGTGAGGGTGAGATTMTGATGGAGTTTGGCAGCCCTTGGTCGAGTTTGGGCTGTTGATAAAAGGTTTTCAGCACAATCAGCTGAACAGGAGCTAAATTATTTATTTTTTTAAAAAAAAGTAGATAATGGGAAAGCTGTAATACCTGAGGATCTCCTGTTTCTTGCATAAACCCAGTCCTTCCTAAGATTTTGTCCTGCCTYCTCTTGGTGAAAAATATGAATTCTGTCCAGCTCTTTGCTCTCCTCATCCAGACACTTCCCCACTGAACTGAAAATCCTTCCAGTTCCATTACCTTATGTAAGATAGCAGGGCTTTTTTTTTTTCCCAAAACAAGCTCTAAAAATATTTTGACACCTTCAAATAATATCTCCCCTTTCTCCCAGATTCATCTCAGCATTGGCCTGAGTGATAAATTCATGTAAAAATGTAGATATCATTATATAAATCATGAAGAGCTGTAACTTTGCAGCAGTTAAAGGTGTGCCCACCCCACCAAGGGTCATTGCAGTAGTGCTGGCACCTGCTCCAGCCCTCTGAGGGATATTTTGGGGCACTGAAGGGCTGAAATTCTGCCCCAGAGCTCGCCCAGTGCCAGCTGCTCCTGGTAGTAGCTGCTACCTGCTGCCTCAGGTGCAGGCACACCTCGAGCCACACGTCAAAGCCCCTTATCAGCAACAAGAAAGAGGCAGGAGATAAGGCTGAGGCGAGAAASTGGAGGCTTCTGGAGGAAATGGGGTGCCCACATCCTCCCCCGTGGCGTGGCAAGGTCAGCCTGAGCTCGGCAGAGCCAGGAGATGCTCCCAGGGCACCAYGAAATGAGAAATGAGGGGTTGAGAAGGCTCTAAAACACATCTGACAGGAGTGTGCACAGCGTGGAGTGTGCCAGGAGATCTCGGAGCTCCAGGTGAGGTGGGTGTGGAATCCTGACAGGTTATTGGTGGATTGCAATATGAATTATCAATATACGGTGGGGTGGATCCTGCCCAGGTCTGCTCCGTGCCCCCGACCCCACTGCTGGGCACAACCACTTAGCACTAAACCCACCCTAAATCCCATCCTTCTCCTCGGATCCTGCCTGATCCGGGCCAAAAATCCCCCTCTTYAGCAGAGGAGACAAAGATATCTCCACCAAAATATTCCTACACGCCAAAATCTCCAGGTTTTATCCGCTCCCATCAMATAACAGCACCTTTCCAACCCCTCGCAGCCTCTTCCTCTTGCCCTGCTGCTCCTTCCCCAGCGGTTTTGCAATCCCCTGCCTGTGCCAGACTGGAAACAAGTTGGAGATGCTGTCCCCACCTCCCTGCCAGCAGCCCCGGGGACACGCTCAGGACAAGTAAAAGCTTGCTGCCTTGTTGACACAAGAAAAGGGAAAAAAAAAAACACACCAGAGGAGCCATTCAAAGGTTGATTGTGCGTTTTCGGGCTGGGAGAAATGTGTTGCTTCCCTCCTTCATCCCTCCCAAAAAGAAAAAAAAAGGAGTTAAAGGAAATAGCTAAAGCAGAGCTGGCTCTGGTGAAAGGCTGGCATTTCATCAGTCCCTGCCAGGTGAAGCCCTGGCTGCTTTATAAACACAAAGCCGRGGATCATCTCGCCACGAATGACTCCAGAAGTCACCCAGAGTCAGAGAGAAAAAGGAAACGTTTTTATTTTCGGCTCCTCTACCCGAGAATTTGATCTAAAAACTTTCTCTTGCCAGCCGGCTGACAGCTTTTCTATGGAGCCACTTCAGAGCGTTTGTTCGGTGATAAGGAGCCTTTGTTATTAACAACTTATCCAAAGCCGCAGGTAGGAAGAGATAAACTCTGCAAATAAAGGGATATCGCGCACTGCCAGCCCCGCTGAGCTTACACAGGTCCCATTTCCACTGAAACAGCAATTAAAAAAGCGAGGGTGAGCTGTGAGCTCCTTCAATCAGTGACATTCCAGCAGAGCAGACACTCGGGGCAGGTTTGAGCCTTGAAAAGTGAWTTTTCTTCAGAGCCAGAAGGGAATTGGGAAAGGGAAAATSGYTTKACACMCRGGGGGAAGCAGCAGCTCCCAACAGYCTGGTGGCTSCAGTCCAAAGCCAACASGAGCAGCYYGGGGATGTGGCTGCTCCCGGGCTGAGCTTTGGGAAGCTGAGCACAGACAGGAGGAAATCCTGGGGCTGCAAACCTCATCCAGCAGCTGCCAGGGTGATGCTCCAAGGGAGCCRCATTCCTCCCCTCAAAGATATTTACCCTGATATTCTGGAGAGGGAGATGATTCCAGACTCCCACTGACACTGTTTTGGATGGAACACCCGACACAATAAAGAGAAAAGCCACTCCAGGAAGGAAAGCTCCTGTATTTATTTTTTTCCTGCCAAAGGACTTCAGCCACCTCACGGACATCTCTAGGTGGCAAAAAGCTTTTTACATTTTCACCTGCCACGCGCTGCTCACAGTCTGACAGTGCTGGCAGCTCGCAGAAATTGGTATTTTATCCATCATTTTGCCTTGACACACGGCACTGCCTCACTGGTACAGCTCCCACTGCCTTCAGGCCTCGTGTGAGCATCCCTGCAGAGTGAGACAGCGCAGGCTTTTGCTGGCCCGAGCTCAGATACATGAAAATTTATGCAAACACATGCAAATCCACGTCTGCTCCGCTGGCAGCAGGATTGCAGAGACGCGGAGCGAGAGGCGATGGCCCAACAGCAGCGAGGAGGGCTGGAAAACCGAGAGCTCTGCGTTTCTTCAGAGCTTTTGTTCGTGTCACTTGTTCAAACACTCCAGGGCTGCCTCGGGAAATCCCAGAGGCTGCAGTGGGTGCTCAAGGAAGTGGCTGCGCTGGTTTGAGAGCTCTGCCCTCCATCCCTCTGCTCATCCTGCCGGAGAGCAGCGCCCGTGCACGCCGAGGAACCAGCAAAAAACCAGCCCGGAGTGAGCCCCGAGGGTGGGAAAAACACAGCCTTGCCTCCCTTCAGAGCCAGCGATTGCACAGCAATTCACAAATCATTTCACAGAAACGCCAAAAAGAACCTGTTAAATTCCCCTGGGGTGGGAGTGGGAGCAGGGAGCACTCAGCCCCTGCACACAGACACATCTTGTGGGTTTGTGCCCAAAAAGCTGCTGGACACCCACAGCAATTCTGTCCCCACACAGGTGAGGGCTCAGCTCCCCACCTGAGGAGCTGGAGACTCTGGMATTGGAAGTGTCCCCTCAGGAGCCACACAAACCTGCCCCACATCCTCGCTCTCCCAGCTCCTGGTTCTTTTCCTGGGCTGGGCTGGCAGCCTGGCCATGGGGAGCWGCTCCAGAGCCCTCCCGGAGTGCTGGGAATGGGGAATTGCAGCTTGCAGGACCCTCCCGTGGGGTTYTGGGGCTGGGTGTCCATCCCTGGGGTGAAATCCAGCCAGGGCTGACCCCAGTTCTGCATCCAGGCTTTCCCAGGGGAGCAGGGGCAGTGGTCACTGCACATCTCAGAGGCTGCAGCACGGCCTGGGGATGTCCCAGAGCAGCATTTCTCAACCTTTTACAGCCAAACTGTCACCTCCAAGGGCTCCCAGCTGCCACCAAATCAAAGCTTGGCTGTKCTTTGAACTTATTAGGAATATTTACTCATGAACGCAGCAGCTGCTTGGTTTGCTCACCTCCTTGCTGGAGGTTTGCTCGCATTCTCTGTTACCAAAATTGAGTTTTCAGCCATTTGAAAGCTYATCCTCTGCTGTCTGATGAGTTGTTCGTGGCCACAGGTTGAGAAACACTCTCAGCCCATCCTGGTTTGAGCCTGGGGGAGCAGGGAGGTGCTGCAGAACCCTCACARTCCTTACAGGAGGCAGGAGCTGCAGCTGAAGTCGCCCCATGAATTGCAGCTCACTCAGGATCTGGCATTCCTGTGGCAGGAGCTGAAGGCAGCTGTGACTTTCCCTTTCTTCAGCAAATGCCTGACCTGCCAAAAAAAWAAATGTGGAATTCCAGAAGCACCACTCCAAACACTCACACACACAATTATTGACGTGCAACTCMATAAACACCCAATCAGGAATATTTTCAGACCTGCAAGCATCAAACCCAAGCACCCAGGAAGGTGCTTGAGGGGAGAGCAGCAGGGTGGGGGGGATCCCATACCTGGTCCCCAGCTTTCCCAGCAGGGGCCATGTGGATGGGCTGGTCGTTGTCCAAATTCCTGATGCTGGGGTCTGCCCCGTGCTCCAGGAGCAGCTGGATSATCTCCTGCTGGTTCTTGTCACCAGGCAGAGCAGCTGCCATGTGCAGGGCTGTGTTGCCATGGGCCTAAAGCAGGGAGAAAGGGGAAAAAAAAGGAGTAAAAAACGCAGGTAATCCCCCTGGTGAGCTGTGCCTGCTTCCCCGGGATCATCCCAGAAATGAGAGGAGAATCCTGGTGGGATTTGYCAGCAGGAGGTGAGGGAGGGTCTCTGCTCGGTTTCTCCCAGGTAGGAGGTTTGTGGATTCAGATTTTTGTTCTTTGCTGGAGCACCACAAACTGGGGGGCTTTGGTGATTTGGGTGTAGGTGATAAATAGCCCTGAAGCAGGGAGATTCCCTGGTTGCTGAAACCTCCCCTAAACCACATCCCCTAAATGGGATTGCTCTGAAAAATCCCCATTAAAACTGCTCTGAAATCTCCCTGAAATCATAACCTCAGGTATGATTGCTCTGAAATGCCCCTTAAAACTGCTCTGAAATCATCCCCTAAAACTGGTCTGAAATCTCCCCTAAAACTGCTCCAAAATCTCCCCTAAATCACAGCCTCATGTAGGATTGCTCTGAAAAATCCCCATTAAAACTGGTCTGAAATCACCCCCTAAATCACAGCCTCATGTATGATTACTCCGAAATTCCCCTAAAACTGGTCTGAAATCAACCCAAAAATCATACCCTCCTGGAAACAGAGACCTGGGGAATTACAGCAAAAAGAGAAGGCTGTAACAAGCATGGAAATATTTCCCTGGGAAGCATGAAATTGGATTGTAGGCACCCAACACGCCACAACAGCTCCACAACCACCGTTTGTGCTGCTCACACCCCCACTGCCCCCTTCTCCAGCACTTCCAAGTGCCAGGGAGATGCAAATTCCCAAGGTCGAGCATGGATTGGCTCCAGTGAGAGAGGGTTTAGAGAGGGAGAGCTGGCTGTGAAGCCAGGCACGGATGGAGGGTGCTGCAGAAGCTCTGGTGCCACCAGACCGTGGTGAAATCTGTGCCCTGTCTGGTCAGGTATGACTGGTAACGGCTGTAAGTGAGAAAARGCTGATAAACAAAGGAAAAGGAGAGGTATTTTTAGTCTGCAGGAGTCTCATTGGGGCAGCTGCTTGGGKTTTTTTTTTTCCTCTCAGAGACAATCGTGGGTTTTGGTYGTGACATTGGAATGGCTGGGCACAGATTGCAGGCTGTGTTCATGTTCCACTCAAAGGAAAAATGGGATTTTCAGGTGCTGTTAAGCACCAAGAAGTGAAGCAGAAAAGAAAATGGCAGGATTTGAAGAGTTTTTCCCAGGCAAGGCACGTTTGACAAGCCCTGAACAAGCAGATCCTTGTCAAGTTTGTTATCCCAGAAAGCCAAGGGATGGTTACAAGCTCTTTACAGGATTTCTTTTTAAATGGAAAGATCRGTACATGAGAGCTTCCAAATCCTGGCTTGGGCCAAGATCACAAGGCAATCTGACAGAGCCTGACCTTGGAGCCTCAGGCTGGCTGTAATAGGTCTTATTTGAGACAAAGCCTGAAATTCCTGGGCTCCAGGAATCCTCCAGATGAAAAACACCTCCAAGGCTTCAATATTTTTGAACTGAAGCCTCCAAGGCCTCAGTGTTTTTCTCATTGTGAAAAGGCCATGAAAACAGCTTTAGGGTGAGCCAGGGAAACCTAAACATGGCTGTTTCCTTTTCTTCCTGCTCCCAAGAGCCAAAAAGGGCAGGAGTTCTCCCTGCCCCAGACAGCTCAGCAGCAAGGCTGACGACTCCAGGTGATCCTATCACAGAGGAAACTCTCCCAGGATCGTGATAAGAGACAACAGAGGCTGCCATGGACAGGCTCTCACCTGCCTGCAGGGTCTCCAGAGATACAGAAGGAATGCAGTGCAGAGCCCTTCCCTGGACAGGAAAACACCAGCTCACTCCATTACCCACACACACACAGCCCAGAATGGGTTTTCCTCCAGTCCAAACTGGAGGGGTGGAAGAAGTGAAGCTGCCCTTTGTCTGCCTCAGGAGCTGACAGAGGAATTCAGTTCCTTCCCGAGGGACACAAGCAAGGCTGAGCCTGCTGAAATGAAAACCCAGCCTTGTCCCCTCCCTCMGAGGTGAGGGACAGAGCAGGGGAAGCACCCAGAATCACCCCCTCAGCCCTGCCCAGAGCCAAAGCTGGGGCTGGAGGGGCAGTGATGGCTCAGCTCAGGCTCCCAGCGATGTCAGGGGTTTTGTTTGAAGGGAGGGTGGAGCTGCTGCCCTGTGTGAGGTGCTCACTGCTCGGGTTCTGCCCCAAGRTGAGCTGTGGGGCAGCACTGGGGGGGTTTCCTTGCTTTAACCCAACCTCRGGGTGGCTGTGCCAAAGCATCTGCAAATAATGCTCAAGGCAGAAAGAATCCCCGTGTCCCTTGGAGGAAACAGGACCTTTGTCCTTGCTGTGATGCCACAGGTGACAGCAGGGATGAGTCAATGCCTGGCTGCCCTGCAGTGCCACCTCTCAGTGCTCTGCTCCTTGCAGCACTGGGTTTTCTCAATCCTCRATCTAAAGTCCATGTTTCTCCTCAAGCAACAACTTCCCATGTGGTTCCTCCTCCCTGCTTATCTCCTCCTCACTCTGACCCCTCCTGCTGGGACAGGGCCCTGCTTTTCCTGACAGAGCTCAAGCCAGGTGCTGCTTTCCTGGCCAGTTGTCTGTTTACTGGAAAATGCAGCTTGGGGTTGGAAAGAAGTTCAGATTCACAACTTTTGCTCTTTCTCTCCGGAAAAAAAAACCAAAAACAAACAAAAAAAAAAACCAAACCAAACCAAAAAAAAACAACAAAAAAAAAAAGGCCTGTTGTGGACAAAAATTACCTAAAAATTACCTTGTTGTTGACAAAATCCTTGGACTTGAAAGCGTTCAGCTCCAGGAAGTACCTGAGCAGGGAGACATTCCCATCCTGCACTGTGTAATGAAGAACTGTCTTGTTGCTTTTCACATCCTATTTAAAAACAGAGGAAAAAAAAAGAATATTAAAAAACCCAAGGCAAATAAGGAATGTTCTGCAGGACAAGCTGGGGATATCCCATAGAGGCATCAGAGGAAACCCAGGCCAGCTCTGCAGCTGATGGGGAGTGATCCCAGTGATCCTCCAGCGATCCTCTGAGTGTCCAGGGGATTTCAGGAACTCCAAAAGGCAGCACCAACCCTGCCAGCAGCCCCTTGGAAGGAGAACAGGCTTGGCCCTGGTGCCAGCAGCTCATTCCTTCTGCAATTCTGTGTTTTGAGTGAGAATTCCCAGACAAAGCCAGGGATGACCCAGCCCATCCTCACCCGGCTGTAGATGGAGGCTCCGGTCTGCACCAGGAGCTGGATGCAGGATTCCAGCTCCCTGCTCTGCTGCTGCAGCTCCCTGTGCTGCTCCTCTGACAGTGCCTGGCTGCCCTGATCCCTCAGCAGGCTGTTGTGGGCCAGGACAGCACAGTGCAGAGGGGTATGGCCTGGAAAAGGAATATGGGATGGAGGTGAGGGCAGAGAGGAGGCAGGGCTGGCACAGAGAGCATTCACTCAATCATTCATTCAATCATTCACTCAATCATTCACTCAATCATTCATTCAATCATTTATTCCGTCATTCAATCATTTATGCAATCATTTATTCAATAATTCATTCAATCATTTATTCAATCATACAATCATTCATTCAATCATTCATTCAATCATTCATTCAATCATTCCTTCAATCATTTATTCAATCATTTATTCAATCATTTATTCAATCATTTATTCAATCATTCATTCAATCATTCATTCAATCATTTATTCAGTCTGGGCAGCTGTTGCTGAGGCACAAGCCCTTCCCAGGTTCCTTCTCTGTGGACACTTTTTGGGCCATTCCAGCCTGGTTTTGGTGCCAATTGGATCCCTCCTGAGCCATCAGCACCTTTGAATTTTGTGGCATTTGAGAGCACAGACACAGCTGTCTGCCCCCCAGGCCTTTCTGAGGCTCTGGCCTCCCAGCACACCCCCAAAAACCAACCAGCAGCAATGAAATATCCACCACAGCTTTTCACACCACTTGTGCAAAGGTTTGTACCTTCAAAATCCTTCATTTCCAAATCCAGAGGGAAACCCAGTGACAGGATAACCTGGGGGCAACAGAGAAATGCAGGGTTTTAGCTCAGCAGAGCACTGTGCAAAACAAAATCAGCCCAAACTACCAAAATGTGAAATCAAACAACATCAGATCATGATGATTTAATTACCAATGAAGCCATTATTTGACTCCAGATCCCAGTGCTGTGAATGTCCCCAACAGGGGCACCCAAGGTGATCGCATCCCCTGGTTTCTTCACTCCCAGCTAATGGAATTATGCTTTCAGATTCTCAGCTCAGAACAATAAAATTCAGTGCCAGACTCCTCACTTTCACCCTGGATTAGGCAAAGACACCAGTACATGTTTATTGAGTGATCCTTGACAAAGACAAATGAAAGCCTCTCCTTGACAGGTGTAGCCAAACTTTATGGCCTAAAAGTTTGCCAACACTGRCAATTCTCAGGCTGGATTTATTTACTTTTTATTTAGTTAGCTTTCTGYTGTCAGTGTGTGAAGTTAAGCCCTCAGCTTGTGGCASTGAGGSTACAGGAACACCAGGAGCTGTGACCTGGAGATGAGAATTTCTTGGGTTTAGCAGAGAATCAAAACTTCCCAACTCTTTAACATAAAGAAAAATTACAGATTTAACACGAGGGAGTTGAGCAGCTCATTGCCTACATCATTACAGAGAATTTAATTCTTTCTTTTGATTGAATAAAGCAGGCTGTTCACATGAATGGCTGAGAATTTTTGCAGTGACTCATCTGTGTCAAGTGAGACAAGGCTGGGGACGGAATCCTCCCACTGCAGGATCACCCAGAACGGTTGGGGCTTGACTTTATCTTCTTACAACAAAACAGCAAAAAAAAAAACTATGTACAGATCAAATATTGACAGCCAGCTCTGAGGTGCTTATTAGAGATTAGATAGTTAATCCATTAGGATAAAAAACAACTAATAAAACACACAAATAAACCATAAAGCCTTTCATGGCTCGGAGCACATCGAGGAGCGAGTCTCTGCCCGTTTTCAAGGAAAAAAAAAAAACAACACAAAACAAACAAAACAAAAGCCAAACAAAGGAAGCCTGCAATCCAAACCAGCACCAGGCACTCCGCGAGGCTTTGTTGGAATGGTTTGAATTAAACCCCTTTTCCCTACTCAAGGGAACACCTGTTTTCCAGAGAACTGCCTGTGTTACACATTAACTGCCCGCCCCGGGCACAGCCAACGAATGCTGGAGCTGGTGCCAGCACCAGGGGCAGCCCCTGCCACCTCAGCCCTGTCCCCAGGGCCACCAAACTCTGCCTCTGCTCGGCCCTGACACGGCTTTTTTAACTTAATTTCATTTTYTGGCCAATGGTGAAGCATTTGAGACTCGCAGGCTGCTAAGCCCTGCTGTGGAATCCCTTCCCAAAATGCCCACCGGGATTGTTTTAAGGTATTAATTGGTTTTTCAGGGCTGGCACAGAGCTTAAGTGCAGTGCCTGTCTGCAATGAAACCCATGAAACAACAGGGAAGCAAAGATTTGCTCGTATGAGTCAGGTTTTGAAGGAAAAGGTGAAAAATGTGCCTCATTTTGGAGGCTGTGCCTGTCTGCAGGGTCACAGCTCACCTCCCTGCTGCTGCCTTGAGTCTGGGCACAATTTTTGGCTCCAGTGCCCTCAGGGAGGGGGTTCCACCCTGCTCCCAGAGCTCCCTCTCCTCACACCATGGCTGGGCAATGCCCTCCCGTGTGAGCCACACTGGGAACAGCCACCAGCACATTTGGAGCTCTGATCTGCAGGAATAATTCCTGTCCCCCTGCAGAGCCACTAAAGAACTTTCCTCTGTGACAGCAGGCTGCAAAACAGGGCTAAAACCCACCCTGGAATGAGAATTCYTGGCTTGAGGAGCCTTTGCTCAGTCTCCATCTCCCCCTGAGATTTAAAGACACCAACACCAACACTTTACGGTGGTTTTACAGCTTCAGAAATGAAAACCATCAAACTTCCCCTACCTGGAGGACCTGTGCATAGCCATAGGTCGCAGCAAGGTGCAGRGCTGACTGCCCTTTGTTGTCCACAGCATTGATGTCTGCTCCAGCCTGGATGAGGTCCTGGACGATGGCTGCCTGCCTGGCAGTGACAGCCACCAGCAGGGGAGTCTGCAACGGCAGCACACACAGCTGTGAGAGCCTGGCACTGCTGCCTCGGATGTGGCTGCCTAAAAACGGGGGCTGGACAAGATTCAGGGAGTRAAAATGGRTRTTTATTGAAGGCYTTTCATRGATCCACYTTGGGCAGTCAGAARCCTCYCAGARGCTACACCCAAGGTGGATGAGTTTTTCAGACAATTSWAAGTTTGGTCCATTTACACATCAGGGSTTAATCCTKCAGTYAGRTAATGAAGTTTGTTCCCAGTTTRTTCYCCTCACARTTCACTTYAGTTTGTGCTTTYCAGGGCCTGAGGCAGTCCTGGAGTTCCAGGCCTGGAGAGGAATTGTTKTGTCTGAATCAAATGGGAGAACAGCTGCTGACAGGCTGTGGAGCTTCAGAGTTATGCACTAAAGAACTGCAGGGTTATAAAGATATGGAAAACAGAAAAGCTAAACCCCTAAGGCATTGTCAGCTGTAAAATGGGCAGTGGGGAAAGTTCTGCCTGAAATCCCAAGGATGGTGGTGCCAGGAATGAGCCCAGCTCACAGCATGGTCTGGAAYCCCACCATGAGATGGGGACATTTCCCAGCTCTTGCTGGACTCCCTCTGGTGCTCCYCAGCCTTTAATTTGGGTGCCAACCCAAAGCCAGCCTTTCTGACACCCAGAACAAGTCAGCTGCCCATAAACCCTTCAGCCTCCCAGCCTGGTGCCAACACTCCAATATTTTTGCTGGACCAGTGTTTTCCCACATCACTCCATGAATCATGGCCTGAAAAAACAGAATGGGCTCACTCTCACCCCACCTGATTTATGGCCACACCACTGAATTTTACAATCCTGCCCCAAGTGAGGCYAARCCTTCCTYRCAGGAGCAGAGRGGCAGARCTGGATTTTTTTTKTTTTTAGGGTRTTTTGCTCATGCCAAGCCTGCTCCCATCCCAAACCCCTGCTGCCTGCAGGAGAAAGTGGCCCCTKTTTTTTACCTTTCCTCTGTGTTCCTTGGCATCCAGCCTCCTCAGGGGTCTCATGCGCTCTGCGGCTGCCAGCGTGTGTGCCCTCAGGCCTTTGGCTGCATAAATATGCAGAATTCTAAGACAGCAAATAAAGACACCCATCACTGGCTGACCACGGAGCACGCTGGGAGCAAACAGCTTCACAGGGTAGCACTGCCACTTTTGGGGTTTTGTGCCCAGAGTTCCACAAATCCACACTGAGACCCCCCAAAACTCCTGTTCCTACCTCAAACTGCAGCGTCCAAGAGCCCCCAGCACCCCTGGGCTCTGCCATGCTGCCTCCTTCCCTCTCCAGCACCTTCTGGCAGCTGAGATTCGCCACTGGGAGGTGGCAAARTCCTCCACAATTCCCAGTTTGGGGAATGGGATGGATAAAGCAACTTTTTGGGGTGATACGGCTCTGGGTGTGTCGGCGACACCTCAACATCTGGGGGAACAACCACTCCCTAATTGGTTTATTTGTAATGTGTCAACCTGCTCAACTCCCTAATCAATATATTTGTTATATATCAACCTGTTCAACCCCTTAATCAATATATTAGTTATATATCAACCTGTTCAACCCCTAATCAATATATTTGTTATATATCAACCTGTTTGACTCCTTAATCAATATATTTTTAATWTATCAACCTGTTCAACCCCTAATCAATATATTTGTAATGTACCAACCTGTTCAGCTCCCTAATCAATATATTTGTAATATATCAACCTGTTCAACTCCCTAATTGGTTTATTTGTTATATATCAACCTGTTCAACTCCAATTTTTACCAAAGCTCCTGGTGAGAGGGACCCTTCTCTTTTGCACAAGACAAAGAGTTGTCACAGCCCATGGGAGTGGCTGGTGGCCCTTGGTGATGGGGAAAACATTCCTCTGCTTCCCTTTGGTCACCTGGAGCCACTTCCATTGCCCCAGGTCCCCCTTGAAGGGAATTCCAGCCCCCTGGAAGAGGAGGAGAACACCCCACACACACTCACACCAACCCCTGGCTYCATTCTGCTCCAGACAGAAATCCCTGCTTGCTTTTCAAGCAGAAGGTGGTGGGCCTGGAGTTGTTTCTCTCCTGGGCTGATTTTGTACCCCAGAGCCAGCCCTGGCAGTTTCAGGGAGTGGAAATGCAATTTTCTGGCTAATGTGATTTTCAGTGCAGCTCAGCATTAGCTGTGGCTGCACACCCACACATCCCCAAGGGTGCCAGCAGAGGATAAGAGGGATTGAAGCAGAGCTGCAGGAGCAAGGGCTGCTGCAGGAAATGCCTCCAGGCCACAGCTGGATCMTGGAATTCCTTCTTAAAGTGTAAAATCAGCACAAAGTCTGACAGCTCAGCTCTGGTGCTGGCCTGTACATCCATTATTGAACTAATTGATGGCTTGTGGGTAGGAAATAAAACACTCTAGGCAGAGCAAAGTTACTGTAGATCTTTATTGAAAAAAAAAAAAAAGAATTTGTCTTTTCTTTTTTCTAAACCAGAACAACCCAGAAAGAAATGATGAAGCAGTTTCATCTCTGTTTTATGTTCACACACAGAATTTACATACATTGGAGTGAAAGGAATTGAAAAGCAATCAGAGCAACCACAGGCTTGATTCACAGCTGCTTTATCCCAGTTTTACCTAGGGAGCATCTCTGAACTTTATCAGACTGGAGCAAGCAGTGGTGAATTAAGCCCCTTTGAATTAATTTCTTTGCTGGGTTTTTCTGCAAGTATAAGCCACTAATTTCAATGCAAACCTCAACTATTGCTCTTTTCCAACAGCTTTATGATCACTTACAGGATCTAGTGCTCGTGTATTTATCAGTATTCAATTAAAAATTCTCTTAAAAGTCTTTAAGACTTTCAACCTGAGTTTTCAAACCTCACCCAGGCATGAACTGTAAGGCCACTTGAAATATTGCCTGGGTGGCAGCTGGACTGCAGGTAATAAAATGTACAATGAATTGTTCTGCAGTTAGTCTTGTAAATAATAAAAATCACCTRACAATCCTGGGCTTTGGAAAGCAGAAAAACCCAGAGAAATTGTGTTCACCAGCCAAGAGCCTCTTGTTTGTCAAGGAAACAATCATCAGGGCAAGAAGGGGATGCATCTCCTGGAATGGATTTGCCTGTGGCATGGCACCCCTGAGCCTCAACCAAAATATTTACAGTTGCATTCAGAAGCTACTCATTCATCAGGGAAGGGATCAGAGAGCCAGAAAGGAATCCTGTGCACCTCTGGGCCTGGGGAACTTCCCAAGGAGGGGTCACTGAGGTTCCCTGGCTCAGCACATCACCAGCCCCACACTCAAACGCTACAGAAAAGCAAAAATATTGCCAAAAAACAGGAATGCCATGGACTCCTCGTTGGGCTGAAGCCCAGAACTCTGGAAAATCCCTGTCCTCTCAAAGATCTCCTGGTCCAGGGCCGTGAATTCAATCCTGGCTCAGACAGAACTCCCAGAGACTTCAGTGGGACAGGCTCTGTCCCCTGCAGTGTCACAGGCTCTGTCCCCTGCAGTGTCACCAGCCAGCCACTAAATCAGCCCCACACCCCAAACTGGGATATTTCAGAGCCCCAAACCCCTCTGCAGCTAAAGTGACCCCAGCCCACTGCCCCACACCTGCAGGGCTGGGCTCCAGACAAGGTGAGAGCTTCCAGTCCCAGCTTGGTGTGAATTCTGGCCCTGCAAACAGGGGTCTCTGGCTGCCCTGGCATTCAGTTCAGCTTTCTTTTCAGCCTGCTGCACCTACCTGCACCAGAACAAAGCTACACTTCACATTTTCCTGATTTCCAAAGGAGTAGTAAAATTTGGGAGAGAAAAAAAGTCCATTTAGGCCCCCCCAGATGTTTTCTAGTGGCCCAAATGTGGTGGGAGTTCCTCCCTGGACAGGTCACAGACACACAAACAAAGCATTTACACTAAAGCAGCCCTATTGAACCTGGTTTGCCAAAATTTAGAGGTAATTGTGCCCTCTCCAAATGCTACAGCTGGCCSTGGAATCTGTCAGTTTGAGGCCTTGAGGGTGRAAATCACCYGGTGCTGGTGCCGAGCACACGCGTGCAGCATCCCCAGCTGCCCGGGAGAGGCAGCAGGAGCGGGGACAGCAGCGCTGGGCACCAGGACAAAGCGAATTTCACCCCACACACCAATTTAACACACCAAAAATTCCCACCCCACCCYTCCTTGCTCCTCCTCCCCTCCCCAAAACCCACTGAGCCGCTGGGCTGGAGCAGCCGAGCCCCCAGATGTGTCACCTAAAGCCCTTCCACGGACAGAGCATGGCTCAACACGTACGTATCATTGTCCTCATCCTCCAGCAGCAGCTTCTCGATGGGCAGCGCGCCGATGGCTCTGCGGGCATCCTCCAGCTCCTGCGGGGCGGGCTCGGCGATGGGCACGGGCACGGGCAGCAGCGGCGGCCCGGGCAGCGRGGAGGGGGCGGCGGGGTAGGGCAGGCTGGAGGCGGGCAGGGCCGGCAGGGGCTGTGCCCACGGGAAATAGGGCAGCGGAGGCTGCGGGTCCGACACATCCAGCGGCGGCACCACGGCCGGAGCGGTGCTGCGGGGCTGGGACGGAAACACGGACAGCGTCAGTCGTGGGGGGAGAAATACGGACATTGAGAGCATCAATCAGCCAGGGGGACAGAAACACAGACAATGAGACCATCAGCCAGGTGGGGAATGGGACAGAAACACGGACACTGAGAGCATCAATCGGCCAGGAGGACAGAAACAGAAACACAGAGACCCTCAGCCAGGTGGGGACAGAAATACGGACACTATCAGCCAGGTGGGGAATGAGACAGAAATAGGGACACTGAGAGCATCAATCAGCCAGGGGGACAGAAACACAGACAATGGGACCATCAGCCAGGTGGGGAATGGGACAGAAACACGGACACTGAGAGCATCAATCAGCCAGGAGGACAGAAACAGAAACACAGAGACCCTCAGCCAGGTGGGGACAGAAATACGGACACTATCAGCCAGGTGGGGAATGAGACAGAAATAGGGACACTGAGAGCATCAATCAGCCAGGGGGACAGAAACACGGACATCATCAGCCAGGTGGGGAATGGGACAGAAACTCTCCGAGAAGCTCCGTGGCAAAGACACACAACACCCCAGCAATCAAACAAACCAAACTTGGTGTGTCGGACTTACTGCAAAGTTGGTGATGAGAGGCTGGGAGGTGTAAGTGAGCACAGAGGACGGTGCCACCAGGGTGTAGCTGGGACACACGGGCTGCACGTACATCTCTGCAGTGTAGGGACAGCCGCCAGCCTCGTGGGACACGTACTCAGGGTAAGGGCTCCAGGGGGCCAGGGGCTGCAGGGGGGTGGSAGAGGGCTGGGGGATCCACCCCGAGGCCACAGCTCCTTCCTCTGGGCCAGCAGGCACAGCAGGGCCAGTAGTGTCCATGTCCATGCAAGGCTGGCCTGGAAAACAGGGCAGGGTTAAAGCTCAGCTCAGCAAAGCCTGAGACTGAGAGGCACAGGGAGTCAGGGGTACATTACCCATGGGGGAGTAGGAAGGGACTGGCTGATGGGGCAGAACAACCTGGAGGAGAGAAGAAAAAATAAAAAAAAAAATCAGAGGTGAAGCCCATCAGTGTTGAATTCAAGCACTTGGAGAGAAGCACAGAGCATTCCAAGCATTATCAGTGATTATCAGTGTCAGGGTCTGACTTGTCCCAGGGCCAGAAGAGCTGAAGGTGGCAGCCAGGCCACACCACCCCAAACCCCCATAGTGTCCCCTCAGCTCAAGGGGACCCTAAAGTGTGTTTGAATCTGGCGTAGCAGAGAGAATTCTCCTTTAGAGAGGCAAACGCAGCCTGAAAACCAGCAGCAAGCAGCCTGGGCTGGCTCTGGATGGGCTCTTTCAGGCTCCTGAACAAGCTGCCTCCCTTCCCAAGCTGCTCCCAGCCCCTGGGAATCACATCCTGCCAAGTGCAAAGCACTTTCCCATTTCCATTCAGTGATGGGAGCACTGAGAGCATCCCCCCTAAAGAGAGATATTAATGGCACTGCCAGGTAACACCAGGCTCCAGGGCCTTCCAAACGCTTTGGGGAGGCAAAGGTTTCTTTCATTGCCAGAGTATTGCTGGGGCTGGGCTTTCAGGGAGCTCCTGAGGGAGGGTTTTCCTGCTCTTTGTGCTTTCCCTACCGTTGTGGCTGCAGGTGCACTGGCATTGTGGACGTTGCCCCTTTTCCTCTTGAGCAGCTCCTTCACTGGCTCCTTCACTCGGACTCCTTGGTAGGGCCGAGGCTGTGGCTGCTGCTCTGGGGCAGAAGCTGAGGAAAAAAACCCCCAAAATTACAAATTTAGGTGACATTTCTTTTCCTTTCAGGGACCCCAAAGTCCCCAGGGCAGCCTGGTGGCTGTAACAGGAACAGTTTTGTTTTATTCTTCCTTTCCTCTGTGTCCACTGAGCTGCAGAGCAGCTTTGCACACTCCCTAAAGGAAAATCAGACCAAAAGGTGACACACCARAATTGCTGGCCAGGCAGGGACATAAAAAAGTAGAAATTAGATCTTTAAAAGAAATATATTCACTGTTTAGGCAGAAGGTATAAAAGCAACACAAATTAGGAAAACATCCTCACTTGGAAAACCATTTAARCAGCATTGAATATCTCATTTTCTCTTGAATATCTCATATCTCTGAATATCTTCAGGTGCTGAATCCCAGCCTAGATCAGAGTTTTATTTCAGTTCTGTACAAATTTTGCTCATGGCCTGGTCAGGAGGTTGATGAGCAGGTGACAACACATCACAGGCTTTACACCCAAAAATCTCCCTCACAGCCACAAATTCTGCCCCGTCCTGAAGAACTCAATTCACAGGCAGCTCCACAAGCCTCTCCCACAGCCCTGTGAGCAGGGRGAGCAGGGGGAGCTCCCTTCTGCCAGGGCCAGCATGAACAACTCCCATTTTGCACGGGGTGTTTGATGGCAGCAGGGAAGCAGGGATATCAAACCCTGCTGTTTGTAAAGGCACCGATAGCAGAGGTGGCTGCCTGCCCCTTCCACTGCCCTTTGATGTGTAAATACATCCTTTGATAAGTTCTCCACTTTTACAGATTGCCAGTGGCCTTTGGTTTGGAGGTGCAGGTGGGCATCCAGCTCCAGTCTGGGTTTTAAACTGTTATTCCACCCCAGGAGCATTTATTTGGATCCCCATCCTACAAGAATGAATCATTTCACCTCAGATCATCTCTGCCAGCCACATTTAATGCTGTGCACACTGAGGTGCTTCTGCTGCACCTTCCTGGGAGGAGGAAAATGGAGTTCTAAATTCAGGGAGATAAATCCACCTCAAAAATTGCTTAGCAGAATAAATGTGTCTGCTTTAATTTCTTTAAAAAAATACTTTCACCCCTTTAGCTTGGCTCTTTTATTAACTCATTATAAATAATTTAATTATGAAATGTTGATTGGCCACTATAAATCCTTTTAGGAGCAGACAGGAATTAATTTATGCACTGAACTGTTGCCTTTGTGATGCACATTAAGGAAATACTTCACTTTTAAATGGTAGTTGAAGCAAAGATGATTTTCCAGCCTTTGCCTGATCTGCCTTTGCTTTCTCTGGAYATCCTTTGTGGCTCTTTAAATCAGGTTTTTTGCATTCCCAGAATCTTTCAAAATGAAATTTTAAAAGAGAATAAGGGTTCTTCAAGCCTCCACAACAGCTTTTAGTACGATTCACCTTTTGCTTTTTAAATTTAATTGGTTAAATTAATTTATTGGAGTGCAAATAATAGAGTTCTGGTGTTCTTGGTGAAAACATCAACTGCACAGATCTGAGCCCTTCCAGAGCTGCCTGAGGGGCAGAAATGAACATTTTGGGGAGCATCTCATCCCCAGCTCATCAAAGGGCCTCCCTGCAGAATTAGGGTGGGGAAGGATGGTGGTTTCTGGCTCCAGGTTTGGGGGATGGGAAAGAAGAAATTTACTGTAAAAGCTGACAAATATACCTATTCAGAGTTTCCGGTGTAAGCAGAGTAACCCCAAAAAGAAAAAAATATATAAAGAGAAAAAAAAAATTTAAAAACCAAAGTCTGCAGATCATATTTCGGTTCCCCCAAGCTGACCTCCAGAAATAAAAATAATGTGAGCACAGCTGCTTTTCCACTGCTCAGGGGTGTGTGGGGTCTGAGCACCACAGACAGAGCACACTGAAATCACTTTGGGCTTCGGGGTGTGATTCCTCATCGAGTGAAAAATACGTGGTCATGCACCAATATCTGCATTTGGAGGAATAAAATCAATTATAATATCTTTGTGAAGGAAGAACCTGGATTTAGTCATCCTTATATAAATTTTTAAACAAACTATGGAGCTGTCTTGGCCCAAGATCCCGTTATATTTTCATTTCAGCCATGAGAGGCCAAGTTTAATTCAATAAAATTACAGGAATTTTATTGAATTACAGCAGCAGTGTCCTTGTCTCCTGCAATTCCAGGAGCCCTCGTGCTGTTCCAAGCAGGAACACTTGGATTTGCACCTGCCTCTGTGGAGCTGGGGCAGTCTGAAACATCTCCAGTGGGGAAAGAAGAGAAGGAATCCAAACCCAACCCTTGGGGAGCTTTGCAATGGCTTCCCCGTTTGATYTGGGCTCATTTCAGTGCTCTGGCCTCGCTGTGTGCTCAGCTTCCATCAATGTTATCACCTGCCGTGTTTGCCAAAAGCCCACAAAAGCCTTCAAGACCCGTGAGCAATCTTTAAAAGGGGCTGCAGAACAGCAGAGCTGCTGGAAAGGCACCAAATGGCTCTGAACAGCAGGAAAATGTTGGGTTCCAGCCCACCTGGAGGCATCCAAAGTGCACAAAAATAAAACTTCCGTGGGATCTGCCACCCTCAATTTATACAGACACACATCCCAGATTCCCAAAAATGATCAGAGTGGAAGGCCAGGCACCAAAAATAAAACTTCCGTGGGATCTGCCACCCTCAATTTATACAGATACACATCCCAGATTCCCAAAAATGATCAGAGTGGAGGGCCAGGCTGGGAAAGCACATCAGGGCATCACCAAAAATTCAACCTGCATCCTCCCCTCCGCTTGGGGTTCAAGCTTTGCTGAGCCTGGAGGGAAGAGAAGGGGCAGAGCAGCTGCTGGAAGGGCGCAGGCAGCCGAGCGTGCCGAGTTTCAGCTCACTGAACTTCCCGCAGCCCCTGTGGCCCTGACACACACACTCACACACTCTGACACACACAGGGGCTGCTCGGTTTCAGCCCTTCCAGCCCAGGCACTGCAGTTTCCCAGCAGGCAGACTGCAGTTTGCAATGCCCTGCTGCTCCTGCCCCAGCCCTGCAGCAGCACCCCCGGCCCCTCTCTGCACATTTGTGTGCAGCCCTGACCCCTGATAAGCTTATCAATTCATCAGTGTTAACACTGCTAATAGCTTTCCCCTTTTTTTGTTTTCTCTCCTTTTACCCTCCAGTAATAAATAATTGAAAAGAARCACAATGGTTTCTGTTGTTTGCTGTAGCACCAAAAAGCGATCGCTGSCTGCAAAGAACAAGAAAAATTGAGATTTCAGTGAGCAAGCCCCTGAGTTAATGGCTTGGATATTGGAGAGCAAATCGCGTTTTTATCAGGCAYGGGGAACTTTGGCTAATAAAAAGAAGAAAGAGGCTTCGTTTCATGGGCTTGTGTGCTTAGAGTCAAATCAAAACCTTTTTAAATCCATGCCCATTGCAAGGGACCCAGCATTGGTCATGATTCTGTCCTTATTTCCTAAATAATTACAGCTTCCCTCAAAAAAAAACCAACCCAGGGTGATTTTTATCTCTCCCTTGTGGTCAGTCCAGGGCAGGGGAGCAAGCACTGAAATGCATTTAATTACCCAAAATCCCAGAGAGTGACATGACAGGGAGTCAGAAATCTTCATTTCAACCCCATTTCTATCAGCAGCCTTCAGGGTATGTCCCTCCTTTAATTAATGTTTTAAATCTGCTTTAAAACAAACCCAGAGCAGGGGCAAAAAGGGCTGAGTGGTGGTTGATTGCTCAGCACAAGGAGATGAACTCAGGAGACTCCTAAGAATAATTGRGCAGCCTCAATATTTCACCAACACCTCAGCATCACCTTTGGCCAGGTCTCCTACACTGCATTGTAACCAGCAAAGCCAGGGAAATATTAATTGGACAGAAGAATATTTGAGATTGATGCCCAATATCTTCATTTTCAGGTGTTGGGAGCTTTTCCAGGAACCAAACTAGCCTTGATCCATGTGTCCCATGCTGCTCTTGATAACTGTCCTTTAAAAAACATTTCCTTCACCCCTAAAAGGGTCTCACTGAGTGGGAAGCCCTGTGCAGAGCCCACATTTTGTTCCCACACAAGGAAGGTAACGCAAGTGAACAAATACAGAGTGGATTTTAGATTATTCCACTCGGATAGAAACAAAAATCAAGGGGAAACACAAGGTGCTGGCTAATCCGTGCTGCCCTGGTTATTCAAGTTCAAAAATTAAAAGCTCTCAGTGCCAAAGGAGAGTTGGATGCCTTGGCCATGCAGTGGTGAGGGCCACGAAAAATTCTCTGTTTCAGAAGAAAAGAAGCCTTGGCATAAAGGGGAAGCTGAGATAGACAGAAAGTGCCTTTAACCATAARTCACCCTCAGCTCCTGATTCCTCCCAGCCCATAATACTCTTTCCATTTTAGTAATGCAAGCTTTCCATTTAATTGCTGTGGTCATTSGCAGAGCTTGACACCTGCTTTGCAAAGCACGGACGGGCTGAACTTTCGTGCTGTCCCCTCATTCCCGGCGGGGTTTGACCAAAATTGTCGCTCACAAGGTGCAGGGTGTCGCAGTTTCACCTCTCAGTCTCGTTAGCTGACACTTTCAGGGTGGCCCCGTGCRGCCCCGCATCTGTTGTGGGCACAAAAAGCTTTTTCCTCTCCGCTTTAAAAGCGCCTGGGAAGGGATTTGCGGAGGTGTGAACTCACAGCTCTCGGTGGTGAAGGGAATCTGAGCGGCGGAATCTCTGCTGGTGACTGAGCACCCAAAGAAAATGGGCAAAACCAGCGCCTGAATGGGAGATTCCTGCAGAATTAGGATTAATTAGGCTGGGAAAGAYCTCTGAGATCATCRAGCCCACGCTGCTTCCATGGTTTTAAGAACGCAAACGGGAAGATGCGTTTGGATTGTTGTAAAAAATTCATTACGGAGGAGACAATAAAAACAAAAGAAGGGGAAGTGGCCGGTGCTGCCCATGAATTTCCAATCCCCGAGGGGCTCCCGTTCAGCAGAATCCTGGGGAGCCCCGAACAGTCACTTCTCGTGGGCCGTGGGAGGGGAGGCTTTCGGGCTGAGCCACCCTGGGGCTGTGGGAGAGCAGCCAGGGCCCCACTCCTGAGAGGAGTCACCGTGCTGTGACCTGGGGGACAGCAGGGACACCGAGCTGTGACCTGGGGAGCATTGCCAGGCTGCAGGGACACTGTGCTGTGACCTGGGGAACATCAGGGACACTGTGCTGGGACCTGGGGGACAGCAGGGACACGGTGCTGTGACCTGGGGAACATTCCCATTCCTGCAGGGACACTGCTGTGACCTAGGGAGCATCCCCACTCCTGCAGGGACAGCCACAGCAGCAAAGTGTCCCATTTTCCCTCACATTTCCTCAGAATTGTCCCCTGTAGGAGCAGGAAGCCACCCCTGAGAGGTGCCCTGAGCAGTGCCCTCAGGTGAGGCCACACCTGCTGCCYGAGGGAGCTCTGGTGTCGCTTTGGGGTTCTCACAGGACACTCTGAGCTGGGGAGGACCCGCCAGGATCATCCCCTCTGGAATGAATGGCCCTTCCAGGGACTGAGCCCCAAACCTTGGTGTCCTCAGCACCAAGTGAGTCAGATCTCAGGGGTTCAGGTTGGGAAGTTCCCAGGTCACCTGAGCTGCCTCTGCATCAATTCCTGCTCCAGAGCAGGGCCACGGCTCCCCTGTGGCCACAGGAACATCCATGGGGGCCTCCCAGGTGGCCTGGGGCAGGTGCTGGGGTGGCAGCTGCTCAGGAAACAGAGGTGACACCAAATKGGGACTCCCAGAGCTGCTGGGAGCTCCAGCTCCCACTGAAACCCGGGGGATCTGGCACCTGGGGACCTGCCCTGAGCTCAGGGGTCACTCAGGGGGCTCCAGGAGTCCCCTCCTGCCTGTTCTCACAGCCAGCACTGSAATGGATTGGAAATGGAGCAGCTTYCATCAGAGCTCCAACAGCTGGAAAAGGAATTCTGACAAAACTACAAGAGCAGGGAGATTTAAGGATTGACAGGGGACACTGGCCAGTGACATAGTTTGGCTTGGAATTCCTGCAAGTGTCAAAGGGAAAAAGCAAAATTAAACAACCAATTCAATTCAATTCCCAAATTCTCCCTACCAAAGCGTTGCTTTATCACTGCAGGAATGAAAAACCAACCCAAATAAAGCATTCAGGGACTTCTGAGGTGGAAGAGTACAATCAGGATTTGGATGCAATCACCTTGCAGGCTTTTCCACGTCTTCTCCTGCAAACTGCTCAAGRTGAAGGGGGAAATACAAATAAAACYTCCCAAGTTCACATTTGAGCTCCCAAAGTGCTCAGCTGCAAAGAAAGAAAGCAGGGAAAGAAGCAGAGGAGCTGGATTTCCAAGCTCACAAAGACCCATGGTTGGTTTTGTTGCAGTGAAACAACCCACAGGCTGTGATAAAAAGATGAGTAATGTCACAGAAGTCACTGGCAAGGGTTTAAKAAATTCATTTTTCCACTCAGGTGAGTTGTGCTGATGGAACAGGGGGAGAGGCCAAGGGTGCCTGCACAGTTGCCAAAACGAGCATCACCTACTGATGGCACATGAGATAGGTGGAGGTAAGAGTGAGAATGAACAGCTTGCAAGAAGCAAACACCTACCTGGAGTAGGATCAGTAAACTACTCCAGCAAAGGTGGGCCCAGAGGAGTGAGATTATCTTGAAAACAAGCAAACTGATTTCCTGTCAAGTCATAACTGTATTGCCCTGAACTGCTTTGTTCCTTACCTTTTTTTAATGAGCTGAAAGAGGCACTTATCAAAAAGAAAAAAAAAAAGCACAGAAATAAGATTTCTCACAGGTTTCACTTTTCAAAAGGAAAATTTTCTGCTATGTAACCACCGTAACCTTTGATATAATACCTGCATCCTGTTATTGTTTTTATGAATCATAGTCTTCCACTTGATTCATAGTGATGAAAGCCAACAAAGCAGCTCAGATCCCTGCTGGAAAATGAGCATCACCCCTCAGCACCGGCCTCTCCTGAGCCATTCCCGAGCATCCCCTCCCCTCTGTCACTCATCCCTCACAGCCCCCAGCTGCCACCAGAGGTAGGAAAAGCAAACCAGAGCTCACTTACATTTTTGCCAGTGCATTCTGTGGCGGGATGGAGCCTTTATTTCCCCCGCTCCTTGGCTGAGGATAACTGGGCTCTSTGTGTGTGTGTGTGGCTCCGGGCTGGGGATGTGACAAGTGAGGGTCAGGATGTTTCTTTTCGGGCTTTTTAAAAGCCTCGCGTTCCCGCTGAGCCCGGTGACATCATCACCCCTCCGMCGACAGCAACTTCTACATTTTCTTCTTCTTCTCCTTCCCCTCCTTCCCCTCCTGCGAGAGCAGCGAGCCCCGGGAGATGCTCTGCAGAAAAAAAAGCTCTCACCCAGACGGGCTTTGAACAATCAAAGGCGGAACCTGCCTCTCCTGGGATCTCCACCACAAATTTGCAAAATCGGGGCAAAAAACCTTTCAGGAAGGTTTTGAACCTCTCGTGGCACTGAGGGTGATTTTTTTTTTTTTTTTTTTTTCCCCCATCACATGCTGCCGCTGGGGATGGCACAGCTCTGGTGTCCTCGCAGCCCCCGGGCCGTGCCTGCCTGGCCCTTTAAATGCGCAGCCCTTCAAAAAACCCAACCTCGGAGTGTTTGCTCCTGCCTTGTGAGAATCTCAACTCCCCGGGGCCGCTAAATTTGAACTTGTGAGGAAACACCTGTAAACACTTCAAGCCCCATTAATCCTTCATTTGAAAAAGAAACCCCCCTCCTCCTTTTTTTTTTTTTTTTCTGTTTTGTTTTTATCAAAATACAACACTTCCTACCCAGGGAGAAGCAGCCCCTTCCAGAAGAGCCTGCAAAGCTGAAGGAAGGCCACGGGATCCTGGAGTTCTTAATGGCAGCACCATGAACCATCCACACCATGAGCACAACCYTCTTCCCTCCAGAAATCAGACCCCTGGGATGGGTTTTCACAATTATCACTGGCTCAGGAGCTTCATTCCCAGAGAAATGTTTGCTGGAGCTGCACAGTGAGGTCAGCACCTCGTCATTCCCATCTTGCTGTTCGGTTTTTAATCATTGRATTGCCCCAAGATTTTGCTCTCCCAAATTTCTCTTCTCATGAAAAGACCAAGGCAGGATTTGGTGGGGTTTTGGGGAGAATTCTACTGAAGGAATTTTGTGCTGTCAGGTGTTTCAGGGATCCATTGTGTGAACCACTCCATGACACACCAAACTGAAAAAAAACACAGATTCATCAGCTCAATATTTAATTTTACTCACTCTACTTCAAACACTTCTCCAAAAGCCAAAAGAGAAGCAAACCCCAGAGCAAGTGGAGTGGAAAGAATTAAGGGATGTGCATGTCTGCCCTCCAAACCAGCCCTGACCTCCTCTGCTCTCAGGCACCAGGGCATTGTTCAGCCACATTTTGCATATCTGAATTAGTGCTGAGTCCCAGCCCCACGCTGGGACATCCTCCCTGCTGCTGAAGTGCTTCGTAACAGCTGATACTGCAAAAGCAGGCAGCTAGGCTGGGCTTTGGCTCCCAGTGAGGCACTGGCACTGGTTCCACTGGAATTTCAGCCACCGAGGAACCACGGGCTCTCCTGCCTGTGAGATCTTTGTGTTGTGCTTCTCCCTCAATTAAAGAAACTCCTCTTCAGAAACCTCCTAAATGTGTAGAGTTAAAGAAATGCAGCAGTAAATCTCTTCCTGACAAATTCCAGCCAAAAGCACACGTTTGGAATTGCTGGAAGCCTGAAGGACAGGGAGCAGTGGGAGCAGTTCTGGAGTTGGGCAGGACAATGTCCTGGAGAAGGACAGGGCAATGCCAGGGAGCAGTTCTGGAGTTTGGCAGAGCCTGAGGGGGGTTTGAGGTGTCCTCTGCTGAAATGTTCTTGTGGAAACCCCTGGATTCTGCCAGCACAGAGCTGCTGGGRCAGAGCAAAGGAAACCTGAGCACAGATGCAGGGATATCTTTGGGGTTTTTGCTCCTCTTGGCTGCCAGCAGCAGTGCTGCCTTACCAGATTTTAGTGAAACCCTCTGTGCTCCATTCTCTCACTTGTTGGGGAGAAGAACCTCACTGACATTGCCAGCCTTGAGCTTTCTGTCCCTGGAATATTCACATTCCCTGCCAGGCAGCACAATGAAATCATCCTTCAGCAGGATCTGACCAAGCCTGACTAAACAGAATTGATCATTCTCAGACAAAAAAAAGACATTTATTCCTTTTGCTATTTACCAGATCATTTTAATTTCCTCCTGGTGGGGCAGGGCCTGAAATGAAGGGTGCAGGCAGGGCTCAGGGCTGGATTTTCCCCTCTGAGAACACCCTGTGTGTACCTTTGGGCTCTGCAGGGCAGCAGCAGCACAGGCTGAGATTTGTACACAGCGGCCCTGGAGTGCAGCTGGAGGCAGATTGCTCCACAGCCCAAAGCAAATATACACACTCATAGGAAAAGAATCTATATGTGCTTATCATCCTGCCCTCAGCTCTGCTTTCACCGAGCTCAGGAAAGCTGTGGGCAACATTAAATAACTCAGGATTAAACCGGTTCTGAGGCCTTCCCAGCGATGCTTTAAAAAATACAAAGCCAGGCAGATAAAAGTCTGATTGTAATAAACATTTCAAATGAGGAAGTTGCAGCAAAGGGGCATGTTTTCCTCAGATAGAACTGTTTTGGTGGCTGATAATCATCCATTCCCATATTTTACACACAGCTTTTGGATTAACTTTGGATGTGCTTGATAAAGAATCAAAAAAAACCACTTTAGTTGTGCTTTGAGATGGAAAGGGCCACATCACCCCACAGCAAGCAAAATTAAAATGTGAGTTTTTCCTCGTTTAATGCATTTTATAAATGCAATTTAGTTAATGACCATTTATTTATGAGGTGCAAAGGAAGAGACAAAAGTAGAGAGAAATGTCAAAAACATCCTCATTGCCTCTTCCTCTGAAAACTCTGTAATTCATGATTCAGGGTTATAAATGTGAACATGAATGATTATAATGTATAAAATTTAGGTCTATGAAGAAGTCTGGAGCCTCAAAATCGTTGCAGACCATCCATCCTTCCCTTTTTATCATGGCAAACCCTTTCTCCCTCCTGCCRCTGCTTCTCCTCAGCACAGCAGTGCAGATGGGCAGGGTGAAGTGATGGACAAAAAGCAGATTTTTGGTGCTCTTCCAGCTAAACTCTGCAAAAAGAACCGTGTTTATACTCTAAGCTGGTGCTGCTCTTAAGGGGAACTAAAACCAAGAGCTGTCCCTGCTCTGTCTGCTCTGGCCCYGCAAGAATGCTGAGTGACAAACAGAAACATCCCAATGATTTTATATCAACCTCAACCTGAGCTTTCACTCCCTCCCTCCCCTCTTTGCTGCTGTTTTCCCAGCCCAGCTCCGGGGAATCAGTGATTTTCTGCAGAAAGTGCATTAATGCTGTTGACAGAGGTGTTGGGTTYTGTTGTTGTTGTGGGGTGTGGGGTTTTATTCCCCTTTGTTTTTAAACAAGTCAATATTAGCCCTTCAATCCTGCCCTACAGCACGAGGGGCAGGGACACTGAAGGAGCAGTTTGATATTTCAGAAAGCTTTGTGGTCTGCAAACACAAACATTTACCTTTGAGAACACAAACCCCAAATTAAGTGGCTCTTTGGAGGAGTTTGGAGGACAACCATGTTTAGAAAAGGTTCTCATGCTCCTTTCCTAATCAACCAAGAGAGAGAATGGAGGAAATGAAAAGCTGAGCCTCGTTTGAGGCAACAAAATCTGACACAAGGCTGGGAAAGATTTGTTATTTCAGATCACAGATGCTACAACCCGTGTCTTTACTTTGTAGCCTGATCTTGAATGTGAAAATATTGCAGGAAGCCACCCAGAACCAGAGCTCAGAGAGCCTGGGTGTGTCCCAGCCAGCTGATGTGAATCCTATCCCCTCATTTCGGGACACCTCTGTGCCCTGGTGAATTCCCTGGGCACAGCCAGAGCTCTGGGCCACCCAAATCCCACCAAAATATCACCAAAATCCCACCAAAACCCACCCAAAACCCACCCAAATCCCACCAAAATATAACCAAAATCCCACCCAAATCCCACCCAAATCCCACCCAAATCCCACCATCCCAAACTCTCCTGCTGGCACTCAACGAGGCTCCTCATTCTGGAATTGATGAGGCGCTCAGACAGCAAAATTTGCTTTGCTCACCAAACCTGTAACAGGGCCAGGAGCAGAGGCCAAATGTTGGGGACCAGGTCCTGCTGCCCCTGAGCTCCCCAAGAAGCGTTTTACATTTATTTTCAGYCCCATCCTTAGCAGTGAAACGCGCGTGGTGCCACCAGCTCCGTTTTGTTGGGTTGTTTTTTGGTTTTTTTCTTTTTTTCCCTTCTTCTTTCGTTTTTTAACATCGATGTCAGCCTCACACCTCCCACTGAGCCCTCTGAAACGAGCTCTGATTCATCCCTCAGCTTTGATAAGGAACAAATGATGCGGCCCCGGCGTGTGCAGGGCGCTGGACGCGAGTCCTTGGGCAGAACAGAGCCCAGAGCCCTCTCTAAGCTGCCAGGACCCGATCCTGGCACATCCCAAACCCCGCCGGGGTTATTTGTTTGCACACAACAACATCAGGCACAGAGGAAAGCGGGAAACCCTTTGGAATTCTGCCCGAGTGAAGACGTTTCTAAACATCCTCAAGAAAATTCCGAGTTCTGGAGTAAAGAGAAAATAAATAAATTTTAAAAATCCAACTCAACCGTATTTGTCTGCGCTTAAAGAGGTGAGAATTTCCCATCAGCGAGTACTTGTGGGTTTTTAAACACACTCCATGAACTAGAAGAGCTTTCTYCAAAAAACTCTCCCCAAGAACTAAAAGAGCTTCTCCCAGTAACTTTTTACCCTTAGGAGATGATCTGTCCATCCCTGAGCTCCAGGATGTGACCTGTTCGCCCCCTCCAAAAAATCTCAGAGTGGCACAGAACCACTTAAAGATGTAAGAATATTCAGATATTTCAGACTATATCCATATTTAATAATTAATATATAAAATATATAATTTTATAGCGATCCCTCCTGCTGCTCGCACAGACCATGCCCAGCACGGCCCCAGGGCTTTGTCTCCATGAATTCTGCGATTCCCTGGGAGGCTCCTAAAGGAGAAGGGGCAGCCCCTCTGTGACTTAGCCCACGCTGGTGGCTCTGCCGCCCTTCCAGAGCGCGGTGCTCACCAACAAACACGATGCAAAGCACCCATCCCGAGCCATCTGCCCGGAAATTACAGCACGCAGAGCCTCCCCCAAGGCAAACAAACATAAAAACCGGGCTGACGGAAACCGCAGGCAGGGAAAACAGGATTAAGGGCATCACCCAGTGCCACCATGGAAAGGGCACAGCTGGCTCTGGCAGCTGCCAGGGCTGGCACCTCCCGGGAGCCTGGGCAAGAAATGCAGCACAAACTCCCTCTGCAGCCTCTGCCCGTCCCGCACTGGAGTTATTTAGCCCAAAAAGCCTCGCTCCCTCAGGTTTTTAAGGAGTTTAACCTCTTTTAAGGAGTGTTTAGCCTCTTTCTGCCGGCAGGAGCAGAAGTGAAGGGCAGGGAAGGTGTGGAAGGTGAGCTCAGAGCTGCTTCTCATGCCCCACATTCAGCATTCGCAGAAGAGGCTTTCATTCCAAATTTCCTGTTACTGCTGACACCAGTCTGGCTTCTGAGAATGGTTTGGTTTGTTTTTTTGACGGGATGCACACTCGGGAGAGTCCCAGGAGGGCGTTTGAGAGCCCACACTCGGTGTGTTCAGTTCTCACAGTACAACAAACCCATTTCAAAAGGATTTTAGGGAAGCCACATCCAGGCCAGCCCCAGAGCGATCCCGGTGCTCCAACAGCTCCTTTCACACTCAGGTACTGCCCCAGGCTTGCCAAAACTCAGCACCCAGCATCTCCTCAAGCCAAGGGTGCTCGGTATTCCACCATCAGCTCACAAAATCAGGCTGCTCCCTCCTGATCCATTCAGCACACCAACCTTGACTCCACCAACAAAAATTCAACCCCAAATTTGAGTCACAAGGAGAGTCGAGTCCGCTTTGTGCGGTCCCCGCTGGAAAATAATAATAACTGAGAGCTCTATCAGTTTTCCCCGGGGGTTTGGAGGAGGAGGAGGCCCAGCAGCTCCGGCAGCATCCCCTGCCCTGCCCCGAATCCCTGCAGAGGGGTGGGCAGAGAACAAAAGCGAGCTCGGAGTGCACACAGCGGCTCCAGTGACTCCTCTGTGCTCTCCTCCAGAGCTCCGGGAAAGCCCCCYGAGGCTGCAGCAGCCTCGGAAAGCTCGGCAAGTTTGCTTTTCCCAGGGCTTGGACTGCTCTGACCCCGGAGCTGCGCTCACCTCTGCTCTCACATGAATCCTTTCCTGGGGGAAAGGCTCAATTGGGGAGTGGGAATAGGAAAAGTTTTGTATTTTGCCCACTCCACTCGCGTTCCTTTCCCTTTTTGCTGTCAATGTTGGCTGTATTTGACCGAAACAGCGAATTCTTGGCTTAAGAAGAAGGTCGGGTCACTGGGACCCTGCCAGTCGCATTTCTGTGCCCTGGAAAGGTCAGAGRGAGAAGGGTGGCAGGAGGCAGAGGGACATTTCTGTGTTTGGAACAGCCCCAGCTCCGAGGAGAGGGTGGCAGCTCCTTTGGGGGGCTGTGATGATGGAACGGGAGCTGCGAGCTGCGAGATCTCAGCCTCGGCTGCATTTACAGAGGGATTTATCGGCACTGAAATGACCCCCCTCGATCTCCTGACACAAATAACCCCCCTCCCACCCA
>CADDXX010000863.1:188603-201966 GCA_902810485.1 Alauda arvensis
GCTGCCAGGGGCAGGAGGGAGAAGGTGAGGGAGGCATTTCTTGAGCAAGAGCTGGGAGCAGCCCTGTTTGGCCTGGCTGGCAGCCACCTCATTGTGTTCCTGCCACAAAGCAGAGAAACGATCCCTAAAAACACCCAGCTGTCAGCAGGGAAACTCAAGCACCCGGACTCCAAAAAAAGAGACGTGTTTTTGTGGCTCTGGCTCCCAAAATGTTAACCCTGAGAGGCCCRAAGCTGAGTTTATCTCTGCTGAGCCAGGGGCAGGGCTCAGCTTTGCTCAAAGCTGGGTTTGGTGTGGATGGGTCYGAATTAAATCCACACCCAGCGAGTGCAGGGACACAGAAAGGGGACATTTCCTGTGCCACCAGGCCCTGGAGTGTTCTAGAATTCATGTAAATCCCACCTTCTGTGAGCCCTTTGAGAGGAACCACTTCACCTGAGCTTTTCTATTTTTTCCATTTTCTGCCCCTTCCACCCCTTTTTTTGTCCCAGCTCCCAGCGGAGCTGCCAGAAACCAACACAAATTCTTGAGACATCAACTTTGCAAGGAGGGAAAAGCATTAAAAATCGTATTTCTGCACATTCTAAACCACAGGGAAGCCCTCACACATCAGATTTGTTTCAACACTGAGTTCATTTCCACGCCCTCTCCTCGATTTCCCTTTTTGCTGAGCCTGTTTGGAACCTGATGAGGGTTTTTTTTTTTGCTGGTTCCCTTTGGTCTGATTCCCAGCACCATCTAGTGACACAACCCGGGATAGAAAAACAGCGTTTTACCCTCCTCTCTCGTGATTTTCTTGACCTGGTTTTGCTTTTCACTCGTCWCAAAATTCAGTTTCACCTTCACAAAAATATTTTACAGCGTTTCTCTAGAGCCAAACCTAATTATTGCAATTTTTCCTCCCTGTGCTTTCTGCTCCAATCTCCTTCAACCCCAAACAACAGCACAGAAATTCCCAAGACACTTCAGGTAGGCTAAAAAAAAATCTGCATTTCAGAAGGAATGGGAAGCGCTGAGCTTGGCAATCCCTTCCTGGAGCTGCAGTCGATGCCAGCCCTCCCCAGCCGAAGGTTGTTTGTTTGAAACATGAACCAGCAGGGCCTTTCAGAGCTTGCAAATATAAAATTAACATTTATTTCAGTGCACACACAAATGGATGTGGCCAATGTCTGGTTTTCATCTCCACAGCAAAACCCCCAGCAGCCCCGTGGGTTTAATTTCCATTATTTTTTATTGTCTGCCTCCCTGCAGCCAGCCCAGCCCGAGGGAAAAYAACCATTGTTCCTCCATCAGCACTCATTTCTGGGTGCATTTCGTTTCCAGAGATTCAGGGTGAGAAATAATGCCAGGAACAGACATCCCTGAGTCCTGGGGAGCTGGAACTCTGAGCATCCCCATTAAAATGGAACAGGGACGTGGCCCCAGGACTCAGCAGAGTGAAACATCTCCAACCACTCCGCTCCCTGCCGTGGCTGCTAAAAATAATTGTGGCTAAAAATAAAAACATTCAGCTTTTCCAAGGGGCACTGAGGGGACAGGGCACGTGTGGAGAGGCAGAGTCTGGGATTTCCAGTGCTGGAAAGGGAGGAAGGGCAGTTTGAGCATGGAATAATCACCTCTGCAGGATGATTGATAACATGGATCTTGGAATAATCATGGAATAATCATGGAATAATCATGGAATAATCACCCCTGCAGGATGATTAAGAACATGGATCATGGAATAATCACCCCTGAAGGAAGGAGGAAATCTCCCCCTCTCAGCTGGGGAAGGGTGAAGAGCTCAAGAGCTTAGGCTGCCTTTGGAACCACAGCAGATGATTCCTGAAAGTTTGTTTTGGCAAAGAAATCAGGAGAAAAATGAAACCCCAAAATAAGGGAAACACCTGAATATTTTTTTCTTGTCTGAATAAAAAACTTCCTTATTGAGAAGTGGGTTAAAGTGAGGAGCACCCAAAGGAAGAGCTCCAGTAATAACAACATTTATCCCTTTTGTCTTTCCATGCCTATTAGGCCTCTAAATTCAAACTTTTATCTGGATATTTGTATAGACTGGTGAAAAGTGATGAATAAAAAGGTTGATCCCGAGTACTTTGGAAAGCTGGGAAGCGCTGCTAATCCTTCGGGATGGGGTGACCAGTTCCACTTGGGATTGGGAGACAATTCAGTTTAGGATTGGGTGATCAGTCCCATTTGGGATAGGGTGATAATTCCATTTAGGATGGGGTGATCAGTTCAATTTAGGATTGGGTGATAATTCCCTTTGGAATTGGGTGATCAGTTACATTTGGGATGAGTTGATCAGTTCCATTTGGGATTGGGCGATCAGTTCCATTTGGAATTGGGTGACAATTCCCTCTGGAATTGGGTGACAATTCCATTCTGGATGTGTCGGAGCACCCTGCTCCTGCCCAGGGGAGGTCACTGTTGCTGCACAGAATCGCTCAGACGGGGCAGTTTCAGCTTTACCAGCTCAGTTCAAATGAGGAACGCCAGCAAACCCCTCCTACAGCACCTCAGGGCTCCTTCCCTTCCTCATCCTTCCAGAAATCCACCAAAAATCAGCCCCACAACCGCCTCATTCCCAGCGGGGACTGGAAATTCCCAGGGCYGCACCAAGAGCGAACCAAATCCCATCCCCAGACGCCTCAGGGCATCAAAACCGGGCAGATTAAAACCATCCCTTCACCTTTAATCACCTGCAATTCAAGACCACACGGCTGAGAAGTCACCAACAATTAATTAACGCATCGGATCACCGCAGGAAAATTAGGAAATTGTGTCCCAGGGGGGGAGAGCTTTGCTTGTCCTGGTSTGAAGGGGTGAAAACGCCTTGATTYCCCTGCSAGGGGGGACAGAGCCCACCCAGCAGCCTCACACGGGAGGGATTTGCTCAGGGCGGAACATTTCAGGGAGGTGAGAACAGTCTGAACTTGCCACCCGTGTCACGGCCGGGCAGCTCCGGATCCCGGGAAAACATTTGGAGGTAACCATGGAGCAGCGGCAGGGATGAGTCAGGGACAGGTAATTCTTGGAAATGGAGCGGAGGAGAGCGCGCAGGAAGGGACGGTGACATTTTCACCTCTGGGGTGGAGGAAACCTGGAGAAAAAGGGGGAGCAGCAGGGACATTTGGCTCTGCACAGCTCCCTGGCAGGAGAGAGGGGATGGATTTGGGATCTCATCCCAGGGAACAGGGACAGGAGAGGAGGGAGCAGCCCCAAATGCCACCAGGAGAACACCGGCAGGAATTTCTCCATGGAAAAGGTGGCCAGGCCCTGGAAGGAGCTGCCCAGGGAGGTTTGGAGCGCTCATCCAAGGAATTCCTGGAGGTGGCACTGAGCGCTCTGGGGACAAGGTGGGGATGGATCRCAGCCTCGATGTCCTTGGAGGGCTTTTCCAACCTCAGCCATCCTGGATTCATCCCAGCAGTGCCTCCCACCTCCAGCGGGGATGTCCAGCTCCCCCAGGGAAGGTTTTGAAGCATCACCGGGCACAGGGCGCTGTCCCCGGCCACCCCGGCTGACCCCACGCCGCTCGCGGTGATTGCCCGGGTGGATGTTTACTCCCAAAGCCCGGGACAAACCCAGCAGCGATGTCACAACCTCCCCGCCACCGGGATTGTCACATCTCGATTGCAGCGCTTGCCATGCAAATGGAGCCTCCGCAGCGCTGCTCTGCTTCCCCGGGGAGAAAAATCCACCCAGACCCACTCCTTCATTTGAAATAATCTAATAAACTTCATCATTCGGCCTTTTAAACGCTCGCCGTCCATTCAGCTCGGGGTGTATTTACACGGGATGGCGTTCAGCGTTAGATATTCACAATTCTCTTCAGAAASGAGCTTTAAAACCTCCCCCGGTATTTTTGTTTGTCACCTGGAAAGCCTCCTCCTGCCTTTCCCCATCAGCGCAAATCAAACCCACCCCCTCCCGGTATGCAAAGGAGGGTTTTAGTGCAGGAGAGCTTTTGCAASAGAGGCTTTTCAGGCGGGTGGGATCGGAGCTGGCACCCACGGGCAGAGACAGACAAACACCCACCCCAGAGAAGGCTGAAGTTAAAGTGGGTGTGTGCTCGGGAGCGGGCAGGGACACGGGAGGAGGGAAGGGAGAGAGGATTCACCTCCAGCCAGAGGCAGAAAAGCAGCTCAGCCCACGGGCAGCTCACCTGGAGAGAGGTTCTGCAGAGATGCCCATCACAAATCAGCTCATTACAGGATTGTTTTTTTTTTTTATCACTCAGAACTTCAGAGGGTGGTGGCTGTTTCTGCTGAAAATGCTACAGCAGCAATCAGAATTCCTGCAGCAGGGTGTCAGGAATTAATCAGGGTATCAGGAATTAATCAGGGTATCAGGAATTAGTATCAGGAATGTAAAAAGGAGGAAAAAAATCCCCCAAGCGCATAAAAAATCTGGCATGTGATTTTTCCTCCAGTGCAAACCTGTCCTTGCTAAAAGCTCTGTTTGTGCCCAAACCTGGCTTGAGCCACTGAAGACCCTCACCCAATCTTATCCTCTTTGCTTGAAATTTTCCTCCCTTTCTTAGAATAGAAGCACAGAGTGTGTTAAAAAAATGCAGAAATCACTAAAACCATGGAAGCTAAAAATATTCCACTCTTGGGTAAAAAAACCCACTTTCCCCAGCCCAGGTTTCACTGGGTAATAAATGAAATAGTTCTGTCCACAAGGAGCTCCCTGTGGGAATCAGGAGGCATCAGTTGAAGCAGCATCCACAAATCCTAGGAAGTCATTTTTGGGATCTCCCTGTGCTTTGCTGTGCAAGCTGGAGCCTGCCCTGCCCCAGTGGATAAAAGAGGCCTGGATGCAGCGTTATTGGAGGGGCCAAAGGGAAAATTGAGCAGCCAGGGATGGAGCTGGAGGTGGACAGCTCATGGCCAGCAGTGCCTGCTCACAGAACAAGACTCATCAGAGCTGTTCGAAATGGGAGTAACAAAGGATTCATTTGAAACGTTGAGGTTGGCAGCAGAACCACAAAATTCCCAGTTTACAAAGCCTTGGAGACCTTGCAGAGTCCACATTCCCAGGGGTTTTGTTGCTGGGTTTGAAAATCTAGCGAGGTTTGAAAATCTCCTGGCTGCAGATTGCATTTGGGTCCTTTCTGTGCCAYGGAAAGGTCAATTCCTTATCGATGTAGGCCAATGGCTGGGCCAAAACCAGGCCAATTCCTGCTGTGCTGCCAGTGCAATCAYGAGTTCTGAGCAAGGAGATAAAACTGCCCAGCACAGGGGCTGGAGTGCGGAGGGGAACTGAAAGTGGAGGAATGCACGATGTGATTTACTGCCCAATAAATGCARTGAGTCACTGCAGCATTTCCTGCTTGCAGGAGGCCAAATTCTCCCAGCCCTGCGAGCGTGGAGGAGCTGCTGAGCTGGTGCCTCATCCCAGAGCTTTGCTCAGGGTATTTACAGGGTTTCATGGCACTGAGGGGCTGGATCCTGGCTCCAGCTTGTCCTGGACTCGTGAARTCAATAAGGAAAAGGAGGTGGAATGGAAAGGAAATGTTGAAGAAGGTCCTTAGAGGAAGCAGCCACCCTTGGTGGCTGTCCCTGAGTCACACAGGCAGAAGTGGCAAGGTTTTGTGAGCAATCCCTTCCCCTTGGGAATGAACTGGGATGTTGGCTGGCTGTGGCTTTCMTCCCTGACCTGCAGAGCCCTGGGATCTCACAGGGGAAGAGGGGGCTGCCCTGGCTCCAGCTGTGCCTCTCCCTCAGCCTTTCCCCTTTCCCAGCTCCGGATGCAGCTCCCGTCGTTGGCAGCAATCACCCGTGGGGCAGGGAGCCAGGGAAGAGCCACTGCAATGCAGATCAGCTCCTGATCTGCTTTTGTTCTTGTTCTACAAGCATCCAATCTCCTTTGATCAATACCTGAATAATCCTTACAACATCCCCGAGCCTGGAGCTGCTGCTGCCAGGGCAGAGGAAGCAGGAGCTGGGATTGTTCAGGCCAGGGAGGGGAATCACCGAAATTAGAACACAAATGGGATGTTGTTCTCTGAAAGCTGCCCCAGAAAGTCTGGCTGCTCTCTGCCCAGGCTGATGGCAAAGATGATGCTGCCTGGGATTAAGTTTGGAGTGCTTTCCAGGACACAGCCAGGGAAGGAGATGCAGCTGATAACATCGTAATCCTTTTTCCAATCTAGGTGCTTAAGAGAAATATCTGCTTGTTCAGTTGAAATGGCACAGCCCACGGGGTGAAATCCATTTCCCAGGGACACGGGAACAGAGCTGAGATCTGAGATCTGGTGACAAGGAAATGGATTTCCTGKGAACCGTTTGTCATGGTTTAACCCCTGTGGCACCAAATACCCCACAGCCACCAGCYCAGCCCTGGCAGGAYGGGGAGAGAGCTGGGAGAGGGTAAAAAATAATCCTGGTTGAGATAAGAACAGTTTAATAAATGAAATAATTGAATGAAATGAGAGAGGTGGGGAGAGGGAGATAAATAACCCCAATTAAAACAATAAACACAAGGTGGTCTCCCACCAGCTGCTGCCTCAATCCCCCAAATTAAATACTGGGCGTGACTTTGCTCAGTGTTGATGTCCCTTTGGCCATGGGCAGTGCTCCCTCMCAGCTTCTTCTGCACCTCCTGCCTGCGAAAATTCCTTGATTTGGATGAAGCACAACTGAGCCAGCACTGCAGCATCGGTTTGGTATCAAAAGTACCTCCTGAATCCAAACCACAGCTCTGCACCAGCCACTGAGAACAAAGCTCACCCTCTCCAGGCTGAAAGCACTTCTGAGAATTCCCAAAACATTTAATTAAGGCTCTCCTAATTCACTCACTTGCACAACCCTAAGTCAGAGGCTGCTTTTCCCTTCCCAGTAAATCACAATTTGATTTTTTCCTGTTGCACATGGTAGGAAGAAAAGAAAAAAAAATTTTTTTCAACGTGCAGTTAAGCTTTTTCTTGGGAAAACTCACTCCTTCATCAGCTGCTCAGGAGTGTCAGGAAGGRGGGAGGAGCCTTCCCAGGCTGCCGTCCTCCAAACCATACCTGAGTATAAAGAGCAAAGCAGAACTGCAGCCAAGAAACTCTCAAAAGCTGCTTCCAGAGCCTGCYGGGATCCCAGGGCTGCTTTTCTTCTTCCCCTGCTGGAACTTGCTGCTCCARAGACCAGAGGGAAGCTGGACTCAGCTAATTACGCTGCCGGATTAATTACACTGCCACGGTCTCCATGTGACTCCGGATCGATTTTGAATTTTATTTTTTTTTTAACACAACTGAACAGGGGGTTTTCCCTCCCCTCTTTTCCTGCACACACACACACACACACACTCACACGCAGAGTGGAGATGTTGCAAACAGCCTGCATGAGCCCCGAGCTCCTTGGCAGCCAAACCATGGGTGAGGGTGAGGTGTGTGGCTACAGCCCAGGCCAGGGGTCCCCMCTGCCTGCAGAGACTGCCAGTCCCAAGAGCTGCTTCCAGCAGAGCCCGTCTCTGCCAGACTCTGGATTAACTGAGCTCAACGTGGCGAGCCCCAAGATCTACCAGCCTCCTSCTGCTGCTCCTTGCAAACCTCCAGGGATGCCTGCTCCTGCTGGTAAGAGAAAAAAAAATAATCTTTGTTCCCATTTCCTCTCTCGTGCTTCTTGATGAGGCCCAGTGACCTGGGGCTCAGTGAGAGCAGAGGTGCTCAGCACATTCCCCTSCTCAGGCTTGGCTGGGGTTTGTTGTGCTCTGCTTGCCGAGGTCAGGAATTGCTCTGGTTTCCAAGGGATGCCCCAAAATCCCAGCATTTCTGTGCATCCCCAGTGTTCTGCTGCTGGTTTTGCATTCTGAGCTGTGGGTTTGGTTCTGCACCAGCAGCAGGGTGATGGGTGTGACCTCCTGAGGTACCAACATTCCAAAGTCACAGGAAAGTGAGTTTGGTGAATCTTTCCAGAGTCCCTCAATTTCTGGGATAGAAACTCTTCCCAGATAAACCTTACTGCCTTGTCATAAAGCTTTTCAAAGAGACCTTAAAAATACTCTACAAACAGTAAATAATTCACTGYCAAAACACCAATCTATATATTAAAAAAGGAATAATTTCTGGAACAGTCTGATAGACAAACTCTGCTTTCGGAGGTCTCGTGTTTTGATTATTCAGTGATAGGCTCAGCACTGAGAAGTGCCAGAACTCCCAGCACAGAACAACCCCATCTCCCTTCCAAAGGCCCCATGTGCTGCTCCCTGCTGCTGGAGGGATGTCAGCTCTCATTGCCTGCAGCGGGGAAAGGGAAACAAAACAAAACAAAAAGAATAATCACGCAACAAGAAACCAACCACATCTGGTGGGGCTGGTTCTGCTGCCAGGAGGCAGCAGTGCTTCCTCTCAGGCACCTCAGGAGCTGCCCCATCCCCATCTGCCGAGCTCCCCTGGCTCCTCTCAGCAGGTTTTGGTCAGCAGTGTTGGTTCAGCCACCTCGTGTTTTATTTACCAGCACCAGGAGCTGCTGGCCCAAAGCTCCTGCTTCATTTCAGGCTGTTTGCGTTGTTAAATCCTGCACTGTGTTTGATCACCAGAGCTGTTTTAATTCCTCTTGCAGTGGGAGCAGAAATTATCCTTCAATTATTCAGAAATTATTCAGAATTTATTGAAGTGAGAGTTTCTCCCTGCTCCAGCACTGCTCCCTGCTCTGCTTCCCAAAGCTCAGGCTTTCCTTGGAGCTGTGGCTTTGTCCAAGCTGTATTCTATCTAAAACCCCAATTTAATGCGTTCAATCTGTAATTTTTTAATGGCAATATCTGTCACTGATATATAAAGTGACAGATATTTTATACTTTTATATAAAGTTGTCCCAAGGAGGGGGACACACGAGGCGAGGAGGTGAAAGCCAGGGTTACATAAAAGGTATTTCAAAAGCCAGGGGATTTAARCTCCTAATCTGGGCAAGTCTTTCAAGTTTGGGGATGCAGGCCCCAGATGCAGAGAGACCTAACACAAACAATCCCAGAGCAGCTTGTTTTGACAAAGAGAGAGCCTGTTTGGACAGCGAGGTGTATTCTGAAATAACTGCTTCATTTCAGTGCAGAAAAATCCTTGTTTCGCTTGGAATCACACAAAAACTCCCGAGCACAGTGAGAGCCATGGGGAAAAGCCACTGGGCAGAGCATCCCTGTCTTCATTTTGAACAAATCCTGCTCCTGGTTGTGGTGCTGATAACAAATTTCACAAACCACAGGACAGGAAACTTCCAAGGCAGATTCACCACAAGACAGGAAAGTCAGAATGGAAGAGGGGCAGGGACTTGAACTCTGCTGCCACATTCCCCAAAATCTGTGTGGCACCCAGGAGAACCGAGGAGGAATTCATGAAAGGAAAATTATCCAAGCCAAGGAACTTTGAGGGAGATGTGGAAATTTCCCAGAGCTGATGATGAATATCAGAGTCAGAGCCCTTTCCCCAGGCTGACCTCACCCTCCCAACCCTCCTCCCACAGCTCAGACAAGTGTGTCACCCTCAGCACCACCGTGTTGTGACTTTTCCAGACTCTGAACTTAGCTCTGATCCCCCTCAGAAGTGCTACATGGGTGTGAGAGTGAAGATGCCAGTGCGGGAGCTGCTGAGGAAAATCCGACTYTCCAAAGGCTTGGAGCCGCCTCCCAGCAAGGTGAGAAATCCRCCCCCGGGGTTGGGAGGGTTCCTGCGGCATCCCTGGGGCACAGAATCACACCCCAGTGAGKGCTCTGAGGGGCTCACAGCTGCCTCTTGCAGCCACCAAAGCGATGCTTTTGGTAAAAGTGGAGAATAAACCAAATTTCAAACAGAATAGGGCTGGGCTAGGAACAGTTCTAAGGCAGTGATGGCAGGAATCCATGGATGCTGTGCATCATTCAGACAAGGCAAAGGTGGCCCAATGAGCATTRAAAATATTGCTCAAACCTGTAAAAACAACCCAAGGAGCTGAAAATCTCCCAGGCTATAAAGATCTTTATAAAGCTGCCACGAATGACCCACTGGTGGAAATCTCCCCTCCTGCAGCCCCAGCTGAGCAAACCCCACAGCCCAGGAGGCATTTTCACCCTGTTCATGTCCCAGTGTTTGTCCCTGTCTCCTCTCCCCCTCCCTGCCMGCCCCTCGCACTGAAGCCGGGTGCTTTTGTCTCCTCAGGAAGCCTCGGCGGGGAAGACGGTAACCAAAGGATCCTCAGGAAAAACAGGTTTGGAAACGCCTCTCTCGGTAACAGAGCCTCCTTTTCCAGGAGGATCCTCGCTGTGAGGTACCCCCAGAGCCAGAGCGCTCCTGCCATCCCTGCTGGGTCCCCTCCATCCCCAGGGAATGCAGCGGAGCCGCGCATCCCCACCCTGTGCGGGCTCTCAGGGGCAGCACTGCTGGGATCTCTGCTCTCTGTGCTCTCCGTGTGATTCCGCTCGGCTCTGAACACTTCCCTCCCTTTATTTTATTTTTTTTTTTATCCAGCAGAGAAGAGGCGAGCTCACCCTTATACAGAGAAACAGCCTCGGCAGGTATGCAGAACACCCCGAGCCCCGCCGTGCCAGCCTCCCGGGGCAGAATTCCTGTTCCAAGCACCCAGGGAGGACAGGACACTTCATGCCTGCTTCCCTCCCCTTCCCTCCTCCTCCTCCTCCTCCTCCTCCCTCTCCCTCCTTTCTGCTGCCGTTCCAGAGCAAGCAGAGCGCCGGGCAAACCCCCAAAGGTTTGGAGGACCTCGACATCCTGGTGGAGGTGCTGCAGGAGGATCTGAGCCAGAGCCAGCTGCGGGAGGAGCCCGGCGCGTTCGGGCACGGATTCTCCCGGCATCCGAGGAGCTGGGGAAGCGAGGGGGAGGCTGCGGGCCCGCCGGGGAGCTCGGCAGGGCTTGGCCGGGACTCCTGCCTCGGAGATTTGCAGCCCATCCCGCGGGCTCAGGCTCTGCCAGCCTYCCGCGGGGAGCAGGGGAGCGCGCAAAGGTCGGGAATCTTCCCCAGGAGGGACGGGAAAGGGAGCGGCTGGTGGGTGCAGGATGCTCTGCACAGCTCCCAGAGAGGTTTGCACACGAGTTCTCCATCCCAGGAAAGTTTCCCCAGGAATTCTCCATCCCAGGAAGGTTTCCCGAGGAATTCTTCATCCCAGGAAGGTTTCCCGAGGATTTCTCCCTCCCAGGAAATGTTCTCAAAGATTTATCCATCCCAGGAAGGTTTTCCAAGGAATTCACCATCCCAGGAAGCTTTCCTGAAGAGTTGTCCATCCCAGGAAATTTTCTCAAGGAATTCTCCATCCCAGGAAGGTTTCTCAAGGATTTATCCATCCCAGGAAGGTTTCCTGGGGAATTCTCCATCCCAGCAAGGTTTCTTAAGGAACTCTCCATCCCAGGAAGGCTTCCCCAGGAATTTTCCATCCCAGGAAGGTTTTCCAAGGAATTCTCCATCCCAGGAAGGTTTCCCCAGGATTTCCCCATCCCAGGACACGCCTGCACTCCCCAGCCCGGCCCAGATGTTGCTGGAAGCTCCAGATGTGGAGACCTCCCCGGTTTCCTTCACCCAGCAGGACCTCTCTGCCCTCTCCTTCTTCCAGTTCCAGCTGCACAGGGAGGAGAACCTGCTGAGGAACATCCCAGAGGAAAAGCTGYTGGCTCCTGATGAAAATGGCAGCAGGTCCTGGSTTTTCTGTCACCTCCACTGATTTCTGTCCCCTGGRGACACCACTTYRCTCTGACCTCTGATCAAAASCCTCTCTGCTCCAGGGGAGGCTCAAACTTGACCCAACACACAGAATTTTAGGCAGATATCAGAAATAGAAATACCAAACCAACCAAAAATCCACCCCAAAAAAAAGCCCAAAGGCAGCAAGAAGTGTCAGAGTTGTTCAGTCATATTTAAGGATGTTTTGCTAAAAGATAAGGGAAGAATAAATAAATAAGCACAATCAATGMCTGCATAAAGTTTTCCTCCTCGAGGAAAATTGGCACTAGAGAGAGAAATAAACCCTTCAATATCCCAGGATTTCAGGATTTTCCAGCGTTAGTGTTTCATGCTTTAAAATTCACTCTCCCTGTTACTTTGGGGTGTTTTAAGCCCTAATTTTGGGGTGTTTTAAATCCTCCTTTTGGGGCATTTTAAGCACTGCTTTTGGGGTGTTTTAAGTCCTTTTAGGGTACTTTAAGCCCTCTTTTTGGGGTGTTTTAAACCCTCCTTTTGGGGTGTTTTAAACCCTCCTTTTGGGATGCTTTAAGCACTCATTTTGGGGGTGTTTTAAACCCTCCTTTTGGGGTGCTTTAAGTATTCTTTTTGGGGTGTTTTAAGCACTCTTTTGGGGTGTTTTTTGTCCTCCTTTCTCTTCTGATGGTTCCCATCTGGGCTCTCTTCCAGGCTGCTGCACAAGGCYGTTGCCCAGGGCAGGAGGGCTCTGACTTTTGCCCTGGCCCAGAGATTTGCATCCCTCAACAAGATCGACGAGAAGGACGCGGAGAAAAGGGTAGGGGGGCCTGATTTGCCAAGGGAAATAAAGTAATTTTTTAATCACATGCAACCCTCTTTTAAACCCCAGCCAAGCATCCTCCTGCTGGGAAAGAAGGGAAAATGGGAATGGGGAGGGAATGATGGAGCCCCAAAATCCCAACTCCCCTCTTCATTATCTAAAAAAAAAAAAGTTGTTTTTAAAGTGTTTTTGCCTTTCACTGCAACTTTTCTGCCCTTCTTCCCTTCTCAGACTGCTTTGCATCTTGCTGCAGAAAAGAACCAGCACCTGATGGTGAGCGACCTGATCTCGCTGGGAGCCAATGTCAACGAGCAGGACAGCCATGGGAGGACCCCCCTGCACCTGTGTGCAGAGAACGGCTACCTGAGGGTCCTGCAGGTGAGCACCAGCTCCTGTGGGGGGGTCTGTGCTGGGTAAAACTGGGGTGAAAACACCTCGTGGTGGTGTTTAAAACAGCTGGGGGGTTTTGTGTAGCTCTGGTGTGGGATTTGGGGGAGGGATGGGTTTTTTTTGGCACTGCCAGAGGTCAGGAATCACCTGGGTGTTCTTYGTTCCAGGTCCTGAAAGGCTGCAAGAACAGCGGGGTGCGTGTGGAGGTGGATCTGCCTGACCACTGTGGTAGGAGGGGGAGCCGGGGCMGGGCAGGATCCCAAATTTGGGATTTTTTGGGGGGTTTTTCTGACGGTGCCCTGGGTGTTTCCCTGCAGGTCTCACGGCCCTGCAGCGTGCTGCCCTGGCGCACAGCGTGCTGCTGGCACAGTCCCAGGGCACGGCCGGGGACAGCAGCGCGGGCAGGATGCTCMGGCTGAGGAGGGAGCAGGTCCTGGAGGGAATTCTGTGCCTGCTCCAGATGGGAGCCAGGCCCCAGCTGCAGGTGAGGCTCAGCTCTGTGCCCTGCCTGGGTGTCCCTGTGCTGGTGCCACCACGGGGTTTGATGTC
>CADDXX010000863.1:209713-222225 GCA_902810485.1 Alauda arvensis
GGCACCTCCCAAAACCCCAGAAATCCTTCCAAACCCGGTGCCTGCACTGCCCTGCAGATAACCCAAACCAGAGGGGGCCATCCAGATGTGGATAATGACATTTTCATAGCAAATTCCARAAATACACCGATTTATTGACAGCTTTTTGCTGCAGGGTGCGGAGTTTGTGATGAGCCCATCCCAAACCCACAGGAGCTGGTGGGAAATGAGGATTTTTGGACTTCCCAAAGCCACAGGAGGAAACCCTGCAGTCACAAATCAGCTCTGCCCTGTGACCCCTGGGGCTCGAATGACTCCCATCAATATTTCACACCAATCCTTTCACCCTCCCTGAGCATGAAATATTCAGCAGCAGAGGAAAGCTCTCCTCATGCCTCTGCTGCTCAGCGTTTTTGGCTGCTCAGGACAATAAATCCATGGCTCTTTTCCTCTTCTTYTTCTCTCTTTTYCCAGCCTTGCCCGGCATCAGAGGGGAAGCACAGCTTGGAAATGAGGAGGMGTGCCAGAGTGGGAGTCACTGCAAACCAAGGGATTGTCCAGCAGGTAATTCTGGATCATTTATAGAGATTGTGTTGCTTTTCAGTCACAAATTCCTCCACAAAAACACAGCCAGGCTTGAATTCTGCTGCAAGAATTCTCAGGTAATCGATGGGGCTCGCTGAAATTCGTGATGTAACGGGGGTGTGTTTTGTAAAACAGAAGGTTTCTGTTGAGGTTTTAATAACTGAGAAAAATAACAATAAAAGGACAAAATCAAACCCGTGCACAGGTGCATGGGAGCCCATTGCACCTCGCTGTGACACCCCAAAAAAGCCCAGAGCACCTCTGTGCTCATCCCGAAGTGATGCCAGACTGGAAAGTGATGCCATCCTGAATGTTTTAGGGGGGCTTTTGGCTTTGCTCAATAGGAACAAACACCAACGAGCCCATCACAGTAAGAAGGGCATGGAAAATTCTCATTTTTCTTCCTTTCAAGTCTCCAGGTGAAAGTGGGACCCCTTTCCCCTGTTTGGAAATATTTCCTTGGGCATGGGGCTCATTCCTACAGACACAACGAAACGCTTTGCAGGGGAGGGGAAAACTGACACCAATTTTATATTTTTTTGTTTTTTTCGGAGGTTTTTCGTGCCCGGGAGGGAACAGCAGCGCCGTGCCCTGCCCGCCGGGGATGTTCGGGCCGGGAGGGGCAGCGCTGCCCTCCTGCCTGCCCTGCCCCGCCGGCTTCTTCAGCCCCCGGGCCGGCCAAAAATCGTGCTTGCCCTGCGGAGCGCAGGCGGAGCAGCCCGCGGAGGGGCGGCACACCTGCGTGTGCCCCGGCCAGGGACAGGTGTTCCAGGTACGGGGGAAATCCGCATCCCTCCGACAGCAAAATGTCACTTTTTGTCCCTCCTCGCCTTTGCTTTCTGTCTTTGTCTCGCTCCCTGCCGCAGGGGAAAGGGTGGGGATTGGGGTTTTAGCTCCTTTCTTTCTGCTCAGAATTTCTGGTTCAGACTCGGGTGTTTATTAATCCTTATCTATATTACAGAATTCTACAGCACTTCAAGGTAACGAGCCAAAATCAAGCCCTATCTCTCTCTCTCTACAAGGCCTTTTTAGGATAAACTGTCCAATTAAGAGATGACACCCAAATTATTTTTATTTTTAACCCAAYAACCAACCACCCCTGGCCCACAATGCAGATTTTACTATCAAATTACGAAATGTCACCTAAACCATGAAGGAGAAGGTGAAAAAGGACAAACCTCCACCCCAAAATCTCCATCTTGCTTTATATCTATATATCTATATTCTAAGGGTTTCGAATATAGGAATAGATATAGATATAGATACAGATATAGATATAGATATAGATATAGATATATAGATATAGATATAGATATAGATATAGATATAGATATATAGATATAGATATATGGATGTAGATGCTATATGTCTATATCTAGATGCTATATATCTATATCTACATATATTTAGATATCTATTTTTTCAGCCTCGGGACGCCCTCTGCACCTGCCCCCCCGGCTTTAGGAGATCCGGGAGGGATGGAAAATCCTGCGCCAGGCGGAGCTACCCCGTGTGCAGGGACCCGGCCTCCCGCACSCAGGAGGGGCAGTGCCTGAGCAGCAGAGGATGGGCTCGCTACTGCTCACAGAAGGTATCTTTATTTCCATTAATCCCCCAAAATCAGGCAGGAAATACCCGCAAAAAAYCAAAATCCCCAAGMTYTTCCCTCCCAGGGCGCATCCAGCGYGGCGCAGTTGTGTTCCCATGAGAGGTTTTGCCTCTTTCTCAGCTTTAGGCATCCCTAAAGGATCCCTTTAGGACATCCCTGATTTTCCTCCCCTCCCGCAGGTGTGCGCTGCCCCCGGGGATTTCCGGGGCTATGACAAAGCCCTGGGGCTCTGCGTTTGCGGCTCGGACAGCCTGGAGGGGGTGTGCGACTCCCGGTGCAGGAGGAGACAGAAACCCACCCTGCAGCTGGGCTGTGCAGGGGGCAGAGCTCAGCTCCTCATCACCCACAGCAACGGCAGCAAGGTGAGGAAATAAAAATGGGGTTTGCAGCATCTCCCTGCTCCTTCAGATTCCTTCTGCTCGGAAAAKTCTAGGATGCAACAACAAGGAAAAAAAGAATCCCCATATTTAATATTCTATTACCCACATAAAATACATTTTAATTCCATTTCAAGCATGAAAAATAATAAGATTTTTTTAAAAATCTGAATTATTTTTCTCTCAGACTGCTGTTTCCCTGCTCCTGTCAGGCTCTGCCCTAAGTTCCTTCTGCTCAGAAAATCCTAGAATGCAACAACAAGGAAAAAATCCCCAAATGTTATTCTATTACACACATAAAGTACTTTTAAATGGTATTTCAAGCATGAAAAATAGTAAGTTTTTAAAAAAAAAATCTGAATTATTTTTCTCTCAGACTGCTGTTTCCCTGCTCCTGTCAGACTCTGCCCCTCATTCCTTTTGCTCAGAAAATTTTAGAATGCAACAACAAGGGAAAAAAAATCCCCATATTTAATATTCTATTACCCACATAAAATACATTTTAATTGTATTTCAAGCATGAAAAATAATAAGTTTTTTTTTTTAATCTGAATTGTTTTTCTCTCAGACTGCTGTTCTCTTAGAAGGCTTRAGGAAAGTTCTGCCCAGACCCAATTTCTCTCTGGAAGACGCCTGTGCTGCAGGAGAGCAAAGCCACCCTGCACACCTGGTGCAGATGAGCGGTGAGGGGAAGGGATTATGGGGGTTTGGAACACAAAAAAATGAGAAATCTCAATGTTTATAGCAGCAGTGTCAGTTTAGCACTCCCTACAAAATTTATCCTGCTCAGTCCCAGAACATTAACTGGAAATTTGTGTTATTTCCAAGGGRAAATTGCGTATTTCCAAGGGAAATTTGTGTATTTCTGAAGGAAATTTGTGTATTTTCAAAGGAAATTTGAGTATTTATTTCCAATAGTTCAGGAAAGGACAGATATTCAGGGGTTTCCTTCCCAAATTACAATAAATCTATGAGAAGTGCTAAAAATAATCCCATTTGTGTTTAGAGCTTGCCAGTCGTGCCTGGGGGCTTTGCTGAGCAGATGTTTTAGAAGCAGAATTTGTGCTGRAAACCAGAAATTATCAATTTTTGTTTGTCCCACTGCAGGGAAAGGCTTTTTGGGGGTTTATAACCCTGACCCTCAGCTCGTTCATGACCTCATGGTGCAGGGTGAGGCTTCACCACTCCACACAATGAATCCTCCTCCAGCAGCTCCAGGTGAGTTCTGCAAAGCTCCTGAACTGGGATTGAATGGARATATCCTAAAAATTGGATTGTTTTGTCACGTGCACCCAGCCCCTGCCATGGGCACCGCGGAATTCCCGCAGGAAATTCCCAAACCAGCAGAATTCCCTGGATCCTGGCTGCTCCTGGGGCCCTGCTGGGGATTTTTCTGTTCCCTTTCCTGGCTTTGGGATTSTTCTGGAATTCTCTGCTTTGATCTTTTCACAGTGTCTCGACAGCAAAGGTGATTCTGGAAATTAAATCTACATATACACATATGTACATGCATATACATATGCATATATATATGTGTATATATTCAATATATACACATATATATATATTTAAATATATATATCTATCTATATCTATATTTAAATCTATGTTTATATATATGTAATTATAGCTATATTTATATTCATACTTATATTTACATTAATACTTATATCCATATTAATATTCACATTCTTATTCATATGTGTATATATGCAATATATACACATATATCTATATCTATATCTATATCTATCTATATGTATTAATATTAATATCTATACTAATACCAATATATATATTAATATTAATATCTATATGTTTATGTTTATCTACCTTTCTATATTTATATTTATATATCTATTATTATATCTCTTTATGTAGCTATATATTTATATTTATATTTATATTCATATTCACATGTATATATATTCAATATATACACATCTATATCTATATCTATATCTATATATATATCTATATCTATATCTATATTCAAATCTATATTTTTATTTTTATTTTTATTTTTATTCATATCTATATTTATATACCTATCTATATTTATATTTACATACCTATTTATATTTATATCTCTATTTAGATATATATTTCTATATATCTATCTATTTATATATCTACATATTTATGTTTATATTTATCTTTTTACATGTACCTATAGTATACATATTTCTATTTATTTTAGATTCTTATTTTTACATTTATGCCTAAAATTTTATTATTTATTTTAATATTATACGCATTTATCAATCCATTTCCGAATCTAAGAAGGGATTTCTGTCTCCTGGGGCTCTCACAGATCCCCCTGGCCCCGAGGACTGCAGGGATCAAAGCCTGAGCCCCCCAAATTCCACCTCGCACCCGCCGTTTTTGGGCATCCTGAACCCCACGGCGTGCAGCAGCGGCAGCGTGAGCCTCGTGTTCCTGCTCTCCAGGGAGCACTTCCCGCTTTATGATGTGTGAGTGCCACCAGGAGCACCAAACAGCGCAGCTCACGCCTTTTCACTTCATCCTAGAAAAATTCCCCAYCTTTTCCCAGGTGGGATGGAAGGGAAGCATCACCGGGAGCTGTAAAATTCTCATTATTCAACAGAATCCAGTGTGGTTTTCACAGACAGGGAAAAACACACTCTCTGTGTTTAAGTCATGAATAAATTCACATTTACTTATTTAAAAAGGCACAATTAAATCTGTGCTTCCTGCTGTTTGTGACCTGGGAGGGCTCCCAGGAGATATTTTTGCACAGGTAAATAAAAATTCCTGCTCCTCAGGGTTAATTTTGTATTTTATGGGGGAAGAGGTGGTTGGATCATCCCAAAACGGAGCTGGGTGGGGACATTTCAGTGCCTGAAATCCCCCTGATTCCCCTTAATTTAATGATGTAAATTATAATCAATTAATTAAAATACTGGTGGGATGGACAAAACTCTGGATTTATAAATCCCTGCCCTATTTRTGAGCCTAGAAGGAAAAATAATTAAATTCTAAAAGGCAACAAGAAGAAATTTTTAACATTTTTCCCTCCTAGGAACAACCTGTACAACACAAACGCTGAATTTGACTGGGGGGATTTCCGGAGCCTCCGGGAGGAAATCAGGGAGATTCCCAGGGATTCCCAGGAATTCCTCCTGTTCCTGTTCCACTTCCACACCCCCGGCACTTACGTGCTCCGCCTGAGCAGCAACAGGCACAAGAGGATGGTTGGTACCCTGAAAATCCTTCCTTTTTTATTTATAATAAATACATTTAAAAGCTTTTTCCTTTTGGAAATAAATTTTAAAAGCCTTTCCCTTGTGCTCTAGGTGAAAGTTTGGGCAGAAACAAAAAATTGAGCATCTTTTTATAGCACAAAAATCAATGTGAGCTTGTTTCTGTGAGGGGGAAACAGAGAAATTCCTGCTCAAAAGAATGGTTTTTACCAGGAAAATCCTTCTATTTTTTATTTATAATAAATACATTTATAAAGGTTTTCTCTTTTGGAAAGGCATTTTGTGCTCCAGGTGAAAGTTTGGGCAGAAACAAACAGTGAGCATAGAAATCAATGTGAGCTTGTTTCTGTGAGGGGGGAAATGGGGAAATTTCTGCTCAAAATAATGGTTTATACCAGGAAAATCCTTTTTTAAAAATGTAAAATAAATAAATTTGGAAAGCTTTTCCCTTTTGGAAAGGCATTTTGTGCTGCAGGTGAAAATTTGGGCAGAAACAAGCAGTGAGCATCTTTTCATAGCACAGAATAAATGTGAGCTTGTTTCTGTGAGGGGGAAAATGGGAAATTAAAGCAAAATTTGAGTGTGCAAGTGCAAAAATCTGAATTTCAACAAGGCTGAACATGGAATTGTGTTGTTGTGCAGTACCTCAGGGTGATGCCAGCGGGAGCACAGTGCTATGAGGAAGGTCCCTTCTTCCCCAGCACGCCCAGGTTCGCTGTGCAGGTGGGGATCGGCAGGAGCCGGGAGCTGCAGCTCAGCCCTGACTGGGCAGCGGTGGCCGGGCTCACCTCGGGGCTGCTCCTGCTGCTGGCTGCCTCCCTGGCCTTGGCTGTAAGTCCAAATAATTCCTTTTTTTACAGAATATGATAGGATTTTACACAATCAACCCACAATTTGCCCATTCCTAAATTTTTAGAGATTATTATAAGATTTTCCTGCAATGGACCCGTAATTGATCTGTTCCCTTAAGGCTGAAAAATCAGAATAAATTGGAACTCAACCCCACTTCATGTTTTATATATGAGGTAAAATTCATCCCCATTAACTGAACCCATCAAAACCCCAATATATTTATATATGACCCCAATATATTTATATATGACCCCAATATATTTATATATRACCCCMAAAAATATCCCATAAAAWCCCCATCAAAGCCTGGTTCACAAACCTCTCAAAGACATCCAAGCTATAGATTAATTTCATTCTTATTTTCTGATCCATCAATGAGACATTATTTATTTTTAATGCCTGATTAAAGCTACCTCAAAACAAAGACATTAATATTATTTTTACCAAAAAAATCTATGAGTCATAAAGAGATTTCTTCCATTTTTATATTGCTGTGACATCCAGGTGTGCTCTCTTAACTCAGACAAAAGTGACCACAACACACCTGAGATCGGGTTCAAACCCTCCAAAATTAATTAATTTAATTTTTTGTTATTTATTTTTTGCTGTTTATTTTTACATTTATGCATTCTATAAATTTATTTTAATAAATTTTATATGTATATTTTAATACTTATATTTATTTTTAATTAATTATTATTTTTCCCAGCATTTCTGACTTCAGCAGGATTTTTTTTCCCCTCCAACCAGACTCCTGAGGCACTGCTGGAAAATGTGATTTATCCATGAACAATCCCACTTCCTTCCCCTCAGTTCCCACTGGGCTCACTCATTCTGCTGCTTTAGAACCAATTAATGATCATTAATAACAAAACCCAGGCTCTCAGGGTGATGATGGATGAGGGTGGCCGGGTGAATCACGTTCATGGGAGGTATAAAAATAAGAAAATGGAATTATTGGATGGATTTTTCCTGCAGTTCCTGTGCCAGGGCCTGGGCTGGGCACACAGGAGCAGCCCCAGGTTCCGCAGGCAGCAGCTCAGCTACAGCCTGGATGGGTATTCCTCCAAAATTCCAGCTGTGTTTGCCATGGGAAAACCTCACCCCGGGCTCCAGCACGAGGCTGGGCACTCCTGCAGCACTGCTGGGACAGGTCAGGCAGCAAAAACCCCAAAAAAACCCCAAAAACCCTAAAAAAACCCTAAAAACCAGCGAGTTCTGCACAGAACAGAACCCAAATTCTGTGTTCAGGCTGCTGAATTCAGGCAGCTGTGGTCAGAAGCAGCCCAAAAGTAATAAAATGGAATTAAAACCAATAAATCCCCTAATTTTAATGAATGAAAATCCCAATTTCCAGGCAGTTTCCCGAGGAGAGGAAATGCCTGGGAGCCTGAAGGACAAATAGACCTGGACTCCTTTAACACCAAGGTTTTCTATGAGCTCCTGCTGAGGCAATCCCAGGTTGTCACCAGCACCCTGGGCCACTTCCAGGAAGAGGTAAAAAATCATTGCTTGGGGCTGCTTTTCATGTAGAAAACCCTAAAACTGGGTAATTTTATCTGTTCCCATTGTTTTAATCCACCCTGGACCAGGAGGTGGAGGCTTTATTTCATCTGCTTAGGACATGATAAATAAATCTGACAAAATAAATCTGTCCTCATTTTATCAATTATTTTCTAAAAGTGGGAAGAGGACTGGCAAAATATTTTGGTTTACTTAAAATTGTTGCTCTTGGTACTGAACTGACAATTTTTGGGAAGKGACCTCAGCTTCCAGCTTCAAATTTTCATGTGTAAAATGGAAAAAAAAAAGTGGATTTTCTACACTGGAGAGATAAATAAATGAGCAGATGAGGATGGTGTTTGAGTTTTATAGTGAATTTATAAATCTGGCTGCTGGGATCATTCCCCAGCCCAAAATCTGTGGCACTCTGGTGRCTCCAGGTGAGGTTTTAAGGACAGCAGAGGGAGCTGGATCACATTGAACAGGGAAATAATGAGGGGGAAAATCCTCATTCCCCAGCCTGAGCTCAGCTGGCATCGAGGGTTTGCTCCAAAAATCGACCTCAGTTTGGGGTTAATTCATAAAGGGAAATTTCACCAGCTCCAAATCATCCCTTCAGCTTTTTATTCTATTTATTGATTGATTTTTTATGTATTCTCTCTTTGTTTTGTGCCCCAGGTAAAAGCTGTGTACCACAGGGTGATGAATGAAATCTCCTCGCTGAAAAACCTTTGGATAAAAACTCTGAGCATCCCAGGAAAAAGGGAGGAGGAGGATGGTGAATTAAAACAGCAGGTAGAGCTCAGCTCAGCAAGGGTTATTTATTAAAATAAATTATTAACCATTAGATCAGCATGAACAGCAATATTTATTTYAAAAGSCTACAGAAAGGCYTTTAAAATTAACATTTCTCTGCYCTCTGCACTTCTGTCTTCACAAAGAACCTCTTGCTCCGTGTGAAATCTGAGGAATCACTCARCAACAAGCGGCTGGTGAAGAAAAAAGAGAATTTCCTTCACCCCCAGAGCAGCAGTGGAAGGGACAGCCTTGGRCAGAGGGCACAGTGAGCTGGATTTTTTATTATTTCCTATTTAAATSTATTATTTCACTGCCTTGCACAGTGACTTTTGTCTTTCTGTGAAGGTAAAACGTTAATCCTGGCATTTCTTCTCTCTCATTTTAAACATTTCCCTGGTTTTTAGCCTCGAAGAGGAAACTCCCAATCCCCTGTGCCCTTCAGAGCTGGAGGAAAAAGTGGATGCATTAACCCAGGAGCTGGTGCAGATCATAGAGGATGAGCAGCAGTTTTTGAGCAGCAAAGGCAACGAGGATCTGCTCTCYTATTACCTTGAAATCACCAGTTTGGAGAAGGAGAGTTTGCTAAAACARATCAATGACCTGGAGGAGGAAATAGCCCAGGGCAGAAAGTTGTGAAGCTCCAAACTCTGTGGTTTGGTTCCTGCTCCTCTGCACTGGGCACTGGGCTCCAACTCAAAATAAATCCTTTATTTTTTTGTTTGAATTCCAACGTATTTTTCCCCTCCCCATCCCAAAGGCTCATTAAATCAGCAGGGAAAGCAGAGCAGTAATTGAAGTGACAGGGCTTTGGCTGCAGGAACTGACATTTCTGGCCACATCCAAGTGCTGAGAAGAAAAATTGCTGCAAAAGCCCAGACTCAGAGTTTCCAGGAACAGCAGCAAAATATAGAACCACTCAACTGCTCCTGTTAAATAAGTGATTCCTCAAACCCATGCATCACTCAGGGGGTGTTCTGAGGCCTCTGCAGCTGAGAGCTGCAGTTTTCTGATTTTATGACACAGCAAAAACTGCAGCTGGGGTTACCTGGGTTAATTATATCTCTGCAATTACCCTCAAAGTGCAAGAAATATTATTTTCCACCATTGAAGCAACTTCTGAAGTGGCTTTATTTCAGGAATGCACTGCCCAAGACCTCAAACCTGGCCCATCAGTCTCTCCTCCTCCCAAATTTTGGCCAGGGCCAAACCCCAAAAAACATGAAAATACTCAATATTTCCCAATCAGTGATCCTCTGGGCACAGAGAACAGCAAATTATCCCCCTTTTTCCCCCCCTTTTGCTGCCTCAGGAAACATCAGCCCGGCCTCCAGCGTAGATAAAAAGTGAGGGAAGAGCAAAGTCACTCAAAACTCTTTTATTTCCCTGCCACCAGTAGAAAACTCAGTGGGGCACAGGATAAATTCAGTATTTYTGTGAGCCRCTCATCTCCCCAGAGGGCACAGGATAAATTCARTATTTYTGTGAGTCACTAATCTCCCCAGACACCTGGGTCTTGGCTGCACACCCCTTTGCCAGGAGGAAGCCAGGTGTCTCTCAGGGCAGCTTGGGGSTGTGTTTCTCTCCTCAGGGCACCTTGGGGCTGTGTTTCTGTGTCTTCGTGTGCTGCTGTTTCCCCCAAAAAGCTCCTGAACTCACTCCCAGGCACCACTGGCAGCTGGCTTCGGTAAAAACACACACAAGCAAGGTTTTTATTGGTTCACACATTTCCTTTTTAACTCACAGAGAAGAGCCTCACATTCCATCTTCAATCTTAATGTTAAACATCGATTAAAAACCACGTAAAAATCTCAGATAAACCCACCCCCCCCAAAAAATAACCCCATAGAGACAGGGATTAGACAAGGAAGTGCTGTTTTTATGAGGGTTTGCAGTGCCAGCCTCCACCCCCATCACAAAATCAGGGCTCCAAAGTCCAAAAGGAGCCCTGGCTCTACCTCTTGGTGTTGACCCAGTGGTACCTGTCGGTGCGGGGGCCGGCGAAGGCGGCAGAGGGGGTGTAGCTCCTGTAGCCCCTGTGCTGGCCAAAGTGGGAGCCTTCCCCCACCTGGGGCTTCCTGGGCAGGTACTGCCACCAGGGCTGCAGGGCAGCCTTGCAGAAGTCACCGGACTGGGCAGCAGAAAGGGAAACAAGGGGGGAAATGGGCTGGGGGAGAGAGCGGGGAGCAGGCAGCTCCATCCCTGCTCCCTCCTGAGGGAGCCGAGGCAGCGCTGCTCCCTCCAAAGCTCCATCCCAGGGACCACCAAAGCTCCAATCCCAGCCCCACCAAAGCTCCAGTCCCAATCCCAGCACCACTGAGGTTGGGAAAAACCTCTAAGGAACGAGCCCAGCTGTTCCCAAAGCCGTGTCCCCAAGTGCCACCACCTCCAGGGAGGGTGGCTCCATCAGGGKTGGTCGCCACCCGCTGGAAACAAGTGTTGAGGTCTTCAAATGGTTAATGTATAATTAAAATAAGTGTATAATGAGGGGTGTAATGAGAATCGGTGCATAAGAAGTAGCTCCATGGCTTTTTAACTCTTTTACAGAACGTGGAAGAGTTGGACATGTAAAAGCAGACTCTGCACGCTCTCACAGGGCAGTGATGCCAAGTGCCAGGCCTGGAAAACCCTTCCCGGGGAGAAATCAAACCTGAACCTGCCCTGGAGCAGCTTGAGGCTGTTCCTCTCATCCTGTCACTGGGAGAAGAACCAGACCCATGGTCCCCACCTCTTTGGGGGGATTTTAGAGCGAGGTGTTGCCCCCAGAGCCTCACCTGGTAGACGCTGTTGGGGTTGCTGACGGTGGGGATGGCTTTGGGCTCCCTGCTCAGGCTCTCCTCATCCAGGGAGGCTCCTGGCTGGCAGTCCAGGGCTGCCCTGCTCACGGCCAGGCTGATCTGCTGCGGCAGGTCGGGGCTCTTGTGCCCATCRAAGCGTGCCACGGTGAAGGGCTCGTTCCTCTCCCCGTACCTGCAATGGGCGCAGGTGAGCRCRGCTGCCCTGGGAGGGGCCAGCCCASCCCAGCMCTGCCCAAACCCYCAGGKGYTCAGGGCAGKGCYGTGTCTGTACAGAGGAAAGGGTRTWWAACATGTTCATCTCAAACCCAGCCSGATTTGGGCTGATCCCCCCGGTTCAATAATAACACCTGCACACCTGTGCCAAGGTGTGCTGCCCCCCCCCTCACCTGCAGGACACCTCCGAGGGATCCACCCACAGCGTCATCTCCTTGGGCAAGCCCAGCAGGCTGAACTGCACGGCGCTCTCGGCACACGCCTGCTCCAGCAGCGGCTCCCGGGCCTGCTGGCTGATCCTGAGGCACCTGGGCAGCAGCAAAGGGCACCTGGGGCTGGGGTCTCACCGGGGCTCTGCGGGTTCTGCACGCACAAAGCCCCTCCTGGTGCTCGCTTAGAGCCCCGGCCAGCAATTCAGCCCCAAAAGCTGATTTATCACCTCAAACAGGGCCTGACTTTGGGGTCTCATCAACTGCTGGCCAGGCAGGTGGCTGCTTTGAGTGTTCAAAGCAGAACCAGACCAAAAAAGTCACTTTAGGACCACGTGAACTCAGCATCCTGGGAGTCAGAGGYKSYT
>CADDXX010000864.1:19052-33748 GCA_902810485.1 Alauda arvensis
AAAAAAAAAAAAGAAAAAGACACCGGCCCTTTATACCAAGGGTGGATTTTGGAGTGGTGTTTAATTTTTTTTTTTAATTAGTGTTATCTTTTTCTTTTCAACAGGAAGAGGTACTGAGAACCCCCAAATAAATAAATCCAGTACCTACCTCACCCAGGCATTGTACCAAGAGTGAAATTACTCCCACAGGGAGCTGTGTTTCCTTACMATTTCCCCAAAATTCYCTCCAGGAACCATTCCATAAACCATCCCCTCATCTCCTTTTCCACTTGTAATTCTCTCACTCCTCTTCCCTTCCCATCTCCTGGTCTTTCCTGGTCCCCCAGCCGTCTCTGACGGAAGCATGGGGTTATTTCCAAGCTTGCAAACATCCCCAGCTTGAGTCCTGCTGGATTTTTAGCAGCGTGTGGAAAGCCAGGCTCTGAGCCAGCTGCCACAGGGGGAGAGGGGGGAGAGGATGCAGACACTGAGAGGAAAATGTTTGCTCACCAAAATGATGATGACGCTTGTTTGCAATCCCGGGCTTTCATTTTCTCCCGTGTTCCTTTGCTTCCTCTCCAAAAGAAAAAAGGAAAAAAAAATAATAAATAAAGGGATATCAGTCTGGGTGTGTGAAGTGAGATATCAAATAAATGTGTTTAAAAGGGGCAGAAAGTGATCATGAGAGGCTGGGAGTGATGGAGGCAAAAAGAGAAGGAAAAGCAAATGTGTGCAAGGAAAAATGTCTACTGCAGAATATTTCAGGTGTAAAATTTCCTGGTCCTATTTATTTATACGTGGGAGTTCCAATAACTCCAAGGATGTCACAAAAGCAACTGATTCCAAGAGGTTCAAATTTTTATTGAAATGGAAGTTTGCTTTCTTTTCTCCTTTTTTTTTTTCCTCTCCAAGCTGTGCACACTCTATATAATTTACATATATTTTTAATTAAAAGTAATTCTAATTAACTAAAGAGGTATACCTGCGTTGTCAGCCACTGGGAATGTGGGTGGGAATGTGTGGGAATTCTGATGTGGGAGGGAATATAGACAAGCATCCAAAGCCATGGAGCTGAGGGGAATAAAAGAATCCCTACCTGGCTCTGATCTCCCATTTTTTGTGCCAATTTATGGCTCATAAATACCACACACTCTCAATGGCAAGGGAGTGCCCACAGATTTTTAATGTATTTTTGAGTTTGGGGTGGTTTTACTTGATTAATTTTTTTTTTCCTTCTACTTGATGCCTGCAATTGAATTTTTATTCATTTCTGCTGTAGCAGAGGAGGTGCAACATCCCAGGGGGGAAGGGAGGGATGGGCTGAGCTTGAGCTGAGTTTGGGGCTGTGGCACAACTGCCTGGGTCCCCCAAGGCTGTGCTCTCCTGGGGTCACTTTCCCATCAACGCAGGTTTAAAAGTGACCTTGGTGGGTGCTGGGGTGGCAATGGGGAGCCCCAGTGAGGTGGAATTCCACCCTGTTCCCAGGGAAGTGAGGCTGGTGGGAAGTGTTTGGCCCAGGGRAGGTGTGGGGTTGTGTCCCAGCCTCAGGGGAGGAGGGGAGAGGCTTTGGGAATTGGAAACCAGCTCCAGAGCAATGAAGAGATTGCAGCTGGGAAGCCCAGCAGAAAGGCTGGCTCTGTGGGGCTGCTGAGGAAGGATCACCTCAGGAAGAGCATGGAAGGAGCCAAGGAAGTGTCCCCATCAGAATCACCTCAGGTACAGCATGGCCAGGTCCTGGGATGGAGCTGAGGATGTGTCCCCAGCCTGTCCCACGTGGCAGGGACACTGAGGGACACCCTGCAAAGGCACAGAAAGGCAGCAGGATCAGTAGGGCCACTCCACAGAGGTATTCCCACCTTGCTGTCCCAAGGATGTGGGGCACGGGGTCTTCTGGGCCTCTCCCAGCACTGCCTCCARTAAAACTTTCTTTTTCTGCTTTTACTGTCTCATGTTTGCAAAACATTTCATGGTTGTTGGGTTAGACACAGCCAAACTGTGATGCTGGAGCTCACTCTGGGTACCAGCAACAYTTGTGGGCAGAAGGAGACACAGGCACCACATGTGGGGCATGGCTGGGACCTCAATCCTTGCAAAGCTTTTTGTCTGCATGGAGCCAGCCCCAGGGAATCCCCCAAGCATTGCATCAAATCACACAGAACATGCAGTGCTCCAAGAGTGATGAGGAAATTGCATTTTGAGTTAAGGAGCACAACAATTACACTGTATTTAGCTGTCATCCACGTTGTGTTTTCCCAGCTTCATTATCCCACTGCTGATCATGTCATAATCTAATCCCCATGGGGTGATTCCCCTGTAATTAGATGCTTACTCTGTTAGTAAAGAGGTCTCCCCAAAAAATGCCTGCCAGGCATCTCAAAGAGGATCAAGGAAAACTCAACTCCCATGGAAAATTACTTAAGAGTTGGGAGGAAAGCCTCAAGCTTCCAACTCCACTCATTTCCTCAGAGCTGCTCAGGTTTGGTYTGTGGCCCTTTGGGGTTATGCTGAGATTCTGTGATGGCTTTTGGGGCTGGAAAAGCAGGCAGATCCCTGAGGATGCAGCCTTGTGGAGCCACACTGGTATGAGCCACACTGTGTCTCCCACACAGGGAGACCATCAGTGGCAGAATCCTTGTCACAGCAGTAAAATCTGGGATGAAGGCAAAGWAAAGGTGGTGGGAGGATCCAACACAGCCTTTTCCTCCCCTTTTGAAGGAGTTTGTCCTCGTGGCATTTCCATATGGCAATTCTATTTCCATGGGTAGGACGGGGAGGAGTCAGGATGTGGAAGGAAAAGGTGATCCCAGGCTGGATGYGGATGTGCCTGTTCTACCTTGAGCTTCTCCTTTCCCCCAAGTGGTCCAAAACATCACCAGGAGTTGCCAAGAAGAAGGTTATCCTCTCCCTCTGATTGTGAGTTTATGTTCCAAAGAGCCTGATGCGATTTCTTTAATTTCTTTTCTTATGGATTCATTTCKTAGCCAAGAATAATAATGCTGACAATAACAATAAACAGCAAAATTAGGGGGAAAATTACATTTGTCAGTGGAGGAATTGGACAAAAGAGTTTGCAAAATCCACCCTATTCAGAGCTAAACTGGCAATTCTTCCCTGGGAGGGTGGGCAGTGCCTGGCACAGGGTGCCCAGAGCAGCTGTGGCTGCCCCTGGATCCCTGGCAGTGCCCCAGGCCAGGTTGGATGGGGCTGGGAGCAGCCTGGGACAGTGGGAGGTGTCCCTGCCCACGTCAGGGGTGGCACTGGATGGGCTTTAATGTCCCTTCCAACACAAACCATTCCATGAATCTTTAATAAGAAGCCTTGAAACTTGAGGAAGACCATCCCAAAGCAATCCTCTGGTGGGTTTCCATAAACCCCACTGAGGGTGTTGGGGGTGGGCTGGACCCGGGCTGCTCCTGCCCCAGGCCTGGGGACAGGGATGATGGACCAGGAGTCCAGGAGAGCTGTACCCCGGGGTGAGGAGGGAACTGGGCTCCAAAGGGAGCTCCAGAGGAGGAGCAGGGCTGCTGAGGTGGGGGGAGAAGGCAGGGGAGGCCCATCCTGGCCATGAGCAGGGAATTTGGTGAGGAGAGGAACCGTGGAACATCAGCAGGCAGAAGGCAAAGAGGCCTTTAGGGATGAAGCAGAATAAACAAGAGCAGGCTGAGCGATTCCTCGGAGCAGGAAACCCAASCTGTGCTGAGAACACCTCTGAAGGAGTGAGCAGCAATCCCCAGGCTGTGGTCACAATGCTGTTTTTGCAGCTGCCTCCCTGGGCTGAAACACTCCCTGCACTCCATGCCTGGTACCTCGGGAGGGATTTGATGCCCTGAGAGGCACAGGGAGCTCTTCGTCTGCCCCTATCAATCACTGCACATTTCAAGTTTCAGCAGCCACGATGCTGGGTGGGTTTGGGAGATGACTTTTCCCCACCAGCAGCCCCCAAACCTGCGCTGGTGAAGCTTTTCCTACAGGCAGGAGCCCTTGGAAGGGCCAAAGTCTCCCCTCTACTGCTCAGGCTGCTCCCATGGCAGAGCCAACTTCCCAAAAACTGCTGTTGTGCCTGGAGGGCTGAGGGAAAAAAATATCCCAAAGCCTCRGGATTCTTGCCCATAAATCCAGCCCACAATATCATAGATTTTACAGTGCTGCCAACTCTGACAATTTTATGATGGGTCTCATGTGATTTGCAAAAGTGTGGTTTAGTTTTTTCTCTTAAAATTCCCAGCTCCTGGAGACCAGTGAATATTTGAGGCTCTCAAAGGATTCTGAGTCTTTCCCCCACTGCCCTGTTTTTGATTTTTTTTGTTTGATTTTAGAACATACTGTAAAGTTGAAATTTTACTGAAGAATGAGGCTGAGAAAACATGACTTGGGGAGGTGGGGCTGCAACTCATCATGGGTCAGAAAATATTTAGTTTTGGGAGGTTTTTTAATTTGTTTGTTTGTTTTGAAATTTATTTCTCTCTGTTAAAGTCAATGCCTTTGCTGCATTATTTTTGAATAATAAAAATGACAAAGTTTGAAGTGAATGGCGAAGGATCAGAGAGAGGTTTRAACAAATTCCACCCCCAAAGTGGAGCAATGCTTTGTTCACATTTGGACTTTACTCCTTCAAAATTTCCAAGGAAATTTTTCAACCTGGAGTCATTTCAGAGGGATGTGTTTCACTTGAACCCATCACACCCAGGGGCTCCAATATCTCCTACTTCCTTTTTTTGGTTGAAACAAATCCTTCAGGCTCGGTGCCTGGTTCTGGCTGTGGGGTTTGGAGAATTTGCCCTGCACCTGTAAGTACTCAGCTACAGAAAAGTGGATTTAAAAGCGTTCCTGACACAAACAAAGGCAAGAAATAAAGGTACAACAGCTTCTACAGTCAGCGTGAGGGGCTGGTTTGAACATCCTGCCTCAAGCTTCTCCTGGGAACACCTGGGAAAAGCCCCTCACTGCCTTGGAGACAATCCCAAGGTTYCCCACCAGCACCATTTGCACCTGGAGGAGCCCTCCCAGCGCAGGGATTGAAGGCAGAGGGAGGGGTTTTGAGGAGGGTTTGCACCAGCTCCTTGTGGTGATTCTGCTGGGAGCACGTTTGAGCACGAGTGAGTAAAAGGAAAGAAAAGGGATGTGGTGAGAATATGGGAATTGGTCACTGTGGRTGTCACCTGTGCACTGCTCTCACTCAGGGGTGTTTGCTTCTGCTGGAGACTGRAGAAATGAGTTGGAATCTGCCTCAGGGCAGAAACTGTCCCTTGGATTATGAACAGAAAGTACAGCCCTGAACTGGGAGGGAGAGGCAAACACCTGCAGCAGTGCACGGTGAACCCTTTAACAGTGAGGGACTGAGGGCTCAGGGGGTACCTGTGTCCATAACAGCGGTTTTGTTGTGTAAGGTCAAACCAGATTATTATTATTATTTATTAATTATTATTATTGTTGTTGGTTTTGTTGTAATAATCCGCTGCTGCTGCTCTGTTTTGTGGGAGGTGCCATGTGGAGAATGCCTCTCCCAGAGTGTGCCTGTGTCCCCTGGTGCTGTGTGCTGTGGTGATTGCCCTGTTACCAACTCCTACATGCCTCAGTGTTTCACTTTTCCTCAGACCTGCACTGCTGTCAATCACGAGTTGGTTTGCTGCCCCTGGCTCTTCCCATTCTCCTGAAAAAGCAATGAGATGGAATCCCAGTTCCTCTTTTCCTGCTCTTGGTGTGTGGAATTCTGATCCCTCCTTTAAAATCCCATTCCTGGTGGGGTTTGTGCTCCTCCAGCTCAGGGTGCAGCTGATCCTTGCTCCGTGGTTGTTCCCTTGTTCACCAGGACCCCCAGGTTCTGCAGAGCTTCTTTCCAGCCCCAGCCTGAGCTGGCTTATGGGATTGGCCATGCCTGAGGCAGAGCTTTGCCTTTGAGCTTTGGGGAGCTCTGCAGGTTTTTTGGGATCCATCTGAGCAGGAGCTCTGCCTTCCAGTTTTGCTCCCTGAGCTGGGTGTCCTGTCCCATCATCCCAGTCTTTAATACATGAAGTTATTCCAAACCATTGGTGCCAGTGCTGATCGTTGAGGGATGCTGCTTGTRGCCAGCCACCACCTGGAATTTTGGCTGCTACAGATCCCCCTGGGCATCTGATGGCTCATCCAACTTTCTGTTTGTTTACCCAGTCCCTCCCTCATCAGTTTGGACCTGGAGATCACTGTTCAAGGCAGTTTCAGGTCTGATGTTCAGCAGAAACTCAGACTGGGGAGTGCCCCAGCATTTYCCATCTCTGGATCACTGCACACCTGAGATGTCTGGGTGCAAATCCTTCATCAGAGCTTTTAATTAGGAAAAAAAATGGCCCACAAACACCCAGGATGGCTTTTGTGGGGCACAACCTGCAGAAGGCAAGCCCAGCTGAAGCCTGGTTGGAAAGATGAGTACARGGATGAATTTGGGGCTGTTCCAGTGGTGTTGGCTCCCCTGCCTGAGCCTGGTGCTGCCTGGGTAGGGAGGAAGAGGTAAATCCAGACTTGGAGAGCTTTCAGGTGAAGGCAGGGGGTCCTGTGGATGGTCTGTGGTGCTGGGACAGCCTGGAGCTGCTCAGGGAGTCAGCAGAGGGAGTGGCTTTGCACAGACACTTCCCAGCCTGAGTGAGTGCCAGGCACCAGAATTGATTTTGGGGTGGTGCCAGTCGAGGTGATGGTGACAAACCCAGGCTGGCACTGACTGCAGCCCTTGCCTACGTGGGGAGCAAATAATAAAACTCTGGTTTGGGACATTTCCAAGTGTCCTGCACCGGGGTTGTGTGGCAAAGCAGGGAGGCAGCACCACCTTGTAGCTCCAACCTTGCACTGCTGGGTGACCTTCAAAGCCTCCAAAAACACCTGCCCAAGGAGAGTAAATACCACTGTTGGACCCATGTGGGTATCTGAGCTTTTTGGGTGTGTTTAACCAGCACCAAAACACTGCTTTTAGGCTTGCATGACATCATTTCCTCACTTACAAAGGAGCAGTTGTACTTTTCCCTCCATTTTTAAGCCGATCACCTGAAGCCATAATTTGTTTTTTCATGTAAAGCATCTCCTAGAAGAGGAAGCACCAGAGCTGCTTCATTTTTGGCATGAAATCTTGSTGCTGGCCACCCCAGCATCCCAACTTGTTGCTCAGCTGTAAAGAGTATTCAGAGAAGGAATAAAACATGGGGAAGTCAGGAACCAAAAAGAGTCAACTCATTCTTAGCTCTATTATAATATTAAATAATAATAAAAAAGAAATCTCAAGTATTTCCCCCGTGTCTTCCAGACACTGGGGTTAAGTCTATGCCATCACTTGGAGGCTTTTACCCATAAGGAAGGGTAATCTGAGCAGGATTATCACCATCCCAGGGCATTCCTGAGCCTGATAAGGGATTCTTTTTAAGGTTGSTTTGCTTGGATTTTYGTTCARTTGACACAGCTGWTAATCAAGTACAGGAAARTGAGATGTCCTTTCTCACCTGGTTGTGAGCAGCTTCTTGGGTTTTTTAATAACTTGATCAGTTATTGGTGGATGGGGAAGAATTCCCTTGGATCATTAGCTGAATCCTGGACAGAATTCCAGGAGAATTTCAGGACAGGTAACTCTTTGCCTGAGAGGTGCAGCAGGCTGGGATGGGACAGCAGCTAAATRGAACCTAAATTAGGGCTTCATCTGGCGAAGCTGCAGAGTTTGGGAGCCAGGAAAAGTTGAACAGGCACTATTTAAAGAATGAACTGGCTGGAGAAACTCTCCAAGCTCAGTGGCATTTCACTGAGGACCCTCAACATTCAACCTGAAATTCTGATGGGTTTTCTGTTGAAGGTGGTTGAATTTGGCTCATGAAGGTCCCAAAAGACAACTGCAGTGGCCYATTTCTTTAGGAAATTARGCTACTCCTAACTCTCTGCTCCARCYATTCCTTAACCAGAARGTTTTGKCCATAGTRGRGCTGCTACTGGGAATTCCAACTGGAATATTCTTTTAGGCTATAGATGGGCCCATGCAGGTTTAGGCTGGAGAAAAAAGTCATGTGTCTTTGTTTGTTTGKTTGGTTTTTTAATTTATTTTTTTGCTTAATCCATCCTGATGAAGTTCAGTGCAGCAGAAATGCATTCATTGAATGCTGTGCTGTAGGGATCTGTTCTCCTTCAGGACAGAAGAGYGGGATAACAGGGGAATGAGTGATTTGTACATTAGGGATAATAGAATGCACAGCCATTGTCCAGAACCTGGCTTGTGCAACTCGCTTGGGATTCCATCAAGGACATGATCCTTGCCTGGAGGAGAGGGATTAAATGGTAGGATAAAAGGAATAAAATGGCAAAGCCAGGAARAGCCCCCCCCAGACTCCAGCACAAGACAAGCGAACGCTGCTCTCTCCTCACACTTGGGAGTGACCCCGGCAGGGAGATGCTCCCTTGAATCCCAACCTTTCCAAAGCACTCGTGGCAAGGAGCAGCTCCGTGGTGCCACGACCCTGAGCTGTCCCCTGCTCCCAAGGCTCGTGCTGGTGCTGAAGGGGCTCTTTCTCAGTGTCACTGATGGCCCTGACCTTTATGTTCAGTCTGTGCCGGAGTTCACCGAGCTCCCCCTCGGCGGGGAGGAACCAGCCTGGGAGACCCGGCCCTGCTTCCTCCCCATCCACCTCCCGGCTTTCCATGGGATGGAAAAACCCCCCAGCTACCTGCCTCCCTTTCCCGAAGCCAAGGGGATGAGGGGAAATGGCAGAAAATCCCTTACATGGCTGTGATTTTTTTGAGACATAAAAGCTCCTCTTTGAGAGCAAATACTTTTTTTTTTTTTTTCCAACCCCCCCCTTCTTCTTCTCATGGCATTAGGGCTCAAGAAATTCCTTGGAAAATAATTTGTCAAGGCCCTGCCTGATCAAAGACATATATAAAAGGACCCTTTTTTTTCCAAGGGGAAAAACTCCCCCTCCGAGCTCAGAATGAATTGGCAATTCATTTACCAACTGTCAGATAAAGTAGCTCAATCCCTATCACGTCTTTAGCTGGAGTTGTGGCCAGAAGGAAGCAATTCCCGGCCCACTGTGCCTCCATGTTTGGGGTATGTTAGTGATTAGAGTATTCCTGCCTGGGGGATGCAGAAAGATATGACTCAGATTCACAAAAGAGCCATAAATCTCCCTCCTTTTATTCAAAATGTGTGTTTTATAGCCATTTCCTGGCCAATTTCTGCCTCGGATAAATATGTAACATATCTGTGTGTGTAGAGTTTTTAGGGCTGAGTGTTGGGCTTCCTCTCAAGAGCCAACTGTCTGCTCAGACCAGCAGAGAGCCACACTCCAACTTTTCCTTTCACTCCCAGAAAATTCCCTTGTTGAGCCTCGGTTGCCTGTCCTGGTGGCACCTGCTCCTGCTCTCCTTGAGCTGGGGTCCCTGGAAAAGGACTGGGTGGGAGATAGGATCTGGAAGACCCCAAAAAAGCTCATCCAGGCCCCAAGAGAGGATCAACCAGAGTAGAAGGACAATGCAGAGCTGAAGGRAAAGGCAGGAGGAGATGGACAGCACGGCAGGAAAAGTCAAGGCAAGGATATTCCTCTGCTTCAGACCCCCCATCCCAGGCTGCACAAGCAGAAATGCCCAACACCTTCCATTGTGTCACCTTTTGGCACTGATGGGCTGCAACCCTTCACTGGAATCAGCTGAAGTGGCTGAGGAATGCTCCCCAAAACCCATTTGCCCTTCATGTTTAGCCAGAGGATGAGTTCCAGGAAGAAGGAAGAGCAGGAACAAYTGTGCTCCTGGAGAGTAACAGCACTCAGCTTTCCATCGGTGTCCTGCTCTTCCAAGTCACGCAGMAAGCTGATTCCCCTTGCTACAACAACAGGAAAACCCATCCTCTTTGCAGGAAAGCAGTAAATTTGGGGGTCTGGCATGGCTGGTACTTTATTTTTAGCTCTTCCTTCTAATCCTTTAAGCCTGTAGTTCCTTTCTGTTTCCTCTTCCCCTAAACCAGGAGCTGCAATCACTTGGCCCTGGTTCAAAGTCTCAAAGCCAAGGGCAAAGCTCCCAGATCCCAGAGCAGTCTGTGAGGGGCCTAAGGTTTTATCTCCTGGAGGGTTTGATCTGAAAGCTGCTGGTGCTGGTGAGAATCTCACCCCCAAGCCTCAGGAAGTTTTTTTTTACTGTGCCCTCTAACATACCCAGCCTATCTGGCAGCGCCCTGGGTGCACGTGGTGTTTAAAAATAACACGTGTGGCTGCAGCAAACAGCCTCAAAATGTTCCCTAAACCTTGGCCTGGGGCTAGAATTGATCTCAGATACCCGGTGTGATTCCTTGAGTGAAAGATAAAGCAAGAAAAATGTGGATTCATGACTGGGGATGATGGGAAWTTCTCCTAAAGGCAGGTGGCAGAGGAAAATATCACTCCCTGGAGTGAGATTTGTGTTATAGCCTTGCTTTGGGTGTTCTTTGGGGGAGACACTGCCATGCTGCTCTTTTTCTGCTTTTTGCTGATTTCTGGGGGCTTCACATTGTGGGTTTATCTCCTTCCATGAGCCATTCCCACCAGGTGAATAATCCCATGGCTCTCAGTGCCAGGAGATGTTGGATATTCTGAATTACCTCTTCTGCATCAGGCACTGCTGCTCCTGGGGTCATTTATCAGCAGGGGAAAGAATTTCTGGAGATCCCCCAAAGGCTGGGTTTGGTAATTCTCTACCTGAGGTGACCCTTTGGTTTCAAACCAGGGACCAGCAGATCTGAAACCTTCCACACAAGTGCCTTTCAGCTCTGCCCACAGCTCGCAGCTGAATTTATTTTTTTTTCTCCTCGTGGTATCTCCACTTCAGGCCCCCTCATGTAAACATTTGGAAGCACATGCTGGCTTGAACAGTGATTCATCCTATTAAAGTCCAAGTGGCTCCTCACAGGATGCTTTCCAGAACTAGGCAATAGATATAAAAAGGGCAGGGACCACGACTTCCCTGGGCTATCTCAAGTGCCTGATACTTCAGACACAGCAGGCTCAGTTGCAGAGGAGCTGGGCTCTCTATTAAAGCTGTTTAGAAATAGGATTTATAGGGTTTTTTTTTTTTCCTCTAGGAAATCCCCTTTGTTCAAACATCCTAACCAGGCTCAGGCTGTTGGGGTTTCAGGCAGCTCCAGTGATGGTTCAGAGCAGGGGTCTCCTGTGGGACAAGGGCAGTGGGAGGTGACTTTGTGCACAGCAGGGTTTTATTATCAGCCAGAAAACAAAATAGCCAAGCTGAGAAACGACAGTKTTCCAGCTTTTGACCCAAACATTAGGTCTTCAGTAGCTACAACATGGAAAAGGGCTTTTCTCCCCAGATTTGTGCCACTCACTGTGTTTTACACGGCTGGGGAGGGACGTGGCTGGTCCCAGCTCGGAATTTGGGAAGCTCCTGGCTCTGCCTGGGGACCACGTGAAGCCCTGGAGAAGGGCCCTGGCTGTGTTCAAGCACTTCAAATGTCACTGGGAAGTGGCCTCTGTGCCCAGAGGGCTCTGTGACCCTGGCTGGGACAGCTCAGGTGCTGCCACAGGGATGTCCCAGCACATCCCAGCGCTGTGAGGGTTCTCCAGGAGCCTCTGGGCACAGGGAACAGCTGGGGAGGATGGACAAGGAGCATCCTTGGATTATATCTTGGCTTGTTTTTGTGAAAGCCTATCTCTCAGGAATGGGTGTTTTTTTTTGGTATCACCTTGTGCATTTAGGCAGAAAAGCTCAGGGAATTTTGGGGGATGTCCTGGGAGGTTTTCCAAGCATCTACTGCCCATCCCCTCAGCTTTGTCAGGCTGCTGCTAAGCCTGAGCTCTTCCCAAAAATAGAAATTAAAAATGCTTTCATTGATTTTAAATGATTTTTTTAGCAAGCTGAAATGGAGCAGGCGCTTTACAAACAGTGTGCTTTTCATGAGACACTTAAAAGCCAAACAAAAAAAAAAATTGTCCAGAAATGCAGCTATGACAAAATTAATCTTTTCCATTRCAAGATGATTCAATGCAGAGAAGTGTTTTCCTTCTTTAGTGATTTATCAACTGTCTYCAAATAGACCAGGTAATTTAAGTTAAAAAATTATTATTCTGTTGAAAAATCACTTTTTTTTTTCCTGGACAAAAAAACTGTTTCAAGAAGAAAAGCTGTCTCTGGGTGCCAGGGAAGTGCTCCTGGAGATGTGGAGACAGGGAAAAGAAGTGAAGTGAGCTGATTTTGTATATTTATTTAAAGTATTTTAAGGTGTCTRTACAATATTTTTTAATCTGCTGGATTGGTGAACAACTAAACACAGAGGTAGAGGTACCAGCATTATATTTTTGAGGGGAGTTTCTAACTCATCAGACATTTGTAGAATGGATCTRTGGACCCTTGGGACTTCTGCATGAAACAAATTGATAGCAGGACATTACCAGGGRGAAAAGAGAAAATCCAAAAGCCCTGAGCAAGGCCAGGCAGTTGCTTTAGGAATAAAAAAAAAAAATAAAGTTTCCAGGAAAAGTCTCGAGATGCTCATGGTGAGCTTGAGTGAGGGAACACCTGGGGAAGATTGATTAAGAGACAGCCAATGTGTGCCTGTGATTTAYGAGGAGTGGGCCTGGCTTTAGTAGGAGTTTTTGGGAGATATTGCTGCTRTGGTGCAGGACAGAAAGCTCCTGGATGCAATCGAGTTCCCAGACTGTCAAACATCACTTGATAAGGTTCCATGAGGGAGATTATTCACTCAGAGAGGGGGAAACACAGAGGAAGAGGTCAAAGAAGCTGTGGGGCAGAAAACCTGCTTGGAGAATTCTTTGTGTGCATCCAACTCAATATAAACACGTGTGTAAAAATATAAATATCTATCTATCTATCTCCATCTGTCTGTCCATCTGATTATTTACCTAAAACAGTCACTCCTGCTCCTCCTTCCTGGCAGCAGGGAGCAACTCCCTGTGCTTGAATCCTGCCTCTTCAGCTGGGAGAAGATTATTTTAGGGATTCASTCCCAGGAGGCCCCTTTGGACTTGAGTTTTGGGGTTTTTTCTTGCTCCCCTGTGTGTTGGATGGCGGAGCTGGGATCAGGGGGTGCTGTTTGGAGATGCACAGATCCATCCCTGCTCTTTTAAGTGCTCACACTGTGGCCAAGGCACTGAAGTCCCCTTTTTAGGATGTGATGAATAACCAGACCGTGYCTGAAGGATGGTTCAATGAGCACACAGTGTTTTCCAGCTGGATAAAGACAGGGAGCAGATAAGAGAAGTTGATAACTTTGGGGATGATCAATGGCCTCGAGATATGCCTTATAAATGCTGGCAAAATGAAGGATTTTGAGCATCCCTGGAGCTTGCAATGCCTGAGAGTCTGGAATGTGTAGTTCTATATCCACTGCCTTTCAAATGGATCAGTGGAGTTTTCTGCAATGTAATCTCTGGCTTTATTTGTTTTCATGCCATTTGGAACTCTCTGGGGAATCAGGACGGCTGGGCTGTGTTCCCTCTCTTTTGATAAGGTTGTATCTTTTGGAATTTCACTTTTTGGAGGTGGAGGTTTGGGAGAGGTGTCCAGAAGGGAGTGAGGCAGAGACCAGCAGCTCTGGGGACTCTGCTCCTGCTCCTGCTCCACACCAGGTACCTGCTGCTTCCTTCTCCCCAGAGCACAAACAATGAGAGCTTTTTAATCCCTGATAATAATCGCTCTTTTTTGCACAAAAATGGGCACTTCTGAAGCCATCCAGTGAGACACCAGAACGGTTTTTAGGTCATATTGAACAGCCAGGCTGTCAGGACAAAAGAGAAAGGAGGAAGGCCTAAAGCTGTCTCATAAATCCCAGARATCTTTTGATGCCTTCAGCTCTAGAGCTACAATGGGATGAAAACCACAGCCAGCAGAAGAATATGGGACATTGCTTCCCTGGAGCAAGGAATCAGCTGGGGACTTAGGCCAGATACAGTTATGGCATCACCTTGGCAGGCCAAAAAAAAGCCTGAGCCTGCCTTGCTTTGTGGCTGTGAGGGGGGGATCTCACTGCTCCATGGACTGGGGCAACTGGGGTAGGTCCAATTCCAGGGTGTTCTCTTTGATGGGGGTACCTAAACCCCTAAACTGGAGTTTTTCCATTTAGGGAGAGACTCCACATGGTCAGTATTGGGAAGGTCCAAAGTCAGTGGGAGCATGAGAAAAAAAGGAATTGCAGACAAAACTCTTCCCTGGCAGCACAGTCAGATTGTGGAGGCAGTTGCCAAGAAGGTCACAAAGGTCTCCTGTGCTTTTAAGATGCAGTGAGACATTTTTGTAGGAGAAGAACTGCGTGTGGGAATCTCCTAGGGAAAGGAGGGGAATGTGATGCAGTAAGTGGGAACAGGGATGTGTTTTGGGGCTCACAGCTCTTTTTGAGAACTGTCACCTTTGATTTGTGTCCTGACCTCCTTCATTCCCACCTGAAAGGGGCTTTTCCAGCAAATTTCCACTGTGGCTTGGTTCATGTGAAGCTGCCTTGGATCAGTTCCTGGGAAGAGCAGGCCCAAATGGAGCAGAGGCATAAGATTTTCTGGGGGGATGTCCCTGGGAGCTGCACCCTGTATTTGTATCCAGCTCCTGCATTTCCCTACAAGCACCATAATCATCAACCTGCAGGAAAAGAGTCTAAGCCCTCAAAGGGTACCTGGGAGCCTTTACCTTGTGCATCCCAGGATTTGCAGTGTTCCCCCAGGGCAGAACAGCATGGCTGCAGTGTGACCCCATCCCCACARATGCTTTCCTTGAAAATTAACTTT
>CADDXX010000864.1:40951-88334 GCA_902810485.1 Alauda arvensis
ATTCCCAGCAGTGGGATGAGGATTCCCAGCAGTGGGATGAGGATTCCCAGCAATGGGATGCAGATTCCTAGTGGGATGAGGATTCCCAGCAGTGGGATGCAGACTCCAGGACTGTGAGCACCCCCAGCAGCAGCAGTGGGTGCTCAGGCTGAAGCAGTGGCACTGTCTGGCACAGGGGTCAGGGATCAGGGATCAGGGATCAGGGATCAGGGAGAGCCCTGCGGGGCTGGGAGGGAGCAGAGGGTCAGGGCAGATCGGCCTCTCCTGCTCGGGGCCTGAGATTTGACAGGGCTGCATTCCTGGCTGAAGGCATCTGGCTGTGCCATGGGTTTCTGCAGAGGAGTGGGCAAATCCACAGCTTGGCTGCCTGGAGGGAAGGCTGTGCCTTTGGAAAAGCCTTTTGGCCTCCTCCAGCCAAACTCTCCCGTGTTAAATCAGAAATAGAGGAGGAAATCAAGCACACAAACAAAATCCCCTCCTGTTCCTTCTCCAAACGGGGATTTTTTAAATCCAGGAGCTGCTTTGAGGCCGGGTCTGTAGAAGGTCCCCTGCCATAGGAAATCTTAGCTGGCTCATTTGCCCAAGCAMATTTGTTGTAATGAGGTTTTTCTGTTGCATCAGGACYTSAGCAGYGTCACCTGTGCCAGCTCCATGACCTCTCCCCAGCCAAGAGTGTTTTGTTGAGCTAAAAAGAGCAACAAAAAGAGCAAACCGTGCAGGCTGTAAATTGCTGGGCAAGGTGATAAATGCTAYGTGAAATGGCCGCCATAATCTGTCTGGAAAGTTGAAAGGAATCCCGCCTTCTCRGGAGCCTAAAATACTTCTTTTACTAGAATACCTTATTTTCCAACTGCGTGCCACGTGAGTCACTCGCCARAATATTTGTTCTCTGCTCTGTGCTCCTGTCTCGCAGCTGCTGGCAGAACTGGACGCTCAGAATTTCCCTGGCAAAAGGGAAATGAGAATTTCCTGCGTTTTGTGTGTGGTTCCAGGGCAGCTGGGTTGTTGTGGTGGCAGCTGGGGACATCCAGGTTACACCTGGATTTATAAATAAGGGGGATTTATAAATAAGGGGGATTGATCTGCTGGAGAAGGCTCAGACAGGAGGTCCCTGAGCCCTGGCAAGATGCTTCTCTTTGGCTGTTGCCCACCTCCAGCCCAGTGTCTCCTGTCACCCTGCTGTGGCTTTTCCAGGACTGTCACCTCCCCTCTGTGTTGCCCAATGWTCCCTGTCCCAGGCTCATGGTGCTGTGCAATCCCACCCCTCTGTGCCCTCAAGCCTGGCATTTATTATTTGCTGAGGCTTTCTTGAGCCAGCCCAGACATTGGAGGGAAGTCCTCTCTGGATCTGGGCTGCCCAAAAATTCAGTGGGTGGGAAAAACTTCAGAGATGAAATGTTGAGAGTCCTCAGATGATGGGCCCTTTGATTTCCATTTGAAAACAACTTAAAGAGCAAGCTTTGGTTATGACATCTCTGTCCTTGCAAAACACCCTCCCACTAAAAGTTCTGTGCATGAATTACAGGGCCAGATCTTCCTTTGTGTTTTATTTTTTGCCATCATTTACAGCTCGGAAAAATTCCTGTAAATATGCTCGGWTTTACCCCCTGTTTTCCCACGGAGCCTCTGCGTGGATTAACAGATTCTGYCAAACATTTCATAAACATAAAAAATAAACCCAGTTTTCTTCCCTTCAGCCCATTTTTATTACATAAGAGAGGGTCTGGAGCATCTGAAGAAGACCCTGAGGTCTGGGAAATTCCCAGTGTGTTCTCCAGTTGAATGCTCACCACTTTTTGGGTTTGTGCCATGCCAAGGAGCCAGCAAGAAAACTCATCTGCAGGGGATGATGTCCATGTTCTCCCTGGATATTGTTCCTTTTAAAGCACTGCCAGCTCGGGCAATCATAAATCTGTACCAAACATTGCAACATTTGTTTATCAAGGTTTTCTACCATAGAAAATTCCTTCAATGAGCACACACTTTTGAGGGACTCCTTGAGGCTGAAGCTTGGAAGATATCCCAAACTCCTGCCCTGAGGTGCTGGCTCTATCTCCCAGACAGAGAAGATACAGCTTTTGAGACAGGTCTGTATCTCACAGCCCTAAACCACAATCTTTTGGAAGGAGTAAATCTGTTAAAGGTCAYGTTTTGGAGACTTTGGAGTGGCTCAGATCAAAGACACAGCTCTCCCCAAATCCTGCCTCTGACGGTGCCAGCAGCAAATGTTSAGGGCAAAACCATAGCAAGTCCTTCCTGATTCTTCCTGTGCTCCTTCCAACTGCTGGCAATCTGCAGCTGAAGGACTTCCTGAGCTGGGGGTCAGATCCACATCCTTGTGTGGAATTAATKGCCCAGGTTGGATCTCTCAATGTTYTTAATCATTATTTGAACCCRTTTATGCTCTTGGCTTCCACAGCCTCCTCTGACAAKGAGTTCTACCCCTGAATTAGGTGCTGTCTGAAAAACAGCACCATAAATTCAGAGTGGCCCTCGATTTTAATAAAATCCTTGAATTTGGATGAGATTGCCAGCATGGATGAAGTTCCTTAATCACGTCCACAGCAATGGGAGCTCCATCCCGGAGCAGGGGGAATACATAAAATGAGTTTATGGCAAGATCTTGGAAATCCTGGTCATTCAGGAGCCTTCAGCTCCCAGCTGCCTCATGGCCTGGGCCTTGCCAGGGTCTGCTCAGCCTGGAAGGGTTTCCTTGGGAAAACTGGGCTGATGAATTGTGGCCATGCAGGAAAGCCTGGCTCTGCTGGGAAATTAATTCCTGGATAAGTCCTTGGTGGAAGGCAAGGGAGAGCTTGCACCTGCTTGGAGTGAGGACCAAGCTCACTCCCCATCCATTTGTGTCTGCAGGCCTGGGCTAACAAGAGCTGCTGGAAGGGAAAGCCTGGAGAAGCTGGGATGGCAGCTTCCACATTTATTCAGCTGAGGCACGGCAGACTGAGGTGTTCCTCTGCTTTCTCTCCCCTTAGATGGCTCCCAGAAGGTTTTCCCATCCATCAGAGCAAAGCTGGACTTTCATTTGGAAGCAGAACATGTCCTTAAAACGGCTCTGAGAGCTAGATTTGATCTTCCTGGCATTTTTACCTTCTTTTCCCCAAGACTGATTTTTTTTTTAGGAGGGTGAGAGTGGCAAAACCCACATAATTCTGCAATGTTTTCTGGTTGGGAAAACCCCAGCTCAGTGCTGCTCACCCTGGCACCACCAGCTCCTCAGAATTTCTCATTGCAGAGCACMAATTTGAACATTCAAAATTTACAGCTTGGGATGCATCAGGAAAGATCTGAAAGCGTAGAGGTTTGTAGATGTTTTATAGGTTCACGTTGTTCCAGCCTCCTCAAACAGCTACAGGAACCATTTCCCATTCCTGATATATTTTTTTTTTTTTAATTTGGAGTTGGGTTGTGCTGTAATTACACAACTCCAGGAGCTGGGGCTTGAGGAAAAGCAAAAAATTTGCTGTCACCAGGTTCAGGAAAGGCTCAGGGTTTGTGTTTTTTGTTGTTGTTGTTGTTTTTTGTTGGTTTTTTGTTTTGTTTTGGGGTTTGTTTGTTTGTTTTTTGTTTTGTTTTGGTTTTTTTCCTAGGATCTGCCTGGCTCTGAGGGAGCCTTTCTTTCTTCTCTTCAAAATCCTATCGAATTTTGCCATCCTTGGGGACCACTTGCCTCACCTGGAGACTGCCTGGGAGTACAAACCACCGAAGCCATCATTTCCCTTTATCCAAGGTGGAGAATCCCCATCTCCAGAGCAAGGGCAGTGACCCAGGGGCAGCTCCACACCTTCCCAAGGTGATCAGTGACCCAGACATGAACTGTTCCCCTAAAGATGAATCATCCTGGCTCACCACATGATTCCACAAGACCCAGGAAAGGCTCCAGCTGGGCAGGGCAGAGATGCTCCTCCTCCCTCTGAGAGCAGCATCTCCCTCTCCCAAACCCTGTGACCTTCTGCTCTCTTGCTCCCCAGCTCCTGCTGCTTTTTGAGGCTCGGAGGGGAAGGATTTGCTCCCTCCTGCCCTCCACGGGGGGCCCAGCTCTCTGAACCCATCCCTGCCTGCTCTGCAAAAGACTTGCAGCAAAACGCAGTGACAGGAGAACGGTGKCACGCAACAGCTCCTGCCTGGGCGTTGGGATTGGGGGATGAACAGCCAGGCTTTCAGTCTTGGGAAGAGTGGGACAGCAGTGCCAGCTGGGCTGAGCTCAAGCYAGGCTTGGTTTTATACCTTTTGTATGTCTAATGCAGATAAAAACATCCACGTCTATGCAAAGTCACTCTGCGTTGTCATGGCACTGCAGTAATGTTGKATTTCTCTCTATATGGCCAAAATGTGCAGGTTTTATATATAAATAATGATAATTCCAAGGGGTTTCTTGCCTTGCTCACAGCTCAGTGGTTCTCCAGCCATTCCACCTCGGCTTCTTCCCACTCAGCCTCTCTCACAGCTCATCCTTGTTGCCACTCCCGGGTGCCACGGGGATCTTGGCTTCGTGCTCTGCTCCCTGAGGAAGCCCTGCCCCAAATCCTTCCTGGGTCCCAGCTCCTTCAAACCTCTTTGCAAATCCTAGAAAATTTCATCTGTAAAAAACCAGGAGGAGTTTTGCCTGAACAGAGCTGGATTTAACCTGTTGCTGCCTTCACCTGCTGCCCTGGGATGAAAAACAGGTTGCAACAGAGTCAGGTGCTTGGCAAAAATCCCTTTCCTCTCCAAATTCCATCTCTAACATCGATGGATTTCTGTCTGTTGGTTCAGCCTCTGTTTGCTGTGCRAAGGTTTTCATGCTGCTATTAATTGCAGASCAAATGARCYTTCTTCAGGCCATATGCTGCTGCTRTAATTTATGCAAATATGTTGTTGGTGACTATAAAAAAATAAAGCTAATCCATAGCTGGACCAGTGTCATTGCCAAGAGATTAAACGCCGATGTTAAAAACTTGGCAGTGTTTCCTCAACGTGACTTTTGCCATCTAATGCTGTATCTGCTGGGATTATCCTTTTAAAAAATTGGCAGTGGCCTCAGAAAACACAACCTCTAGCTTATATTTTTTTTTTTCTTTTATCTCTGTTTTTTTGGCAGCTCTTGAAGAAATCCCTTTGCCATTTCCAGCCCTTCTGCTTTCACCCAGCGAAACGCCGGCTCTGCGAGCGCTGGCTTCCTCCACTCAGCATCCTTGGGACACCCATCCATCAGTGACAGGGAGCTGGAGYGAGAGGAGGAAAAGAAACTCCTGAGATCCAGGAAACATCCGCTGCTGGCCCATCTCCGCTGGTTTTGTGCCAGGGTGGAGYCTGGCCCCGGCGTTTTTCAAGTTATTATTCTTTCATTGATTATTTGCTGGAGTGTATTAAAAGCCTGAGTTTTCCATCTGCCTCCTCATGGATTTTCTTGCCTTCTGTGATGAAAACACTTTGGTTTTGTGTTTGGCTTTCACTCTGCAAACGCTGGGTTAATGATAAACAGGGGGTTTTTGGGAATCGTGGGCCAAGTGCACAGGTACATGCGGGGTTTGTTATTCCAGACACAAGCCAGCACCAGGGTATTTTTATGTAGCTGGAAAAAAAAATCAAAGGCAGAAAAATTAGTTCTGAAGGCAAAGCAGCATGTTTGAAATACTGAAGTTTTTTTTTCCTCCAGTTTATTGAAGTTTTAATAAAGAATCCCATATTTAAAAGCAGAAATSGGTTGCAAAGACACGGACATTTTAAGCGCAGCCTAACCTCCCTGTAGTTTAGATCCCAATTTAGATAACGGCCGCTTAAACAGAAACAATCAATGTTAATTAGAACAATTAAGTTAATCATAAAGGTGATTGTAAACAAGTCGATTGTTTAGATAACAATTCATTATCTCGCCGTGCTCCCCAAGGCCCCGTTTCCCAACACATTCAGCCTCGATGACCTGAGCAGGGCTCCCTCTGCCAAGTTCACCCTTTCCATGGGAGGGTCTGGGACTGGAGAGCTCAGCAATGGATTTTAAACCTGGACACCAAGGACAGCTGCTGGAAGGTAAGCAATTAAAAGCCCTATCAAAATGCACGTTAAACAAAAAATAAATTAAATGTTTATCARCGTTTCAAATCCTAAAATTGCAGCTGGCTATTCGGTTGCTGCCAGTTCACCAAAAGCAGRAGGAGGATTTGGGATGTGAAATGTTCCTTGCTCAGGTCCCAAATCAAGCAGACATTTGAGTTCCAGCCATGTTTAGTTTTTAGGAAGTGCAAAGAAGAACCAACCCAAGCTCCTGCAACAGGAGGAGACTCCAGAAAATTCCCCAGCAGAAAACAGAAAACGGGTCTGGAGTGCAGGGAGAGAGGTTTGGTTGTGGGATTCCCCAGGATGGAACAAAACCTGTTCTGTCAGCACCTTCACAAAGATGCAGACTCCCAGCTCATCTAAACTGTGTCAAGGTGCTTTCCAAAGGATGGAACAGCAGCATCCCAGTGCCCTGCTGGGAAAGCTCCTGCAGTGGCTTCCACAGGGAATTCCCGAGGAGCCCTTGGAGGGCAGCACTAGAGGGGCTCCAAAGCCCCCCTGATCCTCTGATAACAACTGTGGGCTGTGAGCACGGCTGGGGAGGGCTGATCCCTCCTCTGCACCACCACTGTGCCCCGGGCTGCAAATTCCTTCCAGCTGCAGAGCCCGGGAACACACTGATAAGCCCTGGCTGTCCCCCCAGCTGGGAATGATGGATTTTCCAGAGGTAACTCGATGTACCCAGCTCCCTTCTCCTCCACGGTGGGAGCATATGGAATACATTGTGGTCTGGGGGAAATGCATCCTAAGAATTCCTCCTGTGTCTCCTCGGGTGGATTCCAGCAGGTGTCATGGAATTGCCCACTCMAAGCGGGTTAAGTGATGAGCACCCAGAATCTCAGCAGAGCTCTGCAGCCAGAAGTTTTGCTGTTCCTTGCAATGGAAGCTCCAAAAAGACTTTCCAAGGAGAGGGGACAACAAGGAAATAKCCAAGATCTGCCTGGAGAAAAACTGCTCCAGCCAAGGGTCTGATAAGCAGTTTCCATAATGTGGTTTTTTTATCCTCTGCTGCCTGAGGAATACAATCAAACACCCTTGGTACTCCTCTGCAGGGAGATGCCCATGGATTACTGGGGTATTTCAGTTCTCAAGGTGTCTTCAATTGAATTTTTTCTTTGAAATAAATAGAAATTTGAGTTTTATTGGTGGTTATTTTTTCAGCCAAAAGCAATCAGCCAAATCCTGCTTTTTTTCCAGCACCAGAGAGGACAGAGCCATTCCCACAGGACAAATCCACTCTGATCTTCACTACTGGGTACAATTTACTCTGGGTAAAAGATGGGATCCAGCTGAAATCCCAGCACAGGCACATCCATGACAGCCAGAGCTGATGGGAACTCAGAGCTGAGATAAAAATCTGTGCATTGACCCCCGAGGCTGAATTATCCTGCCTGGAAAACCACTGCCCAAGGAAAAGGCATGGCACATGGAAACACGGAGAGGCTTGGGAAGAGAACTGGGCAAGTCAGAGCATTTATCCCCTGCGAGGGCTGGGTCCTGCTGTGGGCTCAGTGTGGTTCTTTCCAAAGTGCTTTCACATCTGCAGGACTTTCCCCCAGGGACATTTTCCCCACAGCACCGAGAGGACCCTGATTTAGTGCTCTTGGAGCATCCAGGACACCAGAATTGTGTTTGGTTTTGTGCCAATCCTGGATGTAAACACAGGCCTTCACTTAGGCCAGACCTGTGCCAGTCAGGCCTTTCTGCTGCCTCAGTCTCTCCCTGCTGACCTGCAGAATTTTTKGTATTTTTGCCCCAATCCAGGAACATTCCTTGCTGCTCCTGGGAATGTCAGCAGGTTCAGCTGTCACTGGGCTTTTCCCTACATCCTTCCTGTGGTTTCTCCCACGTTTTGCCAACAATCCCCTTGCCCAGGCTCCTGGAACCCAGAGCACCTGGGTAAGAGAAGAAAAAGCAGCTCTGAAGAAGTGTCTGGGCAAATCAGTGCCTGGTTTTCCCTGGAAAGGACCTTCCTGTGAGGCTTTGCTCTGTGTCATGAGCCTCTTGTGTGCCTTACTAAATTTTGGGAGCATGTCTGGAGCCTGCCACTAAAGGGACATGAGGAGGAGGAGAGGGATTCCCCTCAAAAAAACCCTCCAAAGCAGATTTCCAGGTGTCCAGACTCCACCCACAGYCCATGGAAGGTGATGAGCATCCCAAGAGAGCATTTTTTCAAACCAGCTGCTGTTTTTAGGGGGAAGGAATGAGCTTTGGGGTGACAGCCCCTTCCTGTATTCCAGAAGTGACCTTTGGGGGCTGATTTGGGTAAATGATCCCAACCAGCATCACCCCAGGGGAGCCACACCACAGACTGGGAGGAGCTCCTACAGACTGGGTTATGAACAAACCCCTCTCCCTTGGAGGTTTATGGGAATTTGCTGCTAAACCAGGGCAATGTAAAAGCTGAGGAGATGTCCAACACCTCCAGGCACCGGAGATGCCCGAGGGTGTAACAAAGTGCCACTGGAATATCTGACACCTYGCCAGTGAGCCGTGTTTAATGGGTCAGGCAGCAGAGGTGTCACAAAATCAATAATGCTGGAGTGGAGATCTCCAACAGCTGCGTGGTTTRGGTTTGTTTTGGGCTCATTTTTTGTGGGTCACTGTTGCTGCAGGGGTTTTTTTCCCCCCCTCACTCTCATCAAAGTTTTCAGTTCCCTTGTGAGTTTTTCAGGTTTAACCCTCGGCCAGACCAAGATTGGAAGGGTGGCTGCCAGAGAACTGAGGTCTATTAGGACACACAGAGAATTTGGCAGGATTTGTGCTGAGAAATATCTGGGAGAGTAGAAAATAGGAGCCGTGTCCAATGCCCTGGGGAAGGAGCTGAGCTYTGCAGACAGAACTGCAGGCTCCAGCCCCAACCCCAGCCTGACAATTGAGACAGACAAATCCAGTGGCTGCTGGATTACAGCACCAACGAGGAACGTGTGTTCTGTGCTGATCAAAAGTCCCAARCCCAGGCTGCTCTGCCTCTGATCTGCAAATACATCACTGGTTTTTATCACTCATTTCTGCTTTATCGCGGCGGGGCCGGTCTCAAGCGCTACAACCTGATTATCTGGCAGGAGGCTGCCAAGAGCATGTCAGGGATCATTACAGGGAATCGTAAAGGAAGCAGGAGGAATCAAGTGGTTGGAGGAGGAAATCAGAGGGAATTCCTGGCTGGGGCTGCCAGGCTGGTGAAGGCTGGGACTTGCAGTGAAAGAGGAGGGGACAGCTCAGGATGCTGGAGCCTCCTCGGGTCAGTGATGTGTTCAATGGAAATGCTGGGCTGGATTCCCCAAGCCTCGTTTAAAATATTCCCTGAAATCTAGAGGRAAAACAGCATTGGAGGCTGAATTGCAAACCCTCCATGTAAAATTATTKTAGCCTGTGGCTTTGAGTTTGTTAAAGCTCAGAAAGGAATGGTGTCAGTTCAGTTTGGAGGAGACTGAACAGCAGCACAGCTCCATTTTATTGGGATGAATTAGATAACAAGCAGCAATATTCTTGTGCCAAAACCCCCACTTTTAATCAAGTTGAAAAGAACATAATTTTGTATTCAAGAAAACTTGAGGATTACTTTYGAAGTAAACAGATATTTTCAGCTTGAAGTGGTCTGTAATTGAACTCTTTGCTTTAAAATAATCAAAGCATTGGAGTTTCCTCCCTCCTTGAGCTTTGCCAAATTACTTGTGTTTAAAAAAATGCATTATGGAGCAGTTYGATTGGATTTCTACTTATTTGGCTCCAAAATGTAACTGTGGCTAACAAAAAGCCCTGTAGCTCTAATGAGGACCCAGTGAATCAGATCTCGTTTGGTTTGTAGCTACCCCAGAGGGGATTTTGGGATTTTCTCCATCAGAGGCTGGGCAGCAGCAGCAGCATTCCCTGGGATCTGTGTGATGTCCTGCTCCAGGCTGTTCCCTGCCCCTGGGGAGGAGCTCACACGCTCCAGGCACAGCTCAAGGTGAGGGATTGAGGCTGAGTGAGGAGTGTGAGGATCGATATTCCCGGGCATTATTGCTCCTGCGGGGGCTGGTGCTGTCCCTGCTGCTCGGGGCTGGTGGGCTGGAAAATCCAGGCGGTGTGAGGGGAGAGGGTCTGGCGTCAGGGAAGGGGGAGCTGGCATCTCAGCATAGGGGCAAACGAAAAATGTTCTTACATTTATAGCTTTAATTCAACTCTTACATTTTTTTCTCTGCTCAGGAGAGGCAGAGGAGGGAGAAGGTTTGCATATTTACATGCACTGGTTTTGCTGCACAGTCCAGAACTACTGAGTTTTAACCCCCTCAGTTTATGGGATAACTAAGAGGGGAAAAACTATTAATACTTGGCAGCTTAACCAGTCTGAAAATCCCAGACCAAATTTGGCTGTGAGGTTTTTTGCAGACATAGGTGAGGATGGAGGTTTTAATTAGGGCGATTCCAACCCACAGCCTTGGAAACAGTGGTCCCAAGGCAAGGGAAATGTGAGTCTGAGCTCTTCCTCCTGATCCCAKCCATGAAGGGACAGTTGGAGCAGGCTGGGAACCAACCTGAGGGGCCCAACAAACCCAGCCTGAGGGATGCCCCATCCCTTGAAGTGTCCAAGGCCTGGCTGGACAGGACTTGGAGCAGCTTGGTGTGGTGAAAGGTGTCCCTGCCCATGAAGGGAGGTGGAACAAGGTGAGCTTTAAGGTCCTTCCAACCCAAACCCTTCCATGATTCTGTTGCAGCCCCATTGGAAACTCTGCCTCAGGTGTTGCAGTTGGGTTGCCAAGCCCATAAAACCAATCAAATCCTCTCTAGGATTGAGGAGGAGCTTGAGTTTGCTTGTGTCACCTCCAGGCTGGGATAAATAAATAATAATAATGAGGACAATGAGTGATTGAGAGGATTTTCCCAGCATAATTAATGCTGATTTATGGGGCAGGGCAGCAGAGAGAGACAGGCTGTGATAGAATGAGTGGCTGAAGTTTCTGAATGAGACAGGGAAGGGGATGACAGTGGGGAGTGAAAAATGAAATGTGCTTTGCTAAAAAAAGCAAGTGGAGCTGGCTGGAGCCCCGAGTGGAGCAAAGCAGGTGACATAAATAATGCCAGAGGATCTGCCATTCCCAGAGCTGGATGGCTGTAATTAGATGGAATTCTTGGTGTCTTCAGGGCTGTGAGGCAGAAGAGGAGTTCTTCATTCCATGGAGCCAATTAAGTGGCAGTGAGGGAGAAAATGAGTTCAGTCTGGGTAARAAAGTGCCTGAGTTATGTGACTTTGAGGGTGGCCTTACTAGGACTGGAGTGAAATGGCCCAAGTTGTGCCTGGACAGCTCGWTCCTCAGCCCTTCCCCAGCCACAGGGAGCTGCTGGAATCTCCAGGACTCCCTGGGCTCCTCTGGGGTGTCCCGAGGGAGCCAGAGCCCCACTGCTGCTGTCCTGAGCACAGCAGCCTCCTCTGCAGCCAGGCCGAGCACAAAAACAGCACAAGGAGAGGGTTGGGGTTCTCCAGGCTCCTCCTGCCCTGGTGTAGCCATGGGATCTCGGCCATGCACTGCACCATTATCTCCAGTTAATTACCTGTGCACTGCAGGCAGCACCAGCAGTGCCACAGGAGAAGCAGAGCTGTGCCCCTGCTCCCTGGGCTGCCAAGGAAAAGGGAAAAGGGAATCCCTCCTTTGCCAGGGTGCCAGGGACTGCTCCTGGGGAGCTGCAGCACMTCTGAAAGCAACGTTTTGGGTTTTGTAAATTATGTATTTCATATTAATTTTGTCTGGCAACAAGCCCGTTCTGGCCACACCAGGCTGGATCAATGCAGGATCAACCCCAGACCCCCTCTGCTGGGATAAGGGGGGGCAGAGGGAAATCAGTGGGGAGCCGGAAAAATCTCTGGGATGGGCTGTCCCCACTGCCCTGAGATGGATTGCAGCATGGACTGGGGGGCAGCTGGGTGCTCAGGGAGTGCTCTGCTGCTCTCCCAGGACATCCCACCCTCTGGCTCCTGGCTCTGCTTCTCCCCTCACACCCCATCTCCAGCCAGGGGCTTTTCCCTGCCTCCTCTCCCATCTCCAGCCAGGGGCTTTTCCCTGCCTCCCCTCCCAGTGCTGCCACCCAAACAAGAGCTCCAGAGGCTTCCAGCTGCCAGCTGTGCATCCCCTGGGATGCCTGGACAGGTGTTGCAATGAGACAGGGGCTGGTTCTGGCTCCAGACACAGGGGATGAGCTTCCCCTGGATGATTCCTACAGCAYGGGAAGGACAGAGGGGTTCCTCTGACTCTCAGGGACTCACTCTGMAAAGTTAATTGAACTGGAATGCTCTGAGCCCAGGGACACGGGCAGGACAAAGCTGCCAGGGAGGTGGCAGCCTGGAAGGACATCAGGTACAAGGAAAACAACAAACCAGCTTTGGGACTGCTGAGATATTGATTGGATCCTTCCAGCCCCGCTGAACATGTYCCTGCTCCCACTGGGTGGGAGGGCTTGATCCTCCCTCTGCCCTTGYCTGCTGGCCCTGGGCAGGAAAAGGCACAAGAAGGACCAGTTATTTCCGAGTCTTTGCCCAGGGAAAGAGGGGCTTTACCTCTCTGAAGAGCCCACAGCTGCTGGTTCACAAAGAATCCCCCTCCTCATCTCCCTTCTCCCCCAGACTGCCACATTTCTGTCCCTCCTGCACCCCAGACAGGTGGCTGAGGGCACCCTGGGCTCTCCATCCCTGCTCCCAGCCCCCCCAGCATCCCTGCACTCTGCCAGGGCCGTGCTGGGGAGGTGGCCAGAGGGCCCCCAGCCACACGAGCCGTGCTGGTCTCCTTCCCCCACACGGGAGTCCAAAAGGACACCATGACTCACTCCTTTTCCACAGGCAGCACTGCCAGCTCTCGAAATACTCCGTGTTTTTCTTAGAGTCTTGGCTCCTGAAGCCCTGCAATTACTTGAACTTTCATTTTCTTTAAATAAAGCCAATTTCTGTCACTCGCAGAGGATGGCCGGAATATGTGACCTCCTACAAGCTCAGGAGCCACAGAGTGAAAACCCCACCTTTAGTCCYYCTTYTTAAAATTATTTTTTCTTTCCTGTCGCGTTTTTTTACAAATTTTCTTGCAGATTGGGGTTATTGAAAGTTGTCTTTCTCTGCCCTGAATCTTGCAACGTTGCAGATGATCTGGAGTTTGTGCCTTGGTTTGATGTTGACATCTCAGGTCCATTGGCTTCAAGCRTTTGGTTTTGAGTGTAAAAGTCATGAATCATTGTCTTCAACACGTCCTGGGCTTTGGACAACACAAATTTGGCTCTGGATTTTGTGATCCCAGAGTGTGGTGTGCTTAAATTGCTGTTTCAAGCTTAGAGGAGAAGGAGAAATGCATTCCTTGGGGGGGTCAGTGCATCCTGGCCTCAGGTGGGACGGATGAACAACATGGGACAAGAGCTGCCCTTTCCCCCCTGCATTTTGAGGATGTTTGGGCAGGTTGGGTGTGCATCCTTCAGCTCTGATGTTCAGCACCAGGTGAGATGGAAAAGCCCAGTTTCTGCTGGGATAACCTCTGGAGAAATGGTGTTACCTGGGGATGAGGATCCCAGCCAGAATCACCAGGGACTGTGCAGGGTGGAGATGCCACAAAACGATCCCAGCCCAGGGCATTGGAGCTGGAGGCACGAAGGCACAGAAAAGCAGGCAAAGGAACGTGTGGTGCTGTCCTTGCTCTGCTCATCAGCTCAGGAGATTTGTCTCCTGTGCTGAAGCAGCACGAGAAGGCAGCCAGCGTGCACAGACAGGGAATTGCCTTGCAGGTCGATTTTAACAACAAACCCCAGTGGTCTCCAGAAGCTCCCTATGAAAAGTAATCCAGAGACATTCCAAAAGCCATTTTTTCCRGAGGAGTAGGAGGGGGCAGTGTGCATTTTTAGCAGCATCAATCAGCGCACTGGCCCGAGCCACACGTTCRAATCGAGGCCTAGAAAATATGGAAAAGCTGAAATAATCCTTGGAAGCAATCCAGGGACTGGTCATTGAGYCTGCAGGACCTCTAATGAATAACTGTGTAACACAAACCTAATGGAAGCACCAAGAGCCAGCCCATTGGTTTTCCAGTCCCASTTTCCCATTCCAAGATAATGGCCTGGGTTTTTGGGAGGGAAAGGAGCTGGTTTGTCTCCTGGCTGGGAGAGTCTGGCTTTGAAGAGCTCAGCCTGCAGGAACAGGCAGTGCTGKGAACTTCCTCACCTCGGGGTTTCTCTTGGCCTGGGTCCCCTTTTTTATTCCCTATGATTCCCACTCCTGTTACACGGTCAGGAAGTTGCCTCCATTGCACACCAGGACATGCTCTGCTCCCTCAAGATCCCTTGGAGATCCTGGAGACCTGCAGGTCTCTGTCTCTCACTGTTTTTTTTCTCTCTCTCATCACAGACATCTGAAGCTTTTCATTCTTTAGGCTGTGGGACAGAGGGAGAGGAGTRATTGGAAATGACTGACAGGCCAGAGAGGCCACCAAATGATGTCCCTTCAGCACAGGGGTCTTTCCTGCACCTCTGTGACCTCACTGTCCCAAAAGCAGCTGGCAGTGGGCAGCAGGACTCACCACAATGAGAGCTGCTCCTCTTTTCTTATCAAAGCTGACTTCATTCAAATTTTCACTGGAAAAACCTCCTGTTTTCCCTRTTCCCAGGAACAATCCTGAGCAGAATCCCCTTGCTAAAGCAGGATGAAGAAACTCACGTGGGAGGTTGTGTTTCCCAACCWCCTCATGAGTCAAAATCTCTGGAAGCGATGGGAGAGGGTGGGTGGGAGCAGAGAGCACGGGGAGTGGGTCACTCCTGTGCCACAATCCCAGCAGCATTTGGCCCTGCAGCTCAGAATTCTTAAAGCTGGAAAAGCCTACAAAGACCATGGAGGCCTTTTGGCATCAAAGCATCTCCAAACTGGCACCTGGCAGCTGCTCTGTGGCGTCTCCTCCTTGGGCACATCTTCCTGCCACCCTCCAGCCCCTGCTGTACAGAATTGCACCTTCTTTCCTGATGTTAGGAATGAAAAAAGCAGAGATTCCTCCACTGACCTGCGATTCGTGCCGAAGCAGTCGAGCACCTTCCCCTCGGTTCCGTGGTTTTAAGTGTTTTTTAGGAGTATCTGTTTATTACAGCTCTATAAAGTTTTATTTTGCGAAAAACCRTGATTGATTTCCTCTGCTTGAAACAACAAGCAGGCCCCCTCCCCGGCCAGCACCTCCCTCCTCCATTCATAAAAACGTGTTAACAATTCGTTTAAAATTCACGGACAAGCCAAGCACAGTTTATTCCTGAAGTCACACGAATTAATACAAAGCAGCACACGGCCTAGGCCTGGCATCAAGTCAAAGCCTGCTCCAAAGGCCTCCCTCTGCTGTACAACACGTYGATGTGCTCTTGGAAACTCCAGGAGTCAGCAGATAGTGCTTGGAGCTCCCTCCTCCCCTGCCTGCTTCCCTCTGCTCTCCTGCTGGATGTGAAAKGATCTTTAAGRTCCCAAACCATTCTGTGATTTGCAGTTCCCTGAATGTGACACAGAGCATTGATTAAACCTATCTAAATCTGTGCTCCTAAAGTTGTGTTTGAGGGTTAGCCTAAATTCTGGCTCGGCCTAAATGTGTCTCCTTCCTGTTGTGCAGGTGCCCAGCGCTGAGGGTGGTGAGCAGAGGTGGTTTGGTGGCCAGCAGAGCTCCCCAGCTTTGGCAGAGTGTGGGTTGGGAAGGAGGGACCCAAGGGATGACTTCCATCCGGGGAAAGTGCAGGTGGAGCATCCCACACAATTCCCCAGGTGAGGGACAGTGAGAAATGGCTTTTCACTGAGGTGTTGCACACCTGTCCCATCTGTCACCGAGGCCACCACAGCAGGTCCCTCTGCTGGCTCCCACCAGGGCAGGTGAGCCCAGCTCCCTGCTGCCCTTGGAAGTGTTTCCCCAGATGGATTTTCCCCCTGTCACAGCAGCCACCACAGCAGGAGCAGGTGCACGGTGTTAATTGGTCCTAATTACCCTGATGAGCCTCAGCTGGGGCCTGCACCCACAGCCCTGGAGCTGTTTAAGGGCAGCTTTGCCCGTGGTAGGGATGTCCCTGCTCTCGTGGGTGTGCTGCAGGTTATTTGTCACCTGGAGTGCCCTGGAGTGTCTGCGGTGGGCAGTTTGTCTGCAGCCTCCCTCCTGCATGGATTTCAGCCCTGTGAGTGACTTGTGTCGTGTCCTGGAGGGACAGAACTGCTCCTTTCCCTCCCTGCCCTGCCCCAAAACTTTTCCAGAGCTCCTGCCCCACAGCCAGGTGCTTTTCCTTAGAGATGAGTGGAAAAARCTATTTATTTAACAAAAAGAAAGTGCTTACAAACTTAGAAATTAWTAWTATGAAACAATTAAACTTGGTAAAATTGAGAGRGAGTCCTTGCTGTGGGAGCCCAGCTCGCTCAGCCTTTATCAGTTCTTYTCCTTGGGGGTGTTTGGTGTGGGCAGCAGTGTCTGGCCATCAGCTGTCCCCTCACAAGGACTGGGGTGATGCACTTCTAACATCCCAGCAGTGATGTTTTGGGGGATAAATGGTGCAGTTAAATATCCTGACTGGTGTTTGGTGCTGGGTTCTCTGTTAGCTCCAACACTGCTCTGCTGGGCCACAGTTCAGAGGGAACCAGAGCAATAATTTGATCTACTGAGTGTGTTTGTTTGTTCAATTACCCATTCAACTCCATCCACCTTCTTTTTTTTGCTTTTTTATTCAAGAAAGCCAATGCTGAAAGGCTCCTCTGAGCAGGAAGCCTGGGCTTTCTCCCCCTCCCTGCCCTGTCAGCACAGCCCCTGCTCTTGACCCTGAGCAAAGCTCTGCCGTTCTCACGTGTCAGCAACGCSAGGGAGAGCTGGGACACATCGATTGTCCCTGCTGAAAGCACCTGGAAGCGGCAGGGAGGGGAGTGTGAGGCCAGGTGGGACTTTGTGAAGCCTCCCTTGCTCCCCACCTGTGTCAGGCGGGGCAGGCAGCGCTCAGGTGTTGGCTGATGTTATCAATAAATTGTCAGCCCGGATCTCTCTCTGTGAGGGTCGCTGGCTGTGGGGCTGGGGGCACCTTCCCCTGGGAGGGCCCTGATGGGCAGCAGGGCTGTCCTGCCTGCAGGGACAGTGCTGTGCTGCTCCTGCTCTCTGAATCCCAGCCTTTCCCACAGGGATGGGTGAGATCCGTGATKGACAGCGTCAAATATCCCCCCAGCCTCGCTCCTTCTTTCCCCTCTGCTGACCTCTTATCTAAAGTGCTTTCTCCTGCCCTCAGCAGCTGAGTTTCATCACACCAGGGAGGTCCAGCAGCGCTGTAACCCCTTGGTGAATCCCACTGCTCCCAGGACACATCCAGGTGGCCACAAAATGTCACTTTTTGGCTCCAAGCTCGGAATTCTCTCCCCCAAACCTCGGTGCTGAGATGTTATTTTGTGGTGTAATTCCCCCAAGGGCTACCCAAGACGGGAGGGAATGATGCTGGCTCTTGCCTGTGGTGAAATGCAAGYTGGAGTTTGGCCCTGGCCTGGGCTCAGCTGCAAAGCCAAGGGAAATCCTTGGCACCAGCTTCAAAACCTCCTGTGCCTCTGGGCAAGGCAGGGYCTGAGCACGCTGGGCTCTSTGTGCTGCAGAGCAGACCTGCCCTGCAAGGCCCCTGGGGGAATGTTTARGTAGTTTCTAGCAAGATAAATTTAGTGCACGTGGGAGAGATGTGGGGATGAGGAGGCAGACGTTTCATCAGCTTTGGCTGGGTAAAAAAAATCAAGTTTAGCCTGGCTGTTCTCAGCCTTTGTCTGAGTKGCTGATTCCCCCTGGAACTCCTGGTGAGACGTTTTGATGCTCCTGATTGCAGACCTGCTCTCCCTGGGTGTCTCTCATGGATCCTCCAGTGTTCTGGGAGGGTTTGGTCACCGTGGGCTGAGGATTTGGCTGTGCAGGGTGGCACAGGGAAGGGCACAGCTCTGCCTGTGCCACGACGCTCTGTGACTGTCGATGGGCACCTGGGGGCTAAAAAAGCTGGGGCTGGGGAGGTTTTGTTGAGAGCTGCTCGTTTCCCAGGCTCATTCCAGAGTTGATTTGCAACGCTAACATTTCAATAACTGGGAGTTGTATTTGCTGAGGTCACACAGGAGTGGATTTGAGACCTTTTCMTTACAGCAAAGAGGCTGGGAAATGTTGCAGTGACGGAGGCTCCCCGTTTGCCAGGGCTGGTGCGAGTCCAGAGCTGCACTCCGAGGAAAGAAATGATGTGCCATGTGTCTCAGCRAGCTGCAGCTCTCCAAGACAGACATCCAAGTGCCCTTTGCAGCCCCTGGAGCGGTGTGTGGGGATCMATCCCCACAGACCCACCTCCTGTTGGCAGCGGGACACGGCCACACAGCCGGCGTGGAGGAGACACTTCCCTGCAGATGGTTAAGCTTAAGCAAAATGCAGCTATATTACAGTCTCCTGAATTAAATTCCCAATTGCTTTGGGAACCTATTTCAGGGAGGAAAAAGTAGATCATGTTTCACCAGACAATGCCTGAGCTGAACAACTGGAGCTGGTTTTATGGAAGGCACAGTTGATTTTTCTCCCAACTTTTTTTTTTCCTTTTTTTTTGGCAGGAGAGACAGAGAGAAATCCTGGTAGATGAATCCTTGCTGGAGAAAGGGAGTGTGAGTGGAGGCAGGATGGCAGATGATGGTCAGTTGTGACTGGCACTGAGAATTCCTGCTGCTGAGTGTCACTGGCTGGGCCCTGGGAGAAATGCTGGGAATACAGAGGTGGGCAGTGTTCTCCAAGGTAAGCACTTCCCAGCTCCTGGATTCCAGCTGCACAKGTGGTACCCAAGCTGCTTTTGGTTTGTCTTGGGTTTTTTTTTCTGAGGGGTCTGATGTTAACTCAGGACTGGGAGAAGAAAACCTAGAATACAGATAGTGCTAGAGCTGAAAATACAGGGAACAGTCACTCCAGGAGGAGCAAGAAAGGAAATTCAGGTGTGAGGATGGCAGGGGCCTGGCTGGGARGAAAWTRAWYYTTWAMYYMARRRRAAAAAAATTTCCTGAATTGGGTAAAGCCAAAATCCCAGGCTGGATGGGGATTGGAGCAACCTGGTCCAGTGGAAGGTGTCCCTGCCCATGGCAGGGAGTGGGAATGAGATGATCCGTGAGGTTCCTTCCAACCCAAACCATTCCATGAAATTCTGCATGTTCAATTCCAAAAGGAAAAAAGCCTCTTGGAGTAGTCAACGGATTCCATTTTGGTAGCAAGGCTGATTTGTTTTGAGCTGAATGTAGAAAATGAATGTCAAGGAAAAGTCACTTCCAAGCAAGAAAGCCCATCCTTTGCGTTGGGGAAAATGTCAAAAGGGCACGCTGACATTTACATTTTTTTCTCTCTCCACTTTGCTCCTGAACAAAAATTTGCCAAAGCCAACAGGGTGTCACTCYGTGATGGAAATCTGTTTTGACAAAAAAATTTTCCAAGCAGCTTTGCTTGCTCCACACAAACATTTCCGCTCTCGGTTCCAATCCGGATTTGGCAGGGAGCAGGGGAAGGATGGAGAGGGGCTATTCCTTTCAGGCCCTGTCAGTGATGCATCACCCTGTCAAAGGCCCCARGATTGCTGAAAGCATCCTGATTCCAGCGAGATCTCAGCCCAAAGTTCCCTCTCTTTGCCTGCCTGGCTGACCTGGGCAGGGATTGAAACGTTCCCTTGCTGGGAAATGCTCACCTGGGAGCTGGATCGGGGCTGGAGAGATGCTGGTCCTCACCCAGGGACTGCTTAGGMCTCAYGTGGGTCRTTCTGCTGAGCTGCAGATCTTCCTYACRGATTCTTGGAGGGGTTTTCTTATTAAKGATGCAGTTCCTGGGTCACTGTTTGGGCAGGGACTTGTCACAAAGGCCTGGAGTGACAGGGCAAGGGGGAATGGCTTCCAACTGCCAGAACTGGATGGGGATTTAGATGGGATATTGGGCAGGAATTGTCCCCTGGGAGGGTGGCAGGGCCCTGTGGCTGCCCCTGGATCCCTGCAATGTCCAAGGCCAGGTTGGACACTGGGGTTTGGAAGCACCTGGGATAGAGGAAGGTGCCCCATGGCAGGGCTGGAATGAGATCATCTTTAAGGTCCCTTCCAACCCAAATCATTCTATAGATTATGACATGGAATGAAGGCAGGAGTCCAGTTATCTGCTTATCTTTTGGTATTTCCAGACCAAAATTTCAGTGTGTTCACTGCACTTTGTATATAAAACATTGAAATGCAGTGCATGGAAGAGGTTTGGAAGTCTCTCATTTCCTCATTGGGATCAYATCAAAAGGAACATCCTGATGAGGGTGAGGGCCCAAGCCATGCTGGCTCTCTCCTGGGAGGAGGAGGASAGCCCAATTTGTACTCCAGCTCTGGGCATGAGGGGCTTACCAAAAAAAAAAGAAAAAAAAATTTAAAAAAATCTGAGCACAAGTGCTTGGATGTTACTGGCAGGGAAAAAAAAAAAAAAAAACCACAGCGGCAATAAAATTAATTTCCTTCTCTAATATATACAAGACTTTCTCCAAGAGAATTATGAGGCAGGCTGATCAAAGTCTGTAAGTGGTACTTATGCTATCAGTTTCACCCCCTTAATGCCCTGCTGTCAAAACAAAATCCCCTCGAAAGGCTTTGAGGAAAATCACATGAGCATAATGGCTTTGAGAAAAATGGCCCTAAGTACTCAGTAACATATACAGAGAGGACTATTAGATGGGCTGGTGTAATTGGACTTATTTTCCAATGTAAACACTCTTCTAGGAGCAAGTTACTGCTCAGCCACGGAGCAGAGCAGGGGCTGGGTTATCGAGGGAGAGGGGAGCACTGGGAWCTCTGCCCTGAGGCACGGTGGTGACTTGAGGCAGAGTGAGATAAAAGGAGGAGGGGGGGAAAGCAGGAGAAGGATGGGGTTTATTAAAGATCCATTTCCAGTCGTATAAAGGGTGAAATTCAGGCGGGGAGGGGATGGAGCTGCTCGCAGGTAGGAGGTGGTGAGAGTGAGATCCCAGGGCCTTTATGTGCTGTGTTTGTCTGAAGGTGTCCCTGGTGGGGTCAGCGCTGCCCTGACAGCTCTGGGAACACGAGTCCTTGGAGGATTCCCAGCTCCAGGCAGGGCTGGGCCATCCAGGCCTGCTGAGGGCAGTACAGGTGACACCCCAAATGCCCAGCCTGCAGCACAGGGAGGGAGCACAGCCAGCTCTGATGGTTCATCCTGATCAATCTGATTAATCCTCTGCAGGATTTGTTGGTGCACCTGTAGGAAACTCCTCTTTTCCTGCTTTGGTGTGACTTTTCCAGGGTATTCCATCACCTCTGGGCAGTGACAGTGCTTGCTCCAGGTGCAGCTCCCCCTGGCACCTCCTGCTGYCAGCTCTGCCCTTTTCCATCGCTTTTTGGGGAGGGATCAGCCCCTCAGGCCCCCCTTGCAATGCCCCAGGGATGTGCAGTGACTGGGAGGGCACGAGCACATCAGTGGCTGTGTTTGGAGAGATCCTGATGTAGAGGCAGGAAAACTGAGCAKCCCTCATGCTTTGGGTGCTTCTGGGTGGAAAAGCTGCTGCTGAGGGTTCACATCAGGGTTCAAATCATTCCTCTGTGCAAACAGTGCCCAGTGCAGACTCCAGGGCCCATTTCTTCAGCCCCTGCTTCCCCTCCTTCCTCTTCCCCTTTGCACTGCAGCCCTCTCTGTCTGAGCCCCAAAAGCCCTTGGAGTCTCTTTCCCAGACCCCTGAATCTCTTTGCCCATGACTCTTCTCCCTGAACATTCAGCCCACCAAAAAGCAGGATCAGGGATTTTTTTTTGACAAAATCCTGAAACATTTCAAAAGCTTAAGAAAAAAAAATTCCAAACAACCCAACAAAATCATACCAATAAACCCACACGCTCTCTGCTAGCTGGTTTTTTCAGCTGCTGAGCATCAAACAAGCCTGCCCTGAGCATCCTTTTGGGCTGGGGCACAGACAGAGTCAATGAAAAGATATCCCTAGGCCAGGCTCATCAAGATTCCTGACATCTCATAGAGCTATTTCCCTATCTGTTCCTCTTTCCTGGCCTTACTGTCTTGCTCTCCCTTTGGAGGAAATTCCTTTCCTGGTGATAACCATGTCTGTAGCTCATATTTCCTCTTTCTTGTTGACAGTTTTAAACCAAYAGATTTATGAACTTTGAAGTAATAGAAATATTTCAGGCATACCTACCCTTGCCCTTATCTAGACCAGGCAGGGATTTTTCTTGCTCTGGACACTGCACTTGTAACAGGAGACATTTGCCTTTCAGCCCATCCTTTGGGAAGCCAAGCCTGGTTTGCTTAATGAGGGCTTTGGTAACCTCTGGTTATGTTTGTGTGTGAGTCCCACAGCTTTTCCCTCAGCTGGGACCACAGAGGTGAAGCTGCTCCTGAGGGGGTGCCCTCGGGTGGGCGTGTGGGACTGGGGGGTGATGGATGGGTGCTCAATGGAGAAATTCTCAATTATTTCCCATCAAGGCTCAGGGTGAGTGAACAGGTCCTGCCCTGCTCCCTTTTTGCAGTTCCTGGCCTGAATGTCCTGCTCTGAGAACCCCACATCACTTCTCAGACTTCAGCTGCTCTGCAGTTTCACCCTTCAAAATGGGAATAACCCTGTTTGAAGGGTCAGAGGCAGCCACAGCAGTGACAGGGGACATCAGCTGCCCCCCTGGCTGCACTCAGGCAGGCAGGGAGCGTTTTGCACCTCCCAGCCCATCCCAGGCTGTCTGTGCTGGGGGCTGGACTGAGCACCCTGAGCATTGCTGAGTGGGAATTCCTCCTCCAAGGATGTCACAGAGAGAAATTCCTCACTTTTTAACTCCGCAGGATCCTTAATTAACAAAAAAAAAGGGTGGAGGGAGTGGATGCTTCCTCTCGGCAGTGTTTCTCTGTGTCAGAGGTGACAGGACAGCCCCTGTGCTGATTTACTGCMGCCCATCCCACCAGTGGCACGAGTTAGAGATAATTCCAGCAGCACCTTCCCACCTGAACGTGAGTGCTGAGCCCTGGGGGGTGTGAAATGATGGCACTGATTGCTGACACCTCCCCAAACTCCCCAGGGGCACAGGGGAAATGCTGCAGGTGGCACGAKTTGGTGCTGATTGAGATTTTGCACGGCTGTGACCTCCAGTGAGGTAAATTTGGGGAAATCCTGTGGCAAAAGCATCTCTAGGTAGGACTGGATTTTAGGAGAGGCTGAGCCTTAGTTCCAAGGGCTCCAGACCCCAAAAATGATGGTGTGGATGAAGAATTCCCAGCCCTGGGAGGTGCTGCTGAGGTGGGAGGGTGGCACCACAGAACCTCCTCCTGGGCAGGACTGGAGACAGGATTTGCTGGTGGGATGGGGAGGCTGTGAGGGCACTGGAGGAGCCCAGGGTGGGTGCTTGGTTGTGGGAGGGGAGAGGCAGCTCCAGCCCAAGGCAGCACTTTGCCCAGGAGAGAAAGGATCAGAGGAGTGATCCTGCAGGACCTGGGGCAGGTCTGAGAGGCAGAAAGGGCTGCTGGCTGTGTGCTGAGGATGTGCTTTTGGGAGCAGAGGTGCCTGATCCCCAGCCTGCTTGTGTTCGTGCTGGAAACGGGAAGGATTGGCTGGCTCTGTGCCCAAAGGAATCCCAGAATCATGGAAKGGTTTGGGTGGGAAGGGACCTCAAAGCTCATCCAGCCCCGCCCTTGCCATGGGCAGGGACACCTTCCACCATCCCAGGTGGCTCCAAGCCCTGTCCAAGCTGGCTTTGGACGCTTCCAGGGRTGTGTGTGGGCACACACAGTATTTACCACCATGGTGAGCAGCAGGTTTTTGTGGCTTTTGTATCTTCCCCAGCATTCCCCCCTCCCTCCCAGGGTTCTGGTGGCTCTGATGCAGCGCTCGAGGGAGCAGCAGCGCAGGGAGATCCCTCACTGTTACTTCCCCAGCTGTATCAGCTGTGGGCTTAACCAAATAAATCATTTTCCAAGGCTATAAATCGCGAGCCTTTCAGCAGCTCCTACAGTAACTCCCATGTGCAGAACAACAGCAGGCTGTTTATCCAAACTCACCAAAGCATCTGCAGCCCAGTTAATGATTTCCCAGCTACTCACACCCCGCCTGYGGGCTGCGAGCTGCTGCCCTGAGCACGGGAGAGGGAAGCAGAGGCTTCAGGGCAGGAGAAAACTGCATTTCCCCTCCCAAACCCCAAGCTGGCGTGTTTGTGAGGAGTATTTTCTTCCTGCTCTGCTCCGTGCTGGGATTTCTTTCCAGAGGCGCAGAAATTGGTAGGGTAAGGGTTAAACCGATGTGCTGGGATGTTCCTCTCTCCTCTTGATCCCCAGGTCTTGTCTCTGTTAAACATCTCCCCGTCTCTTTYACGTTCAGCTCCTCTTTTACAAGGCTGGGAATTTCGGCGCAGCCAAGAGCCATCTCCCCATCCATTAAGGCTCTGTGACAGCAGGTACCGGCATCACTTCAAAAGGACCCCGTTCCCCATCTCCCCCTCCCCAAACCCCGCTCTGGCAGCAGCATCTGAGCACAGCAGAGGAAGGAGCAGCTGCCCCGTCCCTTTGCAAGGCTCATCCCCACCCAAAGCAGCCCGTTTTGGGGTGCAGAGCAGAGCTGAGCCCAAAGGCCAGTGGGGTTTTTAGGGCTGTTTGCCCAGGGAGCTCTGCAGTGCAGCCTCGTCCCCCACGAGGAGCTGGGGATGCTCCGTTATCAGCCTGCTGCTGACCTCTCACCCTGCACCCGGCCAGCCAAGGCTGGATCATGTCTTGGCTAATCACCAGAGCCCCCAGGGGCTGCACCCACCCTGCCAAGGCAGGAGCTCACTTTCTCAGCCTGCCTTCCTTTTCATTTTGGTTTTTTTTCTTCCTTCTGCGTTTTCCCTTCGGCTTGGATGATGCTGGGGAGGCAGCCCAGGAGGTGCCAGTGTGTTGCCTGGGCAGGGAAAGAGAAAATTTCTTTCTTTCTTTCCAAAAATTTATTCATTCTGCCCAACAAAAAACCCAGAGTAATAAATGACCCTGCTAATTTTTTAACTTTCTGAGAAAAGTTAGAAAGAAATCTGGGCATGTGAAGGTATGAACACAAAAAAAGCTCCCAAGCTCTGCTTGCAATTTCTTTTAATTACTAGTTTCTCCCACAAATATTAATGTTAAACACTCRCCTTCCTCACAATTCTTCTGCCAAACCCGTTTATTTACAGAACTGCCTTCAGCTGCTGCAAAGCCCCCACACAAACCTCAGCTCATTTGGTAAAGTGCCCCCGGATTTGCAGTGCAATCCTGTCCCAGGTGATGCCTGGAGGAGCTGCAGCCGCCCGGTGCCTGCCCAGGAATGCTCAGCGAGCCTTGCAGGGACCGGGGCTCTGCTCTCATTTGCATTAATGAGTTATTTACACGGTGATTGAGTGCCAGGGCACTGCCACGCTCAGCCCTGTGCCACTGCTCCCTCTGCCATTCCAGRGCTCGGCTTTATGGCTTGTCCTTGGAAATCTGCACAAAACCAGTCCCCAGTGCCCGGGGAAGCGTTCCTGAAGGGCAGGAAAGGCCAGGCTGAGGGATGGACAGGCACCTGTGCTTGTGCTCTGTCCCAGCTCCCTGCCAGGGACACCTTGGGGACATCTTGTGGCTTCTGCTCCGTGACCCTGCTGAAGTSCCTCTGTCCTGGAGGACCCTGCTGCTGGGAATTTCTCATCCAGGAGTAGCTCCYGTGGAATTGCTCTGCCAGAGTGTCTCTTAATGTGGGAATAATTACAGCTTTTCAAAGGCAGAAATAGATTTGGACCCATGCAAGGCCCTGGGGAGCTCTTCCAATCTCCCCCAAGGCCTGCTGAGATCCTTTTTTCTGTGCTTTTAAGGGGAATTATCCAAAGGAGCCACTCTCCATTTATGGGATGAGGTTTAAATCTGGCTTGACTGATAATTCAATTAATTGATTCAGTTGGTGGCTGGTTTGAGAATGGCTCTCTCAGGGCTCTCCCYGAAGCTGTGAGTTCTCCTCTGCACTGATGGCTCTGAGCACCCCAATCACCACCCCCGGTGTGTGGGGTGACACAGCAAAGGTGAGCAGCATTCCTTGCTCTAAATCCCTCCCCCAGCACCTGCTGGGTCTTTTTCACCCTGCTCATCCCCAAACACACCCCATGGAATGGCAGTGGCAGCAGCCTCCATCCCCCCAAATCTTCTTTTCAGGTGGGGAAACYGAGGCACTTAAAAATGAAACGAGCCTCCTGCATCACACCCAGGGCATTGCAGAATTTAGCCATTAAAATAACTGATTTCTATTGAAATAACTGGATTTAATCCAGTTTTTAGGATGTTGGAGAAGACACAGGTCCCTCCACAAAATGAAACAACATTGCCAAGGAGTTCCCTGTGCTGYCAGCACTTCTGCCAGCAAGAAATCCAAATTTTGGCAATTAACCCCTCCAAAAACCGAACGTTAAGGAGACAAAAAAGAGCAAAATCAGGGCTTGGATCTCAGAGTGCTGGGGCCACATTTTGCTGAGCAGGGGCTGCTGCCACAGCAGCTGTCCCAGAGAGTCCCTGTCCATCTCCATCCGCCCAGCAGTGACAGAGATGGATGGTGGAACGTGCTCTCAGCCTGGGGCTGTCCTCCCAGGAGAAAGCTGGGGGCTTTAGGAGCCCCTGATGAAGATGTAAGAGCCGTGTTTGACACGCCAGCTCTTGTGTTGGGGCACTGGTGGCTCGTGCCACCCGCCTGCCGTGCAGGAGCCACCACACCCCTGCCCAAAAGGGTCACCAGGCCTTGTGGCCCTACAAAAGAAGCTGGGCCAATAGGGAATCTACACAGAGAAGCATTTTTTGGGGGGTACATGGGGTAAAAAGGCCAGGAAACCAGCAGGGAAAGGTCAGGGAGAAAGGTTTGCTCACCTACCAAAATGGGGAAGGATGAGAGAGGAGCAGCCAAACCCCAAAGGGGCAGGGCTGCTGCCCCTGAAGGAGTTAATTCCCCGAGGAGTGCACTAAGTGGTCAGCAGCCCAATAAATTACGGGCTGGAAAGACAAACCCCAATCATCATTAGTCACGGCTCATTGGCCTGTTAAGGCTCCTCAGCGGAGTTTATCTCTTCCCTCCCGTCCGGCCTCGGCCATATTTCATGCTCCGAAAACAGCTGACCCCGGGGGTCAGCCGAATGAAAGCCCCATTCAACAGGTCCTCCCTGGCCTGGGCAGGGAGGAAAAACKGCCGAGGTCAGAATAACAGGGAGCTGCAGGCAGCCCTGGGCGCAGCAGCCGCGCTCCACACGCTCAAGTGCCCAGGACATGTTAATCCAACGCGGGATCACGCGGGGTCAGCCCGGGGCTGGGAGGAACAGTGGCATAATTAGGTGAGGGTGACCTCCATAAAACGGTAATGGGCTTCCAGAGGGCGGCTCGGAGCAGCCCGCGGTGCTGCCTTGCACCCACTGCCCACCTGGGGATGCAGGGATGGAGGGATGGAGGGATGGAGGGATGGAGGGAGTCCCCAGTGCTGGCCTTGCTCCTGCTGCTGGGCATGGCAGATCAGGGTGTCACCACCCAGGGCAATTCTAGCGGGAAGCGTTTGAAAAGAAAGCAGTGGAGGGAATGTCTGAATTTCCATTGATTTCCAGTTAGGATAAAAAGCCTAACAGGAAAATAATTGGAGCACGGGCAGTCGGAAGCTGGAGCAGGTGGTGTGGAAAGGCTCTGCCTGCACGGAAAAGGGTGTGGTGAGGAGTAAGAGGGGGTTGAAGAATGATTTTGTAGCATGTTATTCTCCTGTAAGTTCATGCACACAGGCATGGGAATCTACCTTGGAAGAGCTGGACAGCTTGGAGTGGGATGGAGAGAGAGGAACTTCACACCAGCTTCCCCCACATGATGGTTTATAAAGGTTTGTGCTGCAGGGCACACAGTGGCTCATCCAGGGTGAGCTCGTTCTGAAGCCACATGGCCAACTGAAAACTCCAAAAATGCTCCTAAAATATAACTGAGTGCTGTGAAATGAAAATCCTGAGGGTTAGCATCGAGTGAGATGCCACCAACACAGCAGGGCAGGGGTTTAATTCTAAAGAGTTTCTCCCTGGGGGGAAGAATAAGAGGGATGGTGAGGAAAATAYATCAGATTTTTACATTTTAGGTATATTGGTTTTCAGCCAGATTGGTGCTCAGTTTTTGGTTACAAAAGGGCTTCTGTCATCTCAACACAAAGCTGTGAATATTTCAGAAACAATCCTCATTTAAACTGGTTGATCGAGACTCAAGGATTGGACTGAGAAACAACAAAGATCAAATCAAATTCCTGCTTTACCAATCCCTTGGAAGTCAAACTCCTGTTTTAGCAGCCCTTTGGAAGTCAAATTCCTGCTTTCCAGCCCTTTGGCTGACAAAGCAGCATTGCTTTTAGGAATTCTGAGCTGTGCCTGAGAGCAGGGAAAGCTGGTGGAGGCAGCACGGGTGTTCATTTCTGGGGACTGCAGGTTTTCCTGAGGCAGCAGGAGAGGCTGGAATGTGCCTCTTTATCCCACTTCGTGAGCAACCTGTGCATGCCCAGGTGCTAACAGGTATTTAGGCTCTGGAATATCGTTTGTGTTGTACCCTGGAGTATCCTTTTCCTGGAGCTGGAGGGCAAATCTGGGGCTGAGCCCACTTTGCCATGTGTGTCTCTGTTAGGGAAGGGTTCCAAACCAGCTCCCCTAAATGAGCTCTGTCACTGAGCACCACAGATCAGGAGGTGCTGGCTCAGGGCTTTYCCTTCTCTTCCAGGGAAGCAGAGGGAGGGGTGAGTATCAGGGAGAGCTCTGCTGAGATAATTCCTGCCCRAAGCAGCTCGTGGGGATCACGTTTAAACCCAGCCATTCGTCTGTCTGTTTATTGCAGCCTGTCGTGGGATGTTTGAACACAAAGCAACAGAGATGATGTGATTTGGGACATCCAATCTCCCTGCTCCCTCCCTAATTACGGGCAGGATAATGATGGGAGGGTGCCAGAGGCACGTGTGGAGCATCCCAGCCCTGGAGCTCTGCCACGGCTGCAGGGGAGCTGGGCTGGGGGAAAGGGAGCTGAAAAGGAGGAGGAGGGCTGAGATTCCTCCTCTTGCTGGGCTGGAGAGGGAGCAGCTCCTGGCTCTGAGCACCGTTTGCAGCCAGGGATTTGCAGGATTTGGGTAACCCAAGGCAGGAGTCTGAGCTCTGGAGCCAGCCCTGGAGGGTGAGGAGGGAGGGAGGTGGGAGGCTGGGGTTGGTTCTGGCTCCTCTGGCTCCCAGRGGTGCAGGATGGGGTCCCTGGGAGAGGGGGGCTGYCTGGGRAGCTCTGCMAGGGATTTTGGGCAGCACAAGGAGGTGAGGGAGGAATCAGGGAGCTGGGGAAGGAGTGCCTGTGCAGGGGAGCTGGAGTGGAGTCTCTGTCTCTCCCCCCTTTATCCAYCCAGGGTCCCCCAGCCCTGAACTCCTCTGCTGTGTACCTGGGCTGCTGAACTGGGCAGTGCCATCCTCATCCCCCTTCCCTGTGTGGGTCTGCCAGGAAAACTTCAAACAACMAMAAAAAAAATCTGTTCTGGATAAAAATCCTGGGGCTTTCCACAAGATWTTTTTTTTCTTTACTTGGAGATGAAAWTCTTTGCTGCAACGACCCATTTTGGGAGAGTTTGCTGCAAACCCTGCATCCCTCCTGGAGCTGCAGCCTCTGTTCCCAGCAGAGGAGCCTTTTTGTCCCAGCCTGGATGCTGAGATGGCACCGAGCCTCCAGCCATGGAGCTGGGGTGTCACCCCATGGATGCCATCCCCATCCTGGAGCTGCTGKTGGCCCTCCCAGCCTGCAGCAGGTGTTTGTGGGGATGGAGCTGGGATATCCCAAACCCGGGCTGAGCACTCCAGAGCTCCCTCCCTGCCGGCCACCAGCGACTTCTGAGCACCAGGTGGGACCTGAGGTGGGATGGATTTGTCCCTGGGCAAGGGAGGTGACAACGGGCAGCAAAGGAAGATCTTGGAGCTGGCAGCAGGTAAGGCTTGGAATTCCCAAACTGATGGAAAAGCAGCCCTGGGAGCGGGACAGCAGCTGGGACAGTGTGTGACACGCCTGGCTCTTTATTCCCTGCCATATAACGAAGCCATTCGTTAAGATGAATTAATTACCTGCTCCTGGTGGTGTTTCCCATGCTGCTGGGAGCTGCCGGGCTCTTCCCTCCTCTCTCTGATCAAACATCCCTCCCTCCCTTTGTCTGGGGCAAAAGCAAAGACTGGCCTATTTCCCCTGCCTTTCCCTTCAGCCATCCCGCCCTTGCCAGACTATCKGCGGGGTTAGAGCCGATTAAACCAGCTCCTTGGCAAGGCCTGGCTCAGCAAAGCTCGGTCCCAGCGGTGGGAGCAGGCAGAGCAGGGCAGGCAGGCAGGAGAGATGCCTGAGCAGGACTCGGTGCTCAGAGAATTTACAGCCTCAGCCTCGGGCTCTGGGCCCCCYTTTTATTACATTTGACACCAGGCAAGCGAGATTGATTTACCCCCGTGTTTCCCTCTGCTCCAGCAGGGCTTTCCCAGCTCCAGAGAGCACGGGCTTGGGAAGAGGAGCCGCGGAGATGCCGGCCCTGGCCGTCAGCAAATCCAGCAGATCCAGGCACAAAGAGCAGGCCGTATTTCACGAGCTTAGCATGGGATTTAGCTGTCCTGCAGAGCCCAGAGAAGGAGCACAGCCAGCATTTCCCCAGCACTGGGGGAGTCAGCTGGATCCCCGCTGTTCTCCTGTCCCCAGGTAACTGAGGCATTTTTAAGCTGTGTTTGCTGGCTGCTCCATCAGAGCTCTGCCAGCATGGAATMATGGAATATCCCCAGTGGGAGGGGAYCYACGAGGRTCTCTGAAATCCAGCYCCTGGCTCTGCACAGGACARCCCAACAATCCCACCGTGTCCCTGGGATTGTCCCAACACCTCCTGGCCTCTGCCACACGTGGGGCTGGGACCATTCCCTGGGCAGCCTGCACAGGGAGACTTTAACAGCTGCCTTCCAGAATCCCTCTGGAGTTAGAGAAGAAGATCAGTCTGGGCTCAGCACTTGGTGTGGTGATGTGGAAATGAAGATGCAGAAGGAAGGAGACATCCCTTCAAGCTCCTTGCAGGTGGTTTTCCTCCTCCTCAGGCTCTCTGGGAGGATGAAATGGGGGTGTTGGAAGCTGCCAGGTGTTAGACTGGAGCTCTCCAGAGGTCCCTCCCAGCTCACATGCTGCTCCAGGTGCTGGAATTAAATGTCCTGAGAGATGCAGCTGCCTGCAGTCCCCAAGACTGGTGTTGGGATGTTTTCCTTTTGCTTGAATGATTTCACACCTGGCACCTCACCCCTGCCCTCTCTCCTGCTCTGCCCCCAGCTTGGCCACTCTTCTTCCAATGCAGAAGTTTTGTTGCTCCCAGCTGATTTCCCACCCCTTATCCTCTCTCCCAGGGAAAGCTCCCTCTTGTGTCTCACCCCTTCTCCCCTCCCCATGCTCGGGCTGTCATTCACTGCCCCAGTTCAGTCCCTGAGCACACTCAGGTTGGATATTTGGGAATATTTCTCCCCTGAGAGGGTGGTCAGGCACTGCCCAGGGCAGTGGTGGGGTCACCAGGGGTTTAAAAGCTGTGTGGATGTGGCACTTGGGGACAAGGATTAGTGCATCCCTCAGTGCTGAGGGATGGTGGGATGGGATGATCTCCCAGGGCTTTAGGATCACAAAAATCCCGTGATTCTCTGGGCCATGTGGAATTTAAAAGCAGGGTGGAGTTCACAACCCTCAGCTGGGCCCTGTGGTGTCCCCCAGCCCACCCTGGCAGTGAGAAGTGCCTGGAGCATCCCTTCCCAGCCTTTCCAAAGGTGGGAGCTCCACAGCCCCATGGTGGTGCCCACCCTGCCCAGCCAGAGAGCTTCTCCAGGCCTGGCCTGCTCTGGCTGCTCTCTGCTGATGAAATCCTGTGATCTCAGCGTGGTTATGTCCCAGATGCCAGTGCAGGAACCAGGACACCCCCTCACCCATCTGCTCCCTCCCCAAGTCCTGGGTTTAATCTCCAGCTCTCAGCTTGGAGTGGCAATATTTGCTTGGGCTCTGAGCCATCTCCTCTGCCCTCTCCTCTGTGGGGCACGTGGAGGTGGCAGCTGGCTCAGCAGAGCTGCTGGGGCCCTTTCCTGCCCTGCATCCCATCACTGGGCAAGTCTAACATGGCTCCTCCACTTGCAATTTGTCAGGGCTTTATCTGAACATCTGCATCCCGGCCTCTCATTGAGCCCTTAGAAAAATAGAAGTGTCTGATGCCTGAATAGCTTTAAATTTGGAAGCAGAGTGGGAGTAGATGGGAGAAAATGCAYTGCCCTTGATGTAATCAACAGAGGAGGACAGTTCTGAACAATGACCAGATCGTCCTCGCCCCGATGATGACAGCAATTTCTGACTTATCACCCCCCAGCACTATATTAAGGCACTGAGATTACAGTGTTATTCATTAGCAGCACATCTGCTGGAAATCAGCGTGGGGAAGGCTGCTGAGGGTGCTAAAAAGCTTCAGGATGGCACGGGGAGAACACTCCCCCAGAAGGGAGGGTGATGTCCTTCCCCTGCTGGGGGTTGCTGGGTGCTGATGAGCCTTGGGCTGAGCTGCTGGGCACRGGGCACACTGAGAGCAGCAGGTCCCACGGGGGCTTGGCTGAGGCTCTTCCCTTTTCCCTGCCTGTTCCAAGGGGTCTCTTCCTGCCCTGGCACAGCTCCTTGCATCAGGTTTAACCCATGGCACTGCTTCACTTTCACACCACAGGGTGAAGATCCCATTTCCTGCATTTTGGGGTTCTCCAAGATTCTCGGTCTCAATGCAGTCATACAAAAAAAATCTTTGATTCATAACAAATCCAGAGGGATAAAGGGACCTTCTGCCATTCATCCTGCCTTGCACCAAGACCTGCCCTGCCCTGGCTGCCCCAAAAAGCCCTCACCTTCCTCATATTCCTCTGACAGGTGAACTRAACTCATGGATAATTTCAGAACTGRCTTCCTGATTTTGTTTCCTGCCYRGCCTGCTGAGWAGMCAAACTCCTGGTTTATAGGCTGCAGGAAAACCTCCTTGCAGCAGAATTTGCTGATTCTGAGGTTCAGCAGTTGCAGCAAGATTTAAGCCATTCTTTAGGACCACTCCTTGACTTTTCCAAGCAATTTCAGCCACCCAGAGAACAAGGGATCAGGAGCATGAGGGCTCCAAAGGTATTTCATGGCCTTGTGGCTAAAAGTGCAGAACTGTGAGGATCTCCTGGACCTGCCATGGTGGATTTCCTTCTACCCAAAGCCTGAAGGCGGTTCCTGAGCCACACAATCCGTGGCAGCCACGCTTTGATTTCCCCAGGATGCTGCAGAGGATGAGCAGCGCTGCAGGCAGCAGCTGTGCTGATGTGTGGCTCTGCACCAGGGCTCAGCAATCCCACCCAGCCCTCCTGGAGCTGCCCTGCTTCCCTCAGGAGCCRGGGCCGCTGATGTGCAGAACCTCAGCTCGAGGAGCTTTCAAAGGACCGTTTCAGCAGCTGGTGTGAACCATCCATCAGTGCTCCTGTCTTCGCTCTAACCCGCTCCATTCTGGGCTGCCTTAATTCAGTTATGATGAAATTTCGAGCGACTGCTCCTGACAAATGAGACTTCCTCTAGTGGGTTGCTTCTTTAAACTGTTAACACATGCTTAAATATTGTCAGAGCTCAGAAGGAGGACGTTTAAGTTCCCAAAGATCCTTCATTATCAAAGGCAGCTGCTGGCGCGCAGTGGATCCCTGCTGCCCAACTGTGCGGCCGTGGGAGAGGCTCCTGGCAGGGATCCTTCAGCTGCACAAGGCTCCTGCCCTGGGAGAGGGGCTGGAGGTTATAACAGCAGGCGTGGAGAATTGTTCACAGGCACAGGAGGAAAGTGGTGGGAATGCAGAGTGGATGGTGCTGACTTCCAGGGCTTGAAGGAAGTCTGCAAAGGAAAGGTGGGGAGGGACTTGTACAAGGGCTGGAGTGACAGGACAAGAGGGAATGGCTTCAAACTGACAGAGGGCAGGGTCAGATGGGATATTGGGCAGGAATTGTTCCCTGGCAGGGTGGGCAGGCCCTGGCACAGGGTGCCCAGAGAAGCTGTGGCTGCCCCTGGATCCCTGGCAGTGCCCAAGGCCAGGCTGGACAGGGCTGGGAGCACCCTGGGATAATGGAAGGTGTCCCTGCCATGGCAGGGGGTGGGATGAGATGAGCTTTAAGATCCCTCCCATCCCAAACCATTCTGGGATTGTGTGAGTTCAGACTTCTCCCCATTCCACATGGACCTCCAGGAGGTTTTCAAGGAAAGGCCTTGCAGTGAGAACAAAGGTTTTGTGCAGCCCCTCTCCCAGCTCAGCTGCTCCACAGCCCCGGCCCCTCAGCCTGTCCTGCAGGGAAAGGAGCCCCCAGGAGATTCCCCTTCTGCTCCTCCCAGCCTTCCCCGCCCCAGTTCCCACTGCTGCTGCTGTGACAAGCCTCTCTGGAGGGCACCGGGCGCTCTGGTGGCAAATCCTCATCAATTGATTCACGGAGACCAAGGAGGAATCCAATCCAATTAGAGATAAATAATTGATGCCATCGAGCGCCGAGATTGGGACGTYATTGATCAAGGGCACGAGAGGGGACAGCTGTTCCTGGTGTCAGCACCACGGGGCCTGAACTGAGACAATGACCCCTCAGCAGCCCCTGGGACTGCCAGGGCACACCATGAACYGTCTGAGGTCTCCACACAGCGCAGAGGAAACCACTTCAGTTCTTTAATCCACCACACCCAGGGCCTTGAAACCCCCTGAAGATTTCAAAGGATGCCTGTGATAACTTTTATCCCTGGGATCTCAACCATCATTTTTAAACAGCCATTGGTCATCCTACTAAACCCATATCCTGGAGAGAAATGAAATGGCACCTCCAGAAGCACCAGGGAGGGGCTGGGTTGGTCAAGCAGGACAGGATAAGAAATAATTCTGCGGCAGCTTTGAGGTTTGGTGGCTCCAGACARCATGGAAAGGGGCAAGAGGGCAAATCCTAATGAGAACATGGCCCTAAAGGTACCCTGCCATGGGAGGAAGAGGTTGGGGGTTGGTGTGTGTGGGGTGAGGATTGCTCCCCTGGGGATTGCTCCTCTGTGGCTTCCTATTGGAGGGGCATGTCAGGAACTGGGTCTGGAATGTGGGCAAGGATTTTTCTGAGGAGGATCTGAAAAGTTTAGACTCTGCCCACCCCATCCTTTTCAGCATTTTAATGGCTGAGGAGTTGCTGAAAACTTGTGAACCAGACACTYACCCCCTGCTTTGGTGGGATTTGGATTAGGCCCAATGGGAATGGGTCCTAAAAGAGCTCAGGGAGAAGAGGGGGAAGCTGTAAGTGGTGCAGAGAAGCCAGGATTGCTCACTGATACCCCCTTRGAATGAGCACATGGTGATTTCAGGCAAAGGCAATCTGTTATTTCCACTCCACGACATTGATTTGGGTCAGGGTAGGGAAATTTGATTTACTTGCCAAAGTCCCACCAGGCTGGTAAAATTATAACTCCCACACATCATTCTGTGTGTGTCCTGACCAGTGCTTGGCCACTGTTTATTACACTTGGCCACTCAGGGAGTTTTCTCTCTGCCCCCTGCCCTGAATTCACTGSAGTGAGGTTGCCCTGAGTGCTGCTGGGTCTGTGAAAGCACAGAGAGGGGCTGGAGCCCCAGGGATCCTGTCCCCAGCTCCTTGCAGAGCTGCCATGAGCACAGCCTGCACAGGGGAACCCCCAGAGTTCCGTCCTGTGCTCAGGGACTCATTCCATGCCTCATCTGCCACGGATGGGAGTTGTTCACAGCACCCCAGAACTGGGGAGGGACCTTAAAGCCCCTCCAGTGCCGCCCCTGCCATGGGTAGGGACATTTCCACTGCCCCAGGCTGCTCCAAGCCCTGTCCAGCCTGGCCCCAGACACTTCTAGGGGAGCTGCACTAAACCTTTGTTCTCACTGCAAGGCCTTTCCTTGAAAACCTCCTGGAAGTCCCTGTGGAATGGGGAGAAGTCTGAACTCACACCATCCCAGAATGGTTTGGGATGGGAGGGATCTTAAAGCTCATCTCATCCCACCCCCTGCCATGGGCAGGGACACCTTCCACTGTCCCAGGCTGCTCCAAGCCCTGTCCAGCCTGGCCTGGGACACTGCCAGGGATGCAGGGGCAGCCCCAGCTGCTCTGGGCACCCTGTGCCAGGACCTGCCCACCCTCCCAGGAAACAATTCCTTCCCAATATCCCATCTMAMCCTACTCTCTGTCAGTTTGAAGMCATTCCYYCTTGTCCTGTCACTCCAGTTCCTGATGAACAGTCCCTCTCTGGTGTCCTTGCAGCCCRTTCAGATCCTGGAAGGCTGTTCTGAGGTCTCCACTCAATCCTCTCTTCTCCAGCCCCAGCTGCCAGCCTGCCATCATCCTCAGAGCCGTACCTCTGACAGAAACAGGACAGGGATCTCCCCCAGGCAGGGCTGAGCTTGYCCTGTGATCATCCAGAAAGGTGGAGGGCAAAGAGGACGAGCTTTGTGAAGATGCCCTTCACTGACAGGAGGGCAAATTCAGATTTCTCAGGTTGGATGRAAGCAGAGCCAGAGGATTGGGGGCTGTCACTCAGGCACTGCTCTCTGTGAACAGCTGCAGCTGTGTCAGGGCAGTTTTAGGATGGAGATCAGGAAATTCTTCTCCCAGAGGGTGCTGGGCACTGCCCAGGCTCCCCAGGGAATGGGCACAGCCCTGAGGCTGCCACAGCTCCAGGAGGGTTTGGACACTGCTCCCAGGGACAGGGTGGGGTTGCTGGGGGGTCTGTGCAGGGACAGGATCAGGATCAATGATCCTCGTGGGTCCCTTCCAACTGAGGATATTGTACAACCCMAATGGTGCTTTCCAGCCCCACATTCCCAGCTCTGGGCCACAGCCCTTCACTGTGGCTCCCCAAACCCCAGCACTGCCTTGTGACTGATTCCCTTGAACCTGTGCCACCCCCTGCTCTCAGCTACCACTGACTGAGGGCTTTGCTCGTGGCTGTGTCAGCACCAGGGTGCTGGAGCTCAGGGCTCCTGCCTCACACTGCCTGAACTCTGCTGCCTCTGCATGTTAGGACTGGCTTTCTTTCTTTTCTTTCTTTTCTTTCCTTTCTGTCTTTTCTTTCTTTTCTTGGCAGGAAAAAGGTTGTTCTGCTGCTCTGTCACCATCACTGTAACATCCCCCAGGAGCACTGCTGGGTTAAACCCACCAGCACGATTCTGAACACACACACTCCTGCTCCCAAGGAAGGAGAGCATTTATTTCCCTTTGTATTCATTCCCCAAAGCTGCCTGAAGCACCGGGCTGCTCCTTGTGCACTGTGCCAGCACAGCAGCCCCATCCCCAGCGATCCAAGGGGAAGGAGGTGCCAGGACCCAAATAGAAACCCCTGCTCCAGCATCCCCGGGCTGCGTGCGAGCTCCGGGCGCCCAGAGGCGCTCCCTGCCCTGCCCGTGCCGGGGATGCTGCATTAACTCRCGTCCAGGGCGCTCTGCAAAGCGCTGAAAGGGATAAAAGCAGAGGGAAACCATCTCGCAGCCTGACCCGGGGACCTGCTCCCTTTTCTGCCGTGCATTTCCATTTTTCCAAGGAAAYGCAGCATCCTCCGGAGGAGCAGGTGCTGTGCAAAGACAGCAGCGGAGCCCACAAAGGGAAACTCCCTCGCAGGCGGATGGGAAACGGGTCCTGCTCCTCGGGAAGRGACCTGGGGGAGGTTTGCTCCCACCAAGGAGGCGCTGGCTGCGAAGATTTGCATATTTAGTGACYTCATGCACATCCACTCACCCACTTCCTTCCGCGGCCTCGCGGGGATTGCTCGTTATTTGTTTTCACAGCTAATTAAAACCTCCCCGAGCTCAGCCCCCCCTGATCAGGGAGAGAAGGGCGAGCCCAGGAGCAGCCACAGCGGAGGATGCCCCGGCCCAGTGACCCCAGGCCACTCTGCAGACCCCACGCTGCAGTTGGGACATCATTTACCCTGATATTGCAGCGTTCTCTTAAAATATATTGAAGGAGAGATTGGGAAAATGAAGTGTATAAGATTTATCCCGCACTAGAGGATTCCAGCATCCAAGAAAGCCAGAGAGTCCAGTCCCTCAGACTTAATAGAAACCTCCTGCTTTATTAATGTTGCCTGAATTTTTTTTTTTTCCCTTGTCCACAGGTCCTGGGCAGAAAGTCAAAGCTGTATTTGAGGAGCTTTCCTGGAGGTTTTCATTAATAACAGGGCCAGGGAATCCACTGCAAATGTAAAAATAATCGATTTGAGAGCCCTAAAAGGGATGGAGATTTACTCACTGTGGAAATATTAGGGAGAAAGTGGGAGTGGGAGGTTCCCGGGGCTCGGCGCTGCCTGGCTGYGAGCTCTGGAAGCTGCTGCGAAGGGGAGAGGGGGGAAGGTTGCCTCCGAGCGGCTCTGCAAGGCAGCTGCGGCTGCACCGAGCTCCCGGGGCTGCGGAGATTCCCGAGAAAAGGAGAAATTCCTTCGCAGGGTAACGGGGAAAGGAGGATGGAGAGCTCTCATCAGGCAGGGCGCTCACCCCTGGAGGTGCAGGGTGATGCTGATGCTGAGCAGGAGGGACACACGGGAACGGGGGCAGGAGGGGGATTGCTGCTCCCTGCTGTGCCCACTCCTTGCGGGAATGCTGGAACCACGTCCCCTCCTCCCGAGGGACCCCGCACTGATCACTGGGCCCGGCTGGTGACAAACCTCACTCGGCAGAGCCAAGGAACCCTGACCCCCATCCCCATTCCCAAACCTGAGTGCTGGCACGCTTGGGTGGGTGGCAGGGTCCCAGCTCCTGCCAGGAAAGAGCTCCTTTGCCTCCAGGACCAGTGGCTTGAGGGGTTTGCCCTCCTCAAATTAGAGGAAGCGATCTTCTGAAGCTCCTTGGCATGGGTTGGTTTTACTGGTGGAAAAAGGGTTTAAAATGGGTCCGGGTGAGTTTAACTCAGCCTTTAACTCTGTGCCATCCTCCAGGCCACTGTGAAAACCCCCGGTCAGAGCTTCCAGCCAGCTGAGACCGGGGGCACCACAAGCCTGGGAGATGGAGGGAGAAGTGACTTTTCCTTCCATCAGGACAGAACAGGCAGCGGAGCCCAGGGATGCAGACGGAATTGTAGGGTCGGATGCCAAATCAGCCCTCCTAGGAATCCTGGGGAGCCCCTGCCAAGCTCCGCATCCCTGGGAGGCAGCATCCAGCCTGCCCTGGAGCCCTCCAGCTCCTCCCCAGCTGCTCCCTCGGCGCTTTCCAGCAGCTCCGCAGCCCCCCATTCCCGGGCGGGCTGCGCTGGTGGCCCGGGGGGCTGCAGGCATTTTCCCAGCGCTCTAATCTAACAGCACCAGTGGGAATGTTTACAGCACGCTGCCACTTGAGGGCTTATCGGCCTCGCTGCCTATCTCGCAGCGCCCCGGGCTGATAAAGGGAGGGGCTGCTGGCACCCGGGGGAAGCAGGGACGGAGCTGGGGACGGAGCTGGGGACTGGCCGAGCCAAGCCAGCAGCGCTGCGGGACTTTTCCAGGGAGCCGAGGATGTGGTGGAGAGAAGGAGCAGAGCAGATCCTTTCCCAAAGGATCCCTCGGAGCGATTTGGGAACAGCAGCGTGCAGGCCTGGGCCAGGGGGAACATCCCGCGGAGGGGCACGGAAACATCCTTGGGAAAATGAGGGGCATGCCATGGGATCACAGATAATTGATGTGGGGTCATCAARTTATCCCAGCACTGCCAAGGCCACCACGAACACGTCCCCAAGTGCCACATCCACTGTTAAATGCCTCTAGGGATGGGGACTCTGCCATCACTGCCTGGGCTTGATAAACCTTGGCGAAGAAATTTTCCCTCTTACCCGATCTRAACCTCCCCTGGCGCAGGCTGRGGATGTTTCCTCTTGTCCCGTTACTTGGGGGAAGAGCCTGACCTCACCGTGGTGGGCGGCTCAAACATTTCTGTCAAGGAAACCAACTGCTGACACCTGCCTGCCTCGGGAGCAGCTTTTCCTTAAATTGGAGTAATCAGTTGGGGTTAAAACGCGGCTCCACCCTGTGCTCCGTGTCGGGGCTGAGCTGCAGCGACTTGTGAGTGACTGCAGGAACCCCAAAGGTACATCCCCGTATCCACCTGCAGCGAACAGAGTTAGAAAACATTTAATTGTTTCTTTTGGCTTTAGGATGGACAGGTGCCCTGCCGTGTCCCCGCGGCACCGAGCGGCCCTTGCCCCTCCCCCGCGCATCCCTCCCGGGCTCCGGGGCCGCTCCGGGGCCGCTCCGGGCGTGGGACACTCCACGATTGCCCTCTAGTGGCCCCCGGCCCGGGGAAGGGGCGCTCCCGGGCCCGGGGGCTGCGGGGTCCCGCTGCCACCACCCCCTGTCCCCCCGGCCGGGACCCCCGCCCCGCTCAGCGCAGCCCTGCCCGGCGCGGCAGCACCCGCTCCCTGTCCCCTGCGTGTCCCCTGGGCTGTGCCGGGAGCTGAGAACCCGGTCCTGTCCCCTGGGTGTCCCCTGGGCTGTGCCAGGAGCAGAGAACCCGGTCCTGTCCCCTGCGTGTCCCCTGGGCTGTGCCAGGAGCAGAGAACACGGTCCCTGTCCCCTGGGTGTCCCCTGGGCTGTGCCAGGAGCAGAGAACACGGTCCCTGTCCCCTGGGCTGTGCCAGGAGCAGAGAACCCTGTCCCTGTCCCCTGCGTGTCCCCTGGGCTGTGCCAGGAGCAGAGAACACGGTCCCTGTCCCCGGGGCTGTGCCAGGAACAGCCGGTTTTGGGCTCTGAGCTTCTCCCAGGATTTGGAGTGCAGCCCCCCTGTGTGCAGCCCCCAGCCCGGCTGCTGTGCCCCTGCCCTGCCCTTTGGGATGTTTCCCAGCCGGGGTGGCTCCCCCAAGCAGGGAATCACGGAGTTGAGGTTTTGGAGGGTGGTTGGAACAGGGAATTCAGTTTGGTTGAGGTTTTGGAGGGTGGCTGGAACAGGGAATTCAGTTTGGGGTCTTCCCCAGCTTTATTTGAAATGTGTTTTTGTAGAATCATGGAATCATTGAGGCTGGGAAAACCCTTTAGGGTCACTGAGCCCAACCCCAGCACTGCCCGGGTCACCACAGCCCTCCAGGGAGGGATGGTGACTCCTCAGCTTCCCTGGCCAGTGCTGGATAATCCTTCTGGTGAAGGAATTTTCCTTAATATCCCACCTGAACCTCCCCTGGCCCAACCTGAGGCTGTTTCCTCTCCTCCTGGGAGATATTATTTTATTTTATTTATTATATGATATTATTTTAATCAATTTAAGATCAGAACGTGGCTGCTGCTCCTGACAGCGTGGCCAAGAGGGATCCCCAGTCCCACATGGGGTCCAACAGAGCCTCCCAGCACCAGAAACAGAGGGAATGGAGAGGTCARCTCCGGGAAGGAGGGAGGTTTGTGAGGGGAATGGGCTCGGTGTGGCTGCTGGGATTGATGGAGGGTGTGTGAACGCAGGGAGGGAGAGGCTGGAGAGCCCCACGGATGTTCAGGAGTGCTGCAGGAGCCATGCACGGCACACTTTGCCCAYATTCACCCTCCCTCTTTATCTTAAYACATAAGGGCCTTTTGGAGAGCAAAAWTACCCTGCTCTTCCCAGAGTTGTGTTCCCGAAGTGTTGTTCTGGACTAATCCATCCTCTGGTGGGGCTGCCTGTTGCTATTCTGGTCCCTGCAGTCACAGGAGCCGTCTGCGTGACTTGTCAGGACCTGCTTCACCCCAGACATGAGATCACAGCCTCGTTTCTCATTTATAAATAAATTTGGTCCTGGCAGGGCTGGGAATGTGAGGGAAGCCTAAAGGAACATTTCCTCCCTGGTGTGATCTCCACCGAGGTGGCCCCAAAGGGCTGGGCAAGGGGAGAAGGTGCTGCAGGAGAGGGTGAAAYTGTGGTGTCATCCCATCCTCTGCAGGTGTTTCTGGAGAGATTTGGGATTTGGGGCTCCTCCTCCAGCCCTGGTTTGTGCAGGACAGGGATGGGCAGCACTGGGAAAGGGAAAAGGGTATTATGTGAGATTTTAAAGTCTGTGCAATTCTTTAATATGAAAATGCCACTAAGGGAAGATCATAGATAAAATCTTTTTCTCCAAAAAACAAGGGCAGAGCAGATATGGGAGCACATCACCACTGCATGCAAACCACAGTGACACTGCACAAACTGCAGCCACAGGTGCCAGGTGGGGGATAAACCAAATGTGAGCTGTGGATTGCAGAGAAAAACACACGGGCGGGGGAAAAAACAAAAGGAGAGACTGAGGAAGTGATGTAGAAAGTCAGAAGACCATGTGGGGGAAAAAAACCCCAACCCCAGAGCAATAATGGGGGAGAGGAAATAGTTGGGAGAAAGCAGAAGGAAGTGAAGCTGTGGCAGAGGGTTTATTGTTCTCACCTGAGAACAATATTTTTTTATGTCCTCCATTACCTGAATCTCTCCCTGGGTGGCTGTAGGGTTTCATTAACTCCCTGTGTGACCCCTCARGAGTTTTATGGCTCAGGACAGGCCCCAGTGGCCGTCACCACTCAGAGCCAGWGTTCCAGGAGCCCACAGATGTCCCCAACCAGCACAGGGGCACATCGATCCCTCCAGGCTGCAGAGCTGGGGGTGTCCAGGTGTTGTTTCAGGGTCCTTGGTGCTGTTTCCATCCCTCCCCTGGGGGCTGCTGCCCCTTCAGAGCAGAAGAGGGCACAGAAACATCCCTTAAAGCTGATGTTGCCATGCAGGAATCCCTTGTGTGTTGTTTTGTTTAGGGGTAGTGACTTGGTTTAGGARCAGYACGGCGGTKAGCGGACAGGCTGTTTGGTTTATCAGTTTACAGATATTAGTGTGGTGGAGGTAAATGGTGTTTATTGTTTKATTTTTTAAGATTATATSGTTTTGGGGGGCTTAGTTACRTAAGTGAGGTCTACACTATTTCTTTTGTTWGTACAGAGTAGGAAACTACTARGGTTTAGAAGGGGAAGTAGATAAGARTTTTAGGGAAGATACTGTAAAGTTAAGTAAGTTAGAGAAGTTATGTCCTATAGCAGATAAAGCACTGTACTGAGTGAAGAGGGAGAAAGTTCTTATTGTTTTCTGTTACAGCTTGAAAATCTTCTGAACTACTTCTATTTCCTCACTTGTGTCTCTTCCCACAGGCAGAGGGGAGGCAGTGAGGAGGTTGGTGAGGAGCTGGGACAGAGGGACAGGGACATCTCCAGCTGAGTCCTGCCCACACCCTGTGCCTGCATTGGAATTTTTCTCTCCCAGGGAGGACAGGGAGAGAAGTCTCCTCTCTGAAGCTGCAAGCTCTGACTTCAGCCCCTCAGTGAACCCAGTGACRCCTGGGGCTGGATTTTGTGCCTTCCAAACTGAAATCTGGATAACCCCAGCTCCCTCCTCCGAGGCTGGGTGAGGTGCCCTCGCCATGGACACCCAGCAGCAGCTGCTGCTCAAAGCCTGCTGTGATGCTGTGCCAGCCCTCTCGGGGCTCCCCTGCTGCCCAGCAGCCCGGGGGGGACCAGGAGCCAAGCCCTGCAGCACAAAAGGGGCTGTGTGGCTGCTGTTTGCCCTCCGAGAGCTGCAGGAAACTTGGCAGGGAGAAAAAAGCCTTCAGGAGCTCCTGGGATGGCCGGGGTTCGTGTTCAGCTGCTCTCAGGAATAAAGGGGATCTTGAGTGGGAGCAGGTAYGGCAGAAGGGATGTGGGCAAAGGGGATTTGTCTCCAGGCATCCAAGAGGAGCAGTTCCCCGTGCACAACTGCAGTTTGTGTGCTCCTAAATTGCCTTTGTCACCTGTGGGAGGCTGATCCTGCTCAGCTTTGGTTTCTGAGGGGTTCTGGAAAAAAACCCCATATTTTTAACCTGAATGTCTTTAACTTTAGATGATGGAGAACAGCAAAAAGAATGAAAAATCCCAAAAATCTCTGGGAAAGAGGGCATGGTGCAGCTATCTGAGCTGCAGAGCTGGAGAACAGAAAGGTGGCTGTTTGGAAAGAGGGGCACAAGTAGAGTGAACTCACAGGCACAGGAGATGGAAAGCCCTCTCCTTGGAGAAAGGAAGGCTCTGTCCCCGTGGCATTGTCCCAGGACCCAGGTAAGATGAAAAGCCTTGCTGTGAATTTATTCCATGCAGAGGGCTGGGCCCTGGGTTCTGTTAGGCTCTGTGGTTAAGGGCAGGCTGTGCCCAGCCCAAGAACAGAACCCATCTCCACCCTGAGCCTGCTGTGGGATGGGCCATGGCCAGGAGGGTGGTGCTGTGTGCTGGCCAGGCYAGCACAGAGCTGGCTTTGAGAGCCAGGAGCCTGCCAGGCAGTCCCTGGGGAGTGCCTGTGCTGGTGGTCCAGCTCTCAGAGCACACTGTGAGCGAGCCCAGGCACTTGCAGTGGCACAGAAAAGGCTCAGGAGGGTTTCCTGCAGCATCTGGCAGCTCCTCTGGCAGAGCTGTGTGAGGGGGTTCTGCTTGTTTAGGCTTTATACCTTTACATTTGAACCTGTTTTGCCCTCCCAGTGATTTTTCTCCCAGTCCTGACCTCAATTCATGAGCCCTTCATTAATTTTTCCCTCTCCTCTGCCCAAATGGGAAAAGGACAGGGAAATGATCAACTCCCGTGGGTGCCTGGCATTTGGCCAGTGTCACACCACCACAGCCTCTCCTGATGGAGATCCCCTCTGCCCTGCTGCCTCTCCAGAGTCTCCAGCTCCATCCTGGTTCTCCTTCAAGCTGGTGGCTCAGGAGCCTCTGCTCTGAAGAGCATCACTGTGTTGGAGCTGTACAAAAGTGCTCTTCTTCTGCCTCATCCCCTGCCTGGCCAGGGCTGATGCTCTCCAGCTGTGACCTCAGCCCTGTGGGGGGAAGGAATCCCAGCCTGTCCATCCTCAGCCCTGCCAGTGCCCCAGCTCTGGGGGCCAGAGCCAGCCCAGCAGCTGGGAATGACGGGATCCCCATGAAARGAATCCTGTCYGAGTCCCTGGGAGCTCCAGGGRAAAGCCTGGARCCAYCAACYRTCCTGGCCATGGTGGGACAGCTCTGCTTGGACTTCCTGAGTGATGGGGCTGCTCTGGGTGTGGCTCCTGCCCACCTCCCCAGCCTTGCTGGCCAAGAGCATTCCCTGGAGGTCACCAACTCCCTGCTGCTCTCCTGGCCCTCAGCTGCTGCCCAAAACCCAGGGTGTCCCTTTGCCCCTGGCTTTCAGACCTTTGGCTTCCAGTGCCAGCTGCCCAGACTGCCTGGGACTGTGAGACAAACCCAGAGAGGCACCACTCCCTGGAGGAGAGCAGCTCATGCCCCACGTTCCTGCTCTCCTCTGCCTCGCTGCTCTCCAGGAAATCTCACGGGCAGCAAAAGGGAGAAGGAGCCTGGCTTGGGATTTGCTTTTGAAGGCCTCGGGGGAGTTTTGTGAGCTCAGCTTGCCTGGAAGGTGTTTCTTGCTGATGGGTGAGCCTTGCCAAGCTTAGAGGGGCAGCAGAGGAGCCATGGAATTGTTCCAGGCACCTTCTGTGGGCAGAGTGGGAGTGAAACCAGCTCGTGAGAGCTCTGGAGCTGAGGATGGCTCCAAGCACAGCTGGCCCAGCTGTGAGCCATTCTCAGGACAAACTCACTTTTGCCACCAAATGTCCRTATAATTTTATGGCCCTGGTCTATCCATCACGCCTAATACGTGGCTCCATAAGCCAGGCTTAAGTAATGAGTTGTGACAGGCTGTACATTTCTTGGTGATTATGGCATGTGTCATAAAGCAAAGAGCTGGAGGCAATAATCCCCTGCAAACACACTGCCCCAAGGTGTCCTGTTACTGTTCTGAAATGAAATTACAAATGAAAAAATAATGAAAGCAGGCAAGAACTGGAGCCATGGGTAGGGCAGGGCTGTCAGGGGATCAATCCTCCAGCCCCAAACTGTGGGGATCATTAGATGCAGTGTCAGCCCCCACTGTCCCACCCCACAGCCAGGCCCTGCTCCTGCCTCCAGGAKCCTGGGAAAAGCAGCTTTCCCTTGGTGTGAGGGGCTCACCTGCACTCTGCTCACCCCCAGCTCACCTGGGGGGGTTCAGGTCCTGGGAAATGTTGGAGGGGTCTGCACTTTTCATCCAGGAAAAGCTTCCTGTTGAATGAGCTGGGTTTTGCTGGTCCAGTTGGGTCCCTTCCAGCTCAGGATATTCTATGGTCCCTCTTTTATTCCCTGCATTTAAGGTGGAGCAGTTTGTGAATTGTTTGGGATAATTATCTCCCCTTTACTAACGGGACTGCAGGAATTGGAGCCTGAGAGATGTGGGGTCTCTGAATGGAGAGGCTGGAGGAGCTGGCACTTGACTTTTCCTCGCTTCTTCTTCTCCTGGCCTCCACACATTCATCTTCTCCTTTTCCAGGGAGCAAGAAGCTTTTCTTTCCAGAGAAAGTTGGGAAGAACAGCTCTGGGAGCTGTCTGGAAGCACAGGGGTGTGACTGTCCTGCCTCCTGGACAAAGCCAGGAGTGACCCAGTTTGAGCTCAGTGTGGACCTTGAGCACTGAGGTTGGGCTTGAAGCCTCCCAAGGATCCTTCTGACCTGGCATTTCTGTGATTCCATGGAAATCCAGCMCCTTTTGGGGTGTTCAGGAGCACAAGCTGCCTCTCTTTTCCATGAAATCTCATCCACCAGGAAAGCACTCCCACCAGTACGAGGCAGCACTCGTTCCATGGGCTTTTCCCTCTTTTCTCAGCACTAAATAAGGGATTGATCCTGCAGCCAGAGGTTTGTGGCAGGACTTTCACCACCACCACCACCACGTGTGTGATATCAGCAGTCATTTCTGTGGCTCTGCAGAGAATTCCAGCTGTCCATGATGGAATGGAATGGAATGGGATGGAATGGGATGGGATGGAATGGGATGGGAATGTCACCTGCTCCTCTTCCTCTCCCAGCAGGAACAGAGGAAGATGCTGGGAAATCACAGCACAAGTTTATTTATCTCCTCTTTTCCCTCTTTTTGTTTTCCCCAAGCTCAAGAAAAACCCAGCAAACAAAACTTCACTTTTCCCCTTCTCACACCAACAGGGTTTGCCAAGGAATGAGGGAGGACCAAGATGTGTCAAATGCCACCCCAGAAAGGTAAAATGGCTTTGATATTCCACAGGATCCAGGTCTGTCTGCAAATTTGGGGCTTTTCAGGAAAAAATCTTTGTCACCATTTYGATTTCCTTGGCTTGCCAAGAGTGGAGTCTTTTCTATCAGGTTTTTGTTTAAGAAAGAACTGAAAAATGTTGGTGGAACTGAGAGTATTTTCCTCCTCTTTTCCAAGCTGAGGAATTCCAGTGCCTTGAGAGCCGACTGAAAACTGCAGTTTTTTATTGTGAAAACAACAAAATTATATTTTCCCCTTCTGCAAAGCAATTTAAAACCGGCATTTTTTCGTGCAGGAAAA